>VYXH01005568.1:0-71619 GCA_013397275.1 Burhinus bistriatus | reverse complement strand
TAGCTTCAGAATCCAGGAGGATGGTTAAAGAATAAAAAAATGTATTTTAATGTTGCTAAAAAAAATGTATTTTAATATTGCTAAAAAAAATCTTGGTTACCAATTACATCCTGATTTCCCTTTTTGAGAATGAAGTACAAGACATTCAGACTCATTAATAGAGATTTTAATAAAGTCACCTAATTGATTCTGAAGTGGAAGAAGTGGAAGGATTTCTTGGGCACTCTTTTAAAAGTGCTTATGGTTGCCTTCTTAACACTTACTGATACTAGCAGCTGAAGAACACTCACATATTTCCCCATAAGTAATCAACTAAATGAGAGGAAGCACAGATTGTCTGAATATATTTTTAGATTTACATGCAAATTACTATCTTTCTTTTCTAAGTGTCTCACACTTCCTATTTTGCTTAGTCTATTGCTTTGTGCTGCGAATAGGGAGCATTTCAATTTCACAGAGTTAGAAAAATGATAGTTCTGACAGAATAAAAGTCCATTTTTTTTGCAGTCACAGGGCCTAATTCAGTGTAAAAAATATACCCAGATCTATCATTAAACTTCAGGGGCTGAAGGTGGGGGAATTTCACAATGAAATAATGCTTTAGTAAAGCACGTTTTATTTGTTTTTTAGCAAACTGCCCGAATAATTTTCATTGCAGTGAAATTTGTCTTTTGAATTAGAGGAAAAAAATCTAATTATGTTTGTGTAAATTGAAGTCTTTTTCTAATCAGCACATCATGTCATTAAATTTAATGTGAGGCTCCTTCAACATTTATCTGTACATCATTCTGTAGCAATAAAATAGTTAATGACAAATATGCACATATAAATGTATATTGTTGTTTGTTAGTCATGGTTTTAATTATTTACTCTTTTTTTTAAGAATGTGGTCCTTTTGTACCACCTTATAAACTACTGTATTAGAATGGACTGATCTTTTTGAATCGGCATTGGATTATTACCACTACTATTTTTGTGAGATTGTTATAAAACAACATTAATTGTCTCTATAAAACTGGATAATCAAAAGAGAGTAATTATATATGAATATATAAATATCCATATATCCTATATATGGATATTTGGATAATATGAATTACCCATATATATTATATTACATATATTAGACTACATTATGGACAAGCGAATCTTTCTACAACTGAGAATTATAACAAAAGGAATGTAATCTGTATTTGGGGCTGAAATAACTTGCCATGCTATACTGAAGATTTCTGAAGAGAAAATCATAGCTCAATCTGCAGAAGTCATGGTAAAGCAATGAAGAAGGAGGCAAGATTTGGCAAAGGTAGCGTTGTATTTTCTTTTATTCAGATTGGTAAAGCATAATCAACTACGTTTGAAAAAATAAACGTCCTAAGGTATACATCATGTAGCTACAGGGGGGTCTTTTTACAACCTTCCCTCTTGAGGGATTTTTTTGTGTTGTTTTGGTTTGGGATTGGGGTTGGTTTAGTTTTATTTAGATTGTGATTCTGAAGTGCTGAAAACTAGTAATAGTTTGAGGTAATTTATTGAGAAACCACTGAGAAAAATGAAAACTAATACTCCCTGAATACTCACTAACTCAAAAAAACAAGATAATTTGTGAGGCAATTTATAGAGCTACAGTGTGGCTCAGGAGTGATATTAGACTGTGTGGCAATCTGTTAATCAGCAGTGCCCTGCCAAGATGTTCTGCTTGCTTAGTACAGAACCATGCAAGGTATTTTGTAAGTATTTGTGAAAACTTACCGTGCAATAAAAGCAACAGTAATTCCTTCAGCAAGGTTTACTACAAACTCGGCAAAACTTGTCTCCTGCCAGCAGCATTTGTTTTTACTTTCTTTCTGCTACCTTATTTTGATGAACAGCTTAGGAATTGGAGGAACACTAGGCCTATGTTGTGGTGAAATTTTGAGCTTTGTATTTTGAAGTCAGGAGAGGATAATGTGGATTTTTGCATTTTTTCCCAGTGTGATTCAATGGGAATGACATATTTCCCTCAGGGTTCGAAAAAATTTGCTTTATGAAATAGTTCCTTTTTATTTTACTTTTGATTCCTCTAAAATTCAGATAACTTGTCTCTGTCCAAAATAAATTGATTCTGAACATGATATTGTTTCTCTCTTTTACCTGTAGAATTTGAAATAGAATATTTCCATGGTTTTCAGCAATAATCTGTCTCCTTCTAAATGCTCATACAGTTTCAGATCTCACTTCACTGAAAGACAAAAACCTGGCACAGAATAAGTTACTATTAGAAACAATTAGCTTAACTGTTCTGAGAAAGATAAGATGATGGCCAGAAAGCATCAGAAAATTCCAGTGAATCTTTGGTTTCATCAGTCTCTATTGTCACTTTTAATGAAGGTCATTGTTCATTTTCAATATACTACAAAGAAAATTTGAAGGAAAAAATCGTTACAGTCTTTTCCATATTATTTGAGCTCTTTGTGAATCAAAATAAAGAAACTAAGATGATTTGTTTGTTGCACATAAAGATATTAAAATGAGGACAAAATATCTGATAGAACAAAATCTTTGAAGGCATTGGGAATTAAAGTGTTACTGATATGGACTTTACAGTCTGTGAAGACCTATAACAGTTTTTAACTTTGCCAGATTTCATTTACAGTCTTCTTCACAAATTAAATATACTTTTCGGGGGTGGGGGTGGTGCATACATGTATGCACATATATGCCAATATATAACTATGCATACATGCAATATTTTTTGAGCCAGTTGTTGTTTAAAGGATGTTAACAGAGTCAATGAGATCTCACAAGCATTCATTAAATCGGAGATGATGTCTCTTTCACTTAATAACATCCACAGAAAACCTCCAGATACTTTAACATTTGTATTCTTGGGAACCCCTCCAAAAATAGTGTGGAAGGGAGGTAACCTAAATTTTGTCTTTATCTCCAATACCGTCAAGACATTTTAACAAACAATACTTAAATACCAGATGCATAAGCAGTCCAATAAGCAGGTACCGGATTACAGGAATCCCCTCACTGAGGAAATACTCTTAAAGAATGAGTTAAACAGTAAGGTTCCATGTTGCTTATTTCTCTCTCTCTTTTCCCACCCACCCTCCCGTTAAATCCTAGATTCATTCCTGTGGATACTTCAATGACCAATTTATTGGCACCATTCTAGAGAGTTTGATAGTCCATTGGTTAAAGCAGCTTCCTGGGAAATGTGAACTATGGATTTAAATCTCCTTAAGCTGCAGGAAGCAAGGACAAGAACACTAACAATAAACTGCTTTCCAGAAAGCGGTCCTGTTCCTTTGAACTGAACTCAGGATTGCCTCAAAGTACAGAGCATAGGCTGAAATGAGGTGGATTGGGGTTTCCATGGAACAGGCTAGAATTAAAGTGCCGCCTTGCGACTGAAGGCACCTAAATTGATTTCAACTTGGTCTGATTTCTTCATCCAGCAATAGACTACCCAGGGTTAAGATACCTAAATCTGATGCACATCCAGCATGCAGATTCTATACAGTATTAAAGCCCCGAGACTTATTTATTTGTTTCTTTATAAACACATACTTGTTTTTCACACATCACATCTGTCTTTGCAGTAACTACAGAAAGATGCACTTCCAGCAGCTATATACCAAAAGGCTCATTTCTGCAGTCTTCCTCCAGACAAAATTCTAAATAAAGCTTAAGGGATGTTCAGCTAAGTGAAATAAAAAACAACCTTTCATCATGATATATTTCTAAATGACAGCTGTCACTGTGTTTGTATGATCCTGTAGTGCTTGAATTTCTACAATAACCCCTATACCAAAAGGGTATGTCAAAATGATAAAAAACAAGTGTAACTGTCATCCTGTTTTTGTGAGAAGTAAAGATTTTAGTTTGCTTCACCTGTCCATGCACTTTAATAAATATAAATAATTTATTTGCCTTTTTCTGTTCGATTTAGATTTTCAGCTGATCAGAGAACGTAAACTATTATATTATGGTACCAGACATCTAATATGCCTGCTTCAATTAAATGCTGTAGTTACATACAACGTTAGTATTTAGTTGTCGTATTTGATTCAAGAATGTATTTTCTTATTGAATGAAATCAATCTTTCCAAATTTGTTAAATATAAGATATTAAGAATAGGAGGTTGTTTGGGTTTTTAGAATGAAAAGTGGTTTTCATTTCTAAGCTAGCTAATGATTTTTTTAATGGTTCAATTTCTCAATTGCTTTTGGTGACTTCTACCAAAATTTGTTTCAAGTGAACATCTCTGGGTACTTGAAAGATGCATGCCATGTATGCAAATACATGAACTAAATACATTTTGCTATATTTTCAATATGCAAATTATAGTTAATGGTTTTTTTTTTCCAAAGGAATATATATTTCACCTTATAGTACTAAATATGTTTAAATGAAGATAATATTCTTTAAAACAGTGTATGCTAATTGTGTCTGCTATGCTTATTTATGCTAGTTAGTATCTCTCTCTATAAGCAGTTGCTATTAAAAAAAAAAAACAAAACAAAGCAAAACAACAAAACAGCAAAGCTATCTGTGGAATAAAAAGCTACTTAATGCAAACAAAACTGTCAAAATCTGGCTCCAAATAGACCTGTGCTTTTATGAGTTGTTTTGACAGTCTGTATTGGTATGAAAAGTGGTATGGTATAGCACTAAAGGTATGAAAAGAGACATGATAAAAACAGTATCTCTCACCTTGCAGCAAACATAGCAATTTAAATATCTCCAACTATGTTAATTACCCTAGACTTATTTCACTGTCATTGCTGGTGAAGGGACACTTTTAGAAAGTTTTCCATGTGGTCTGTTTAAGACAGCTACCTTAGGATTCGCTAAACCTATTCCTCTTCATTAGCTATAAAAGCAGTATAGCCAACTAGCTCAGATACAGATGTCTACAACGTAAAACAGAGGAATTTTACCTTTTTGATTTAGAGTTACATTTGCAGTTCAGACTCTCTGTATTTAAGCAGGGGAAATTGTAGATACAGAGAGAAAAAAATATTATGAATGTTGCTAGTCATTTGAAATTGCTTTGAAAACCCCGTTAGTTATTTTAAAGAGATCGATATTTGCCACTGTCTCCTAATGTCCTCAACACACCATGGCTTCAGCTGTGTTGGAAGGCTTTACTATTAGTTTACTAACAGTCAGGTCTGTGATTAGGGGTGACAGAAGGGAGAAAAAGCTACTAGAAACCTTCTCAGTGTGACTTTACTAGCAGGCAGTTAAGTGCTGATATTTATATTTGTTAATTTTTCATAGCCATGGTCTAATGCTGAGTTTAGTTCACAGCTATAACTTATTTTTAAAATTTTAAAAGGCTGTGTATTTTAGTGTTTCAATAGACATTTGACAATTTGGCAGGTGGTTGATGAACTCAAATAAAGTGGAGAGCTGTGTATTGTCCAATAACAAAAAAGCACAGTAAGAACTCTGAACACAATACGGGTAGCTTGTGATGACCTGAAAAAAAGGATACTCAAAATGTATTATTCTTGGACCACCTGACTAAAATTATCTGAAAAGCCAAACAGAAGTGTCATGGATGCTGACACATGACAGGATGCGGCAGGTCTTAAAATGCAAGGTCTGTAGATCTGCATCCCAAATATGTGAATAATTTAGGATTATTTCATATTTAAATGGTAGGTTGTGACCCCATACCATATATAACAATCATTAATTAATGATTTGTTACTGTAGGAAAGAACTGGAGTTCTACATGATCAAGATAGTTGACAGACTTCCTCTCAGTTATCTGTCAGAAATACATGTATTTCTTTGTGGTGGATTGTACTGGTTCCGGCTTTCTTTGTAGCAGCCGGTATGGTGCTGTGTTTTGCATTTGTGGCTAAACCAATGCCAGTAACACACCAATATGTGTCTGTTGCTGAACAGTTGTTGCACAGCATCAAGGCTTTATCTCCAAACCCCTGCCTCCCTCAAAACCCCATAGACTGGGGATGGGCAAGAGGTTGGGAGGGAATATCCCTAGGACAGCTGACCCAAACAGACAAAAGGGATATTCCATACCATATGGTATTCATGTTCAGCAATAAAAGCTCAGGGAAAGGAGGAGGAAGGAAGAATGCAAACTAAATTATTTCGACAGTTTCATGGCGCTTTTTTTTGTTTGGTTGGTTCGGTTTGGGGTTTGTTTTAACTTATTTTTCTGTTTTTTTCATAATATCCATAGACAGAATTTAATCTCATAAGAAAAATTGCCTACTATTAAATTCTATTTCAAACACTCTTCTCTAGTACCATCAGCCTTGAAGTTAAAGCAATAGATAACATACATTATATTGTTAAGCTCCAGGGGTGGAAGAACATCTTCATATTAATTAAAAATCATTTCAGCTTTCATTCAATACTCTAGCATAACCACCACCACCGCCCCCAACATATGATGAAGAAAAAGCTAAAGAAGAGATATTTTGGTACAAAAGGGAAAAAAAAAAGAAAGAAGGAGAGTGGTTGCAAGGGTGACATACAGGTAACCGGACAAGCAGTTGGAGCAGCAGGGAAATAAGAGGAATACTGGTAGATGTATCTAATTAATTGATATGAAAATGAGGAAATATTCACTAGGCTATAACTCCATCTCAAGATTTCAATTTATTTAGAGCATCATAATTCTCAAAGCCTGCTGTTTATTTCTCCTATAATGCTTATTCATTTTAATCATCGGTCGCTATTAGCGATGAAACAGCTGCTTGCATACTTTTTTTTCAATAAAACTTAAACCCTGTATTATCCATGCTTATTCTTGGGCATAATGAAATTGAAATTGTCCGGGCCCCATGTTGCTGAGCCTATTAATTATTTAGTCAAGTTACCATTCAAAGGGAAATTCTGGCTGAGGTTGTTTTTTACCACTATGCATGGCAGTGGAAGCTGTAACACTTCTGCTGGAGTGCTTGGTACAATGCTCAGTTTGCATCAGAACTGTATCAGAAACCACAAGCACCTGAATTAGAAAACAACTTTTGTCGCTTCCAAGCGTTCAAATAAGATAAAGCAGTCTTCAGCCTGGAGAAGACAAGGCTCTGGGGAGACCTTATTGCGATCTTTCAGTAAGAAAGATGTAAGAAAGATGGAGACAGACTTCTTAGCAGAACCTGTTGTGATCAGACAAGGGGTAATGGCTTTAAACTAAAAGAAGGTAGATTTAGACTAGATATAAGGAAGAAATTTTTTATGATGAGGGTGGTGAGACACTGGAATAGGTTGCCCAGAGAGGTGGTAGATGCCCCATCCCTAGAAACATTCAAGGTCAGGTTAGACAGGGCTCTGAGCAACATGATCTAGTTGAAGATGTCCCTGCTCATTGCTAGGGATGTTGGACTACATGTTCCTTCCAACCCAAATTATTCTATGATTCTATGATTCTATTAAATTATTGGTAGTATAAATATTATTTTAAAAATACAAATTATTAAACTGACAATAAATTTGCACCTGTATCCTGCACAATAGTTACATTCTTCTTACTTTATTTTATATACTGTTCTCATTTTGAGGGAGAGGGAAATATTCTTCAGACAAAAGCCACCTTTCAATTAAATACACATTTAATTTTTCTATCACCTATTCCAAACAATATAAATGGTAACTTCATTTAGTGTAGTAATGTGCCCATGAAAGAGAATTCAAAGAATCCTGCAGTTATTTTACAACTATGGTACCTGTGCAAACAAAAACTCACCCTTAGTTTTTAATTGCTTTAGTGGCACCACTTTACTAAAAAACAAAGCAAACAGAAGATAGTTTACCCTTTGGACTACTTACAAGAACAAAGATCATATCAAAACCTGGGAAATATTTAGTCTAATTTCTGCTCACATTGCATCTAATGGAGATTAAAGGAATAACAAAATGGAATACTTATCTTCATGCATTCTGACATTTCCCAGGAGAAACTACTTTTCAGCTGGCTATACTAAATAAAGGAATTTTTAGTTGCCTTCTTGAAAATGTCATTATGCAGGAAAGAATGCAAGGTTTCTTATAAGGAAACTAATGCCTAAGGAACTACTCCCAAAAATGGAAAATTTCTGTTCTTGTCTTCAATCTGATGTTGTTTTATGCATTTTATATTGAACACCACTACATTCTTTTGAGGAGGTCTTCCAATCTGTCTTTTGTTAGAAGCTAATGTCCTAATAAAAAAAAAATAGAATTTTTTCTTTTNGGTGCAGCCTCACCAGGGCAGAGTAGAGGGGGAGGATAACCTCCCGTGACCTGCTTGCCACACACCTCTTGATGCAACCCAGGATGCCATTGGCCTTCTTGGCCATAAGGGCACATTGCTGCCTCATGGTCATCCTCTTGTCCACCAGGACTCCCAGGTCCCTTTCCACAGAGCTGCTTTCCAGCAGGTCAGCCCCTAACCTGTACTGGTGCATGGGGTTATTCCTCCCCAAGTGCAGTACCTTACACTTGCCCTTGTTGAACTTCATGAGGTTTCTCTCTGCCCAACTCTCCAGCCTGTCCAGGTCACGCTGAATGGCAGCACAGCCTTCTGGTGTGTCAGCCACCCCTCCCAGTTTTGTGTCATCAGCAAACTTGCTCATGGTACCCTTTACCCCTGCATCCAGGTCATTGATGAATATGTTTTCTGTCTCCATAACACAGTGAGCATTTGATTCTTGACCTAAATGGGAACAATTTCAACAGAAGTAAATAAATGTTTCTACTTGTCTCATGCTCATTTCAAAAAATCTTGCTTGTAACATTTCCTCAAGTCCTTTCTTGAAGATAACTAAGTTTTGCAGTCTATTCAGCAAAGTATCTCCCAACTATCACTGTCATCATACAGGCAGTACTTGGCATGCCCAGAACCACATATTTAGGTCTTTATAGAAATTTAATTTTGTCAAAGGTTAAGTTGCACTTGAGTCAGAGTTGCCATGTTTTGAAATTTTCACATTATCTGCAAAATTAGAAAAATGGTTTATTGCGTCAGAACAAAGATCAACTGAGCTTAAGATTTTTTTTCTAAAACTGACTATAACAAGAAGTAAACACATTACTCAACAGTACTTCCTGGGTCTTTTCAGCTATCTTTAAGAATTTCCTGAACCTGATGTGTGAGTTCTAGTCAATTACTCTTAACTGATCTTTCTTATAAATTCTTTTATAGTTTAGGCCCTTGAACTTGTGCAAAAGTTTGCATCAGTAATATCTTTTTGCAACTTGGTTGTCACCAAAGACATTTCTTGATGTGTATGTGAAAAGATGTATCCTTTTGTTTATTCTGAATTTTCCTCCTTTTATTTAAATTCACAGACCTTATTTCTGTGTTTGGAACAGACAGTGAAGACTTGATCACTATCATGTCACTCATAATTTGATAGACTTCTACAATAACCGTTTTAAGTCATATCTTTTTCAAACTGAAGACCTTCAGCCTGCTCAGTCATTCCTCGTATGAAAATAATTTTATAACTCTGAGACAGCACAACCCCATAAAAAAAAACCCAAACAAGACCAAAACCAAAAACGAACCAAACAAGCCAGCACATTATATAATGTGGGCAAAGCATGGATTTGTCAGGAGCATACGGATTTTTTTCTGCTTTTTAGCTTTTGGTTTCATTCCTTTCCTTGTAATTTCTTTTTTGTTGTTTTTTAACCTCTACCAAAAGGTGTCATTTTCATAAACTAACTATCATAATCCCATTTTACTGCTCCTGTGTGGCAGCAGTCAGATCAGAGTCCATCATTTTATATGTGACATTGGGATTGTTTTTCAGCAGACAGATCATTTTTATTTACACTGAATTTCTTTGGTAATTTTTCTTCCTGGTCACTCAGTCTTATAACATACTTCACAGTTCTTCCACAAGTGTGCTATCATTGCTATCCTAAATAGTCCTGTGTCATCAGCAGTATTTCTCATCTCTCTTTTCATTTTTTTTTTCCACATCACTTGTCAATATCTTAAACAGCACAAGTCATTGCATAGACCCCACAGAATTCTGCCAGAGATTATTCTACATTGCAAAAACTAATAATTTACTCCTGTCATGTACCTGCCTTATAACTACTTATTTATCCATGCAAGTACTTGTCCTTTTATCCTATGCTGTCTTATCTTCCTTAAAAGCTCTATGTGAGAAGCTTGTTAAGAGCCTTTGTAAACCCAAGTGTACCTTGTCCCTAGATTATCCTTACATGGATTTGTTTCTCTTTCAGACTAATAGCAGTTATGTGTCCAAGTCTTTTAATAGGGGAGTCCCTTTGTGAGTCTGGACCCAAAAGCTTTTCCATTGCTTTAAAAAGCACTGGTCTTTTTAGAATGTATGACAGAGAAAGTCACTGCACTGAAGATATGTATAAATGTCAAAAGTTTTGTCAATATTTAATCAGAGAAATGAATTAAACATGATTTTCTCAACAGAATCTCATCTTCATAAGTGACAGTTAATACAGATAACCTATTGCTTGTAAATGCCTCCCTTAAAAAATCTATTTACTGTTAGACTAAGAACTTAAGGGACTCAAACTGAAGGTTTCCAAGTGAGGGTTAATGAAATACTCTTCTTTTTATGTTAAATTAATTATCAGGAAAATACTAGTTGTATGTGACATAGAAACATAGTTTAAATAAATTTGAAAAAAGCAGCACCATTTCTGAAAAGAGTTCAAGCAACACGCAAATCTTCTTTGATTGATGCCAAATGAGAGTTCACGCCACCCATAAAACACAAGCAGCAGGAATACTCATCAAGGCTGTCGGGTTTCCAAGACTAACAGGGCTCCCATGCTGGTTGATGAGACTGAAGAAGTTATGTTGAAAAGATTTGTGATCTTCTGTACAGCAAGAGCAGCAACAAATTACTACTACCCTTTGTAAGGACAACCAAATATATAAGGCTTTAGTATAACTACACAAGCAGAGAAATTCCCATATCAAATACTGGACTTGTGAGTTACTAAAGTCTAAGATAGCAACTCTTCCTGTGTGTCTGTGGGGAGAGATAAATTCCCTAAAGCCTATAAAAATTACCGTTACACATTATCTTTTTTTTTAACTTCAGATTTGTTAGGAAATGGTTTTCAGTCCCATGTAAAATCAGATAACAGATCTCAAACATAGGGAAAAGAAAAAAAAAAACATAATAAAGGCTGCAACGCCAGGAACATAGTCAGCAAAGTCACTTACCACACAGATATGATGAAAGTGTATTATAACTTCCACTACGAGCAATTCTATGAATCTTTAATTTCCTGTACTATCTCAGAGCCAGTTCTACAAATGCTTTATCATGAGAAAAGTCCTGGAGTTCAATGAGATTACACACAAGGGTAAGACAAAAGACAAGTCTGGTAGAGCTTATAAGATCAAGCTACAAATGCTGAAAAGACTCAGCTTTCAAGTTCTTTTGATCATGTGCATCAAATTTTTTCTTCCCTTTCTTTTTCAAAAAAATTACAACTTGAAAAACAACCGTGACAAAGTATTTCCACTAATTCAAATACTTCCCTATTAAAAAAAAAAAAAAAACAACCAAAAACAAAATCAAAAAATAATATATTCAACAAGGAATATAAAAACAATCATTGATTCCTACAGGAGTTGCAGTGATGATTAATAAACTATTTAATTTCAAATAAGAAATGTTAAGGAACACACTAAGCAAGCTGCTATGTGTTTAGACATTTAAATAGGTTATTGAGCAAAACAATATAATTTTTTAATCAATTACCTAATCAAAATAGCTGTCAAAGAAAAGGAAACTGTCAATATGAAGTTATTTATCTACGAAACTTTAAAAAAGACTGTACTAGCTCATCAGGTCTTATTTCAGTAACTGAGGAGCTTTAATTCAGATTTCTGTATTTTATGATGGCTCAGCCATGAAAATATAAATGTCTGAAAATTACATTATGATTTTAAGAACTTAACTTTCCAAATACGATTAACTGCTGTTTTTATTTTTTTTTTTGCATTGGATTCTAAAATATTTACCAAATTTAATGTTGTGTTTTCTGAAAGCTTTAAATTTAATGAAATAAGTTTCTTGATATTAAAAGGCAGTATTCTAATTGCAAGGAATAATACAGATGCATTATTTTATTAATATAGCTGCATATTTAACACTCCTTAACTCACTGGTGACACTGCAGGACATAGTAGTTTATAATGTAATAAAAGCAAAATCACTATTGAAATGCTAATCTAAGTAATAGTGTTATACAATAGAAATTTTTGTTTGTTTGTTTCTATTAGGAGCTAGGTTTATTAGCCTGTTATGAAAACAGACTCATCACTTGCCTTGTCAGCCCTAGAAAACAAAGCGTACTTTATTCTCCCACCAAGTATTTGCTGTCTCATACAGACTCTAATTTATTTCAGTTTATAACAAAATTTATTGTAAAATAGGGAGAAGAGAGATTGGTGTACTCTACAGTGAAGTTAGGAAAAAATCCAGTGCTTCAGAACTGAGTAGGTAAACTTACATGAACTGCAAATGAATCGAGATTTCATGTTAGTTTGAACCTTTCTGATTGACATGTAAGAAAAATAAACATATGAAACTCCGTAGCACTAAATCTTTTTCTTTTTTTTTTTTAATCTCAGGAAAAAGAACTTTCTTGTGTTATGAAGAATTTTATTTGCTGCTGTGAACCAAGGTTTTTTTCATATTTCACTCCATCTTGAAATGTGATGTTAGGAGTGGAGATTGATTGACTCTCTTTCCTGAAAAGGATGCCATTATCCACAACGTATTCTATCCCACTGCTTTATGACAAATAGTGTTTAATACACTGTAACTATTCATTATATTCTGTAGCTAAGCAATTTGTCTGTGAATAATTAAAGTCTTATATTTGTGAGAGACTGTAGGATATGCAATTAATAGATCTGACTGAATGCTGTTCACATTCAACGTCAGCTGCTTATGTGACGTTTGCGATCCAGTGTGGAAACGGACTTCACATCAAAGTAATTTCAAATGAATTAGGATTATATCAAAGACAGTCATCTGCTTTTTCCTTCTACTCTGGAGATTTGCAGCAGTCAACCGCTTAATGCAATTGGAGAGTTGACTGCTGAGTACAGACTTACGTGCAGAGCTTGTTCTCATAAAGATTTTAAACCTTCTGTTTCAGCTATAGTGAGTCAAATCTCTTTCAAAAATGCATATTTATAACTAAGTAAGCAAAAACTATGAACTCAATCTTAGCTAAAGAATGGACTGTTCTGTCATCCTTATTACAGCTATATCTTTATTTTACATATTATACTTCAGTAGTTTACATCACTATTTTTTTGAACCTTATTATCTATCAACACTTAAAGAAATCAACACATTCTGGCCAGAGGAAGCAGATATTCTCTGTTCCAGAATATTTTAAGAATTGAGGTGTGTTAATTAAGTATCAAACTCATGGCAATACAGCATGATTACGAAATAGCCCCCATTCCGCTACACAAAGAGAAGAAGGGCGAAGAAGTGATCTGGGTAATTCTAGCTCAGTATGCAAGGTTTTAAAATAAATAGGCTTTTCTTTTATAACGCCAAACTGAATGAAATCTTAGGGTAGAAAAGATGGATTTTTATTAAATGTGTTCCCTGGAGGAGAAGGAGGAAAAGAGGGTAACTGCTTTATAGGGAGAAGAGCCATTTTAACTTGAAAAGAATGTTGCCTTGGAAGGAAATTAACATGAATAAACCATAAATGAAATTTAGCCCAGGATAAAGAACTGGTACAGAACTAAATTTCTTGAACAACCTTGAAAAATTAGTGCAGGCAAAAAGATATATTCTTAATATACAGAAATAAAAAGCATGTGACATCACCATGACAGAAAGAGTCTGGGCATGATCCAAGATTTTCCTTCAAGTCCTGTATCCTGTGTTCCTCTAGAAGACTATACAAACTATAAGATGTGGACAAAAGCTAGGGGATGTATGTCGGGTATCACATGTATATGGCAAATCTATGTTACAGAGTATATACTTTATGCTACTTATCATACGAAATTATATCGCTCACACATATTTTCAACTCATAAACACATCCAACTATTTTAATTGGTTTGAATATTGTTATTGGGTTTCTCCAGACATGGCAAGCTTGCGGAGTTTTTCCTGATTATTTAGTTTATTTTTTTCTCTTACAACAGCTAAAAAATAAAACAATAAAAGGTCAAGAAATTCCCCTTTTACCTCCTCCTTGTCACTTTTCAACGTATACTGGAGCATCTCAAAGCTAGTGCTTACTTAATTTATAAATCAGTCTTTGAAGTGTTCATACATGTACTATAATAACACTAACTTGCTGGAAGCAGAGTTTTCTTTTTGCTTGTAGGATCCTCTCTGGGAGTATTCCCCAAGAAGTTTATTATGCTGAAAGGCTTCAAGAAAGGCATTTTCATGTCAACTTTTGTAGCACTTGGTGACAAATCACTGTTGTCATGATTTATTTCATTCATTGGTATCATCAGTTCTAGAAGAACCTAGTATTGCTGGCTGTTTTTCAGATTGCTTAAATGTCGGCTGACAGTCAAATAAAATAGTTCTGTTACTTTGGTTTATTTAGAGAAAGGTGAGTTTTCTCAGTTCTACTCTAATACTTCTGATCAGTACCAGTCAAATACTCAGTTTTCAAGTATGTTGACTTCTGTTCCTTCAAGATGGGGACTAATGGATAAACAGTACTTTCACCATTTTGAATATTGAAAAAAAAAAATCCCATTCCAGACCTGAACAATTGAAGGCTGCTCACGAACTGTTTTTTCTTCGTTTCCACATGGGTCAATATTTGAACCACTACACCCCAGGTTTGTTATGGATTTTTTTCAGTGGAAATTACAGTCCAGGGACACAGGTGGAGGAGGAAAGGAGAGGACCTAATAATGTCCAATTAAAATTTTTAAGTTTTACCCAAAATATCTAGACCCAATCTTAAGAAAAATGCATGAACCATGAAATAGGATGTATTAGCATATACGTATAAGGCAACTATCATTGCAGCAATCTTGGGATAATATAATTGTAAACAGGATTCTGGACACCAAGATGATTATCTGTATACTCTGAGCCAGGTTCTGTTATTCATGGTCACACTGATCTTCATCATATTGTACTTCAAATGTTGCTATCTAAAATTAGGGGTTTTTTTAAAAAATGGATGATAGCGCCTAAGGACCAGCTTCTTATATCTTAAACAGTAATTTAAGTGGATTACAGGGTTTAAAATCTTAACGAGTGACTCTCATTAACCCCTTTTGAAGAACTACCTAATCTCTGAAGTTAGAAGAGGCCCCCACAAGAAAAAAGGATTATCAGTCTCGATCTCCCGATTCTTGGCTAAGTGCAGTAAACTGACTGCTGTCTTCTAGATCTATGAATTCCAAACTACAGAGTAGTTCAGCTTCAGCAGACAGATTAAAGGAGGTTCATTCTCAAGCTGCGCTATCAAAAATCCAGTCCAATATAATGGTCTTTGACAGTCAGACCAGACAGAACCATGCAAGAGGTATCACAAACTGGCCATTAGCATTCACTTTTTAGCTGAAAGAGGAAAATAGCTACATAAATGGTCTAAGAACTATGTTTGAAAATACCTGGGTATTTCCCGATTTAAACACAGTAATGGATACCTACATCTAAGCTTATCATTTGAACACTACTCAAATGTATCATATAGGCATAGCCTAATGAATGCTTACTGACCATCTTATCAAAGACCAGGTGTCAATACATAAACTGTCTGACTGCATAAAATTATTGCAGTCTGTTTTACCACCTAACTGTAGGCATATGAGAACACAAATTTTTAGATAAACACTACTTTCTTTTCTGTATCAGATTCCAAAGACCTTTGAGAATTCTTTAGCTCTTGAAGTAGTGGAACACAGACACTTGTTTGAGACTTATGAGACCTGAGAGCAATATAATTCCATGACCCATTGAAACGCTAAACATGTAGAAGCCTTATATTACGAACAACATGAAAATATATTTTCTTTTTAAAGTGTCACACTGAAAACAAACATCTCACTCTTGTCCTGAGCCAGCAGCAAATATGTATCACGAGAACACTTTCACTTCCAGTGAACCAAAATCTGAACAACTAGGTACAACTTGAAGTACTCCTTGTCTTCAGAGAGGGCATTATATTAATAGATATGCAGTGTTACTCACTATATTCCATGAGTCAGGATTACATTGCCATAATCCTGATTTTATATGAAGTATAGTTTTAGGCAAAGGTCACTTGCTTGAGTCTAATTGATCACACCATCAGCTGTACCACGCAAAGGTGCACAGAAATGAAATAATTTCCTCTGGTGTAGAATCTAATGCTGTATTTGTTTGCAAATGATGTACTCTACCTATCCTTATACTTTAAGCCTTCATTTTTACTGCTTTTTTTCATTCGCTGTGAGTTACGTGAATTTTTCTGAGAAGACTAAAGTAAGATTTTTAAAGTTTAAAAATCTCAACTAAAAAAATAATATAATAATAAATAAATATTTTACAAGTAAGTGCACAATCAATTATGTCCTCCAGTTAAATCTAGGTACCTAATTATATTGAAAAAATGTGTTTAAGTACAATTATATGCCTAGTGTACTATTTAGTTTTATATATTCCACAAAAACACATAATTTTCTTTTTCATAGTAATGCTGTGATCTCCGATTAATTGCTTAACATAAAAAAAATACTTGAATCATGGTTTATTAAAAATATCAAAGACGGTCTTACCTTGCCAGCTTTATTTTTATTCAAAAACATCACATTAGTGAACATAGATTCCTATAATCAATTCAAGCACTACTCAGAAAAACAGTGTTCTTACCAATCACTTTCATGTACTACTTTTGTTTCTAAGCAGACATAGCTCCTGAAGCTTCGCTTCTTTCAAATGTGTGTGGCACGGAGTTGCTAACTATTTCGTGTCTCTGCAGTAACCTGAATATGCTATCCAAGTATTTATTATCAGATTCCTCTTCACATCCTGGAGCAGCATAGTCACTTATTCTTGTTTCTGATGTCACATTTAATGACACTAGAGTTTCAGTTGCTGCAGTGCATTATTTCCTTTCATTACATTTCACTTTGAGTTTTCTATCTTTTTCTTTTTACAGTATACCATTTTGGTAAAGTGCCTTAACCACTTTACTTAAAAGAAAAAAATTACCTGATTCACACAGTGAAATCTAAAAGAGGTTCTGAATACAAATCCCAAATAGAGGATAACATCCAGCTTCCCACAGTAGTAAACTGTCAGTTCCCACTGTTCTTCTCGGCAGGTTCTCTTCTGTGGTTCTCATTCAGAGGAACCAGACTCCGCCGGCACACTCAGCAGTATGCCTGGACACCTAAGGCGGTATTTCAGTAGGCAGAAAACTGACTTTAAGTTAACAACTGCAAAGCTCAAATCTGCTTTCAGGTTCTAAATTTTATTCCTTGTTTGGCCTACCTAGTCTTCTTGAGTATAAAGAAATCTGACAATGATATGTGGCATTATAGATGTTCTTTCTCTTACTATATTTCTGAATTAAAGTTCAGCAGGTCACAATCTCTCTTTCATTAAAGTTGTCTTAAAACCACACAGAGTTAGACACGTATGGATGTCTTCCCTCCAAGACAACATATTTTGTAAACCATTTCTTACCAAAACTAGAGAGTGGGGATAATGGTGTTATTTGTTTACATACGCAGCTCACTCCAAATAATTTAAATTATTTTGTTTGTAAGAAAGGCTATAACAATATATGCATAGATCAGATATACCACTGATAACAAAGGGACATTTGACATGTAAAATTTCAGTCTTTTCATTTTTTTCTAAAGATATAGTGAAAGAATAATAATCTAGAAAAAAACTGCTTACTTCATTTGCTTTCTTCTACAACACCTTTACTTAATTTGATTTTGGGTTTGTGACCCATTTGAAAAACTGAAGCATCATATTCATTCAAGACCAATATAGTTTCTAGTTCTTCTCTTAATTTTTCTCTTGTTTTTTCTTTTTAGGTCTTTTTTTTTCTCTTTTTACATTCTTTAATGATCTGCAAAAATACTTTTAGCCCTTATTTTCTATAATAAACTGAAAACTACTAGCTTTTTTTTTTATTAGGGATATTCTAATAACAAGATTTCCTCTTTAAATTTGTAATATAGGTTGGTAAATTTATAATTTCTATGACATTCTGTTTTGATAGTCTTAGGCTACAGAAATTCCATTCCAAATAGCAGAAACAGTATTTGCAGCCTCCTTGCCATTTGAGGTTTGTCAATTTTAGTTCTGTGAATGTTTGAAGTTTTGTTTGTTTAACAGATATGTACAATACTTATCTTTGATTTCACTCCATTGTTAAATGTGGTGGGTTGACCCTGGCTGGATGCCAGGTGCCCACCAAGCCGCTCTATCACTCCCCCTTCTCAGCTAGATAAGGAGGGAAAACATAACAAAAGGTTCATGGGTCGAGATAAGGACAAGGATCGCTCATCAGTTACTGTCACGGGCAAAACAGATTCAACTCGGGGAAATTAATTTAACTTCTTGGGAATCAAATCAGAGTAGGGTAATGAAAAATAAAAACTTAAAACACCTTCACCCCACCTCTTCCTTCTTCCCAAACTCAACTTCACTCCTGATTTTCTTTACCTCTTCCCCCTGAGTGGCACAGGGGGATGGGAATGGAGGGTTGAGGTCAGTTCATCACACATTGTCTCTGCTGTTCCTTCCTCCTCAGGGGGAAGACTCCTCACACTCTTCCCCTGCTCCAGTGTGGGGTCTCACCCACAGGAGACAGTTCTCCATGAAATTTTCCAATGTGAATCCTTCCTACAGGCTACAGTTCTTCATGAACTGCTCCAGCATGGGTTGTTGCCACGGGGTACAGTCCTTCAGGAACAGACTTCTCCAGCATGGCTCCCTCAAGGGATCCTAAGTCCTGCCAGAAAAACCTGCTCCAGCATGGGCTCCTCTCTCCACAAGGCCACAGGTCCTGCCAGGAGCCTGCTCCAGCATGGGTTTCCCACAGGATTACAGCCTCCTTTGAGCATGCACCTGCTCTAGCATGGGATCCTCCACAGGCTGCAGCTGGATATCAGCTCTACTGCTAACCTCCATGGTCTGCAGGGAGACAGCCTGCCTCACCATGATCTTCACCACAGGCTGCACAGCCTTCCCCTCCTTCTTCATTGAGCTTGGTGTCTGCATAGCTCTTTCTCTCACATACTCTCACTCCTCTCTATCAACTGCTGCTCTACAGCAGGTTTTCCCCCTTCTTAAATAAGTGTGCTTAAAAAACACAAAGGCACTAGCATTGTCACTGATTGGCTCGACCTTGGCCAGTAGCAGGTCTATCTTGAAGCCAGCTGGCACTGGTTTTATCAGACATAGGGGAAGCTTCTAACACCTTCTCACAGAAGCCACGCCTGTAGACCTCTGCTACTAAAATCTTGCCATGCAAACCCAACACATTATATGATCTAGAAATCTTATTTCCAATTACTATCCATTCCAATTTTGAAAAGTATTTTCAAACTACATTTTATAACAAAAGAATGAGAAACATATGATGTTTGGATTCCTTGGGAATGCTTGTTGTGTCCTGTCTGACAATTTTGGCTTTCCATCTTTGACAATTTTTGGTCTTTCCATAGAGATGAGAAATTTAGACATCTCTGGTCCAAGAAGAAAACATCCATCTTTCTGAGCTAATTAAAAATATGTAACATACTTAAAAATAAACTATTTGAAAATGTGGTTATTCCATTAAATCTGTTTCTTTTTACTGGTATCTAGTGTTTGCAGGCATCTATTGAAGTGTTATCTGAAACTTCCCTCTCTTGTCTTACATGTGCTGAAGACTTGAATCTCTGGTCAAAACTTTAGCATGCCGTTCTTCCAACTTGCTATTGTTTTACTCCTTTTTTACTCCAGATGTCATGAAAGACTGAACAAGTGTTTGACACAAGGTACATGATGTCGTTCTGCCTTACTCAGTGCCTTACCTTCCACTGCAAAGAAAAACACTGGATTCTACTGTTTCTTCCAGATTTCCAAAACCGAGCCACTTACAAATCTAAGTCTCTAATACAGCTGTTGCAAATGACCTCACCCAGTTTCACTGAAAATCTGTGGCCAGTCAGCAACGATGAACACCAGCTGACATAGAAATGTGTCAATTCATTCAACTTCTCAGAGAGTATTTTAGTTACATACCATCAACTCCCATCTTGAAGATTGTCTAGAAAACTGCTATCAAGTTAGAGGCAGGCTAGGAAGTTCAAGGAAGCTAATGGCATGAAAGCATGGAAGCTTTGTGTCTGGCTGGACTCCAGCAACAGTAATAGTATCTCTGAACAATGTGTTTTTCAAGAATTTTTTCAAGAATTTTTACCTGCAGAAAAACAATTGATGTTAGTAGAAGCCATACTGTGTAGAAATGCCCATACTATTTCTGAACAAGGTAGCTCATATACCAAAATAAGAGTAATCAGATGATTAGTATTGTGTTCAGCTGTGGAGAACTAATCTTATAGTCAGTGTAACATTATCTTAACAAGGTTATGCTGTTTCTGGAGTCATTGTATACAACAGGTAACATTGCACTGTGCCATAAGATTCCTGGAAGCTACATTAATATTAGCAAATAACATGACCATTGCCCTTCCTCTGTATCCGAGGGCAGCACACCCATGTCAATAGGACCAAGCTCTCTTCCTCAAAGCAAGGTGACCTGTGTGATCCCCAAACAGTGTTATCCCAAACACCTTCCAGGCATTGCCCAGGAGACTGTCAGTGCTGTGGGTCAAAAGTATAATAGGGACTGAACTCAAAAAAAAAGTGACCTAGATAAATGCAAGCTGGTGTTTGAACCTGTGCCCTGGCCCTCTTAGCTCACTAATATAGATATATCCATGCATCTTCTCACATATTAACAAGCTTATGTTACACCAAGCTTGTAGCCTCAAAAATATCAGTTCTCACAGTTTATAACCTGGCATGCTTTGTCCTTGGGCATATTCCCAGAGTGGTATCTATTTATTTATTTGTTTTAAAGTTCTTTTTTTTTTCTTTGCATTTTTTTTGTAATTAATTACTAGCCCTTTGAACTCGCCAGCTAACACAGTATTGTCCTACCTTTTATTTGGATCTTTAATTGGTGTTTTGCCATGAATGTACTTGTATATTCTAGTTATTCTTCTCCTGACTGTCAGTTCACCAGTTCTTTAATAAATTTTTTATTATAGTAAGGAGACATTTATCTATTGTGTTACATTATTATTTGTGTCCATATTATGTTTGTACCAGATTTTCTCTTTAGAGAGTACTCTTTAGAAAAAGGAGATTACATAATACGGTATTTTATTAGCTGATTTTCTTTCAGATATTGATTTTACACTCCATGATTCTGCTTGTCTTCCATTTTGTGCTTATTCTCATATTCATGTCTTCCTTCTCAACTTCTTTCTGTCTTTTTCGTATTCAGTTCACTTTTGAAGTGCATCATTCTTTTTTGATTGAACCCTGGTTTTATTTTTATTTGTCTGTATTTCTGCTTCTCTTTACTTGTGTGATGTTTAATCACTGTTTCCATGTGATATTAAACATAGAGTTAAGCAAATAGTTTGTAATATTTCTAAGTTGCTGAATTTATCTATAAAAGAATGAAAAGAAGAAGCAAAGTATTTTCCCTAAGGCTGCTCTTTCTAAAGCAGTGTCTGAAGGCCAGTGAGATCAGGACAGTGCTTTGATTGATCAGTGTGCAACAAATCTAATCAGCCTGTCTCTGTTGGCTAAATTACTGACTTTCGTTACTCAAAGGGAACATCAATGGAAATTGCAGCAATGTTTCTAACAGTTGGAAGCTAAAAAAATAAGATTATGCTAACAGAAGAGCTGTTATGCACACCAGGAGTAAAAATCAAAATGCATCCTTTGCTTTATTCTGTACAATGAACTTGAAATTATGGCTAATTATAATTCTGCTTAGGCTGAGCTTTCTTTTTTGTTGCAGCTATGGAGGATAGGAATAATGGAAAATTACTAGGGCAGATAGTGAGCTTCAAAAAATAATTTATCATTTTCTACTTTATTAAATGTCATTATTGAACCCTCTTATTTATTGGAAGTTAGTGAGGTCTGCAAATACCTTTTCTGGCTTTTTTCACAGCAGGGAGAAAGAAGAGTGAGGAAACTGTGTGCGCACTCTACTTATCTTCCCATAAGGGTGACAGAGAAATAGATAGAACAGGACTGCAGAGCTGTGACCTTGTATCAAGGAACAGCTATTATGTTCAACAAAAGCTTTGCCAGCCAGAAGGGAAAGTGGACTGTAACATTAAATTTTCTATGAATGTCCCAGTACTACTGCCTCAGGCACAGATCTTATCAACCCAACCATAGTGTTTTTCCAAATTTTTGTTTATCTCCTGTTGATGGTAAACCTAGCTTCCCAGCCAGTTCAAATAAAAAAGAGTTATCCACATGCAAAATATACCAGCTCCCTGAATGGAACCCAAATTCAATGTGAAAAATCCCCACCAGGTGGAATTCTGTGGGTGATAATGACAATGATGTCCTCTTTTGATAAGACCTGTGGGGGCATCTTCCTGCCATTCGCAGACTGGATTAGGCTACTAGATGGTCTGATAAAACTCATCAAGATGCTGTGTTATGATTATTTTTTTTCCAAATAGATTGCAAACACCTCTAATTTATTTGTTGATCGCATTGAAAGTCAGTCTTGTTGCACAGCCTTATACTATCTCTGACACCTGTTGGTCTCAGTCCTGAAACATGTTAAGGAAGTTGTTAAATAGAGAAGATTCTATAGAGAAAAAGCATTATTTTCTTTTATTTATTAATTATTTTGTTTCCTTTTTATTTTATCTTTATTATTGCTATTACTTCAGTTTAATTAATTGAATTAACATACTTATAGACATGCATAGAAAGAAAGATCTCATATTTCTCGCAAGTATAGTTGAATACTCTCTACTACTACTCTATACAATTTCACGTCATGCTTCTACTACGTAATTAAAGACATTCTTGCCGGGAATATTATCTCTATGTATCATAAGCTTGTTTCAGACAAAATGGAAGAATATGAGCTGACAGCTTTTAAAACGTATGGAGAATACTCTTTACAGTACTAAAGCTGAAGAAGTGAAAGATTTTTATAAGGGACAATTCTGCAGCTTGGAGAGGCTTCAAGAACTAAAATTTCAACTATTGTGGTCTACAAGAAGTGGTAAAGAGCAGTATATAGAGCTTGTGCTTCTACAGAATTAAATTCACTTTGCATAGGCTGATGGAAACTTTACATCCCACTTAAGCCCTTAACAAGGTCAATGTCACCTGAAATAGTCATGAAGCCCGGAAATGTATTTCTATTCTTTATTATAAATGTTTAACTAAAGCTTAGAGTGCCATAAATTGAATACATGTTTAATAGAGTTTTCAACAATACATAATTAGTACTAGTGACTACTGTCTTAAGAAGGCATTCCTTTTATTATTTGCATTAGCTAAATATTGTCAAAAAAAATTTAAAAAATGTCAGGAAATGAAATTATCAAGATAGCCACCATGTTACAAAGTTCTTGGAAATGTAGTTTCTGGCAGGCATCTTTGTTTTTAAAAGCACTATTCTGTGCAAACCCTGAATAATAATGAGAATGCACATCTCTTTTGGTTTGGCTGGGATACAGTTAATTTTTTTCATAGTAGCTAGTAGGACCCATGTTTTGGACTGTACTGAAAACAACGTTGATAATACAGGGATGTTTTTGTTATTGGTAAGCAGTGCTTACACAGAGTCAAGGCTTTTTCTGTTTCTCATACCACCCCACCAGTGAGTAGACTGGGGGTACACAAGAAGATGGGCAGGGACACAGCTGGGACAGCTGACCTCAACTGACCAAAGGTATGTCCCATACCATATGACAACATGCTCAGCAATAAAAGCTGGGGGAAGAAGGATGAATGGGGGACATTCAGAGTCATGGTGTTTGTCTTCTCTAGCGTCTGTTACGCATGATGGACCCCTGCTTTCCTGGAGATGGCTGAACACTTGTCTACCAATGGGAAGTAGCAAAAGATTTTTTTTGTTTTGATTTGCTTGCATGTGTGGCTTTTGCTTTACCTAGTAAACTTATCTTTATCTCAATCCGTGAGTTTTCTCACTTTTAGCCTTACAATTCTCTCCTCCATCCCACTGCAGGGGAACTCAGCAAAGAGCTGTGTGGGGCTTAGTTGCCAGCTGGGGTTGAGCCATGACAACATTGAATCACATAATGACAGGAAGATAACGTTTCACCATCTAAGCAAACGTAGAATGAACATGAAGGATTGTTTGCAATATTGGTCCTCTTTCTGATCATTTGAAAAATTATGAGCTAAAGTGCTTTTATTAAATTTAACTGTGCATTATTTTTCTTTGTTGTAAGCGATGATGATATAAAGTATTGTCTACTGTAAGCTTTTCAAAATGTTCAGAAAGTTTTGGTTTTCAAGATAGATTTCATTGATGCATTTAATTCAATTAAAAAATCACAAAATTTTATACAATATTTAGCCACTAATTTACCATCTCTATCCTTAAAAAAATATTTTTTAATATTTACACCATCCAAAGTATATATACAGCAATCAATATATTAAATAGTGTCATGCAACTTTGTAGTGTGATGAGGTAAAGTTGGATCAATGGGCCAAGGCCAATGGTAAGAGATTCAACAAGGCCAAGTGCCGAGTCCTGCACTTGGTCACAACAATCCCATGCAATGCTACAGGCTTGGGGAAGAGTGGCTGGAAAGCTGCCCAGCAGAAAAGGACCTGGAGGTATTGGTCAACAGTTGGCTAAATATGAGCCAGCAGCATGCCCAGGTGGCCAAGAAGGCCAACAACATCCTGGTTTGTATCAGGAAGAGTGTGGCAAGCATGACTAGGAAAGTGATTGTCCTGTTGTACTGGGCACTGGTGAAAGACATTGAGCTGCTGGAGCGTGTCCAGTGACGGGTGATGAAGCTGGAGAGGGGTCTAGAGCACAAGTCTTATAAGAAGCAACTGAGGGAACTGGGATTGTTTAGGCTGGAGAAAAGGAGGCTGAGGGGAGACCTTATCACTCTCTACAACTACCTGAAAGGAGGTTGTAGCAAGGTGGGGGTTGGTCTCTCCTTCCATGTAACAAGCGATAAGACAAGAGGAAATGGCCTCAAGTTGCACCAGGGGAGGTTTAGGATGGATATTGGGAAAAATTTTTTCACAGAAAGGGTTATCAAACATTGGAGCAGGCTGCCCAGGGAAGTGGTGAATCACCATCCATGGAGATATTTAAAAAACAAGTAGAAGTGGTGCTTAGGTACATGGTTTAGTGGTGGTTTGGGCAGTGTTAGGTTAATGGTTGGACTCGATGATCTTAAAGGTCCCTTCCAAACTAGACAATTCTGTGATTTTTTGCTTCCATGGTTTAGAGTTATTCAGTAACCACCTGTGTAGAGATTCTTGACTACGATGGAAGCTATGCAACAAGAAACAAGATAGATTACATTTTTGATAGGGTACACAGTGACAATGAGTATTCAAAAGCAATTTGAATGTACATTGTAACATGCCTTTCAGTAACTTCTTCCTGTCAATAAGCCTTAAGTAAAAATACGTACAATAAAAAATATTAAACTCAAATTCAATAATTTCAAATAATTAAAGCAAAACCTTTAATTGCTTCAATCTAATTTTTGCTTTAGGCTTTGATTTTTTTAGTATAGTTTTCACTTTCCACTGCATTTTAAGATTGAGACTTTCTCTTTCATTCTTCAAAGACCCAGAAGGTCAAGAATGTTATTCTTTGGTATAAAAAAATACATGTTTTGTTAATTTTCACACAGTTTAATGTACACATATTGTGTTTTCCATTTGGTAAAAAGCTGTGGTTCATGAGCAGAGAGGAATTCTTCCTGATTGCTGTGTGCTATCTGCTACACCTGGCTCCCATGAACTTCTTAAAGGAGGGAAGATTTCCCCTGTAGCAAATGAACAAACCACTGGGGTAAAAACTTGATTTTAGAGTAGAGAAAGAGGAGAGACAAAATGGTAAACAGTGAAAATTAAAAAGAAACTTACAGGGCTAGAAAGGAGCAGGAGGCTGGAAAGGAGGAAAAATTAGAAGGGAGCAAGACATGTAAGCCCCAGCCGAGTAGGAAAAAAATGCTTTTTAGAGGTACACAAAAGAGACTCAGTGATGTTTGTTGCTGATCAGAATCTGTGGATTGGCAGCAAGACTAGAGAGAAGGAAAAATTGAACACAATAACAGGAAACAATTTATTTACAGACCTTTCTTGGTATTCTGCTTTACCCAAAAGAACTTATTTCCTTCTATTTATAAACTTTTATTCTTCTAATGTCTATTTTACAGATATCTAACTTCAGATATTTAAACCCCTCTCTGGAATTCTTGAGATATTTTCTTTAAAGTAGTGGAGTAGACTGCTTCACCTCACAGCTCTAGCAGACATGAATTTCTATACAGCACGCACTGAATTAAAGTTCAAGTCGTGAAGTTCTGATTATCATGGAAAGTATTATTTTAACAGAATACGGAATTAGAAAATAAGTAACATCACTTTTTCTTCATTTGCTTACTTTTAAAACTTAGCTAATTTTATTCTGAGCTGGATGATTCTTTTGGAACATGTTAACAATTTTATTTGAATAAGGGCACCGAAAAATATAATCTATTAATGCTGTAAGTGATGTATGGGTATAGCAGCCACTCTGATATTTTCCTTGTTGTTTGGTTTCTGTTCATAAGGTGGCACATGATCTAAAAACTGGAATTGGTTGTGTCAATCAGGATGATCCACAGTTTTAATGAATGCCAGTTCATAAGATGTTTGCATGATTAAAAAAGGTAATTCCTTTAAATAAAAATTCCTTTAAAGCTCAAAGTAGTTGAACACTTCAGCGATGAAGTCACTAGAGAGCCTTAAATTAGTTTTTCACTCATCAGCAACAAATAAGAAAGTTTAGCTATGGAAATTTGTTACTCTGTTTACTGATAGACATTTAAAATATCTCAGAAAATGGCCTTTTACTGACAGTCTCTCTCACTTTACTGTTTCCTCGTTCAGAAACTCAGTCAAATGTGATAGCATAACAATCTGGCTCATTCATATCCCTCACAAACTGTCACTGACAGTAAACAAATTCTTGACTTTTTTGGATTTGTTGGATCATTTAAATTTATCATAATTCTTTTATTAAAGAATTAAGTTCATTGAAAAAATATTTTTGTGGGGAAAAACCCAATACCACCTCCCACTCCCCCCAAAAAAACCCAACCAAACAAAAATACGAACCAAAACACAACAGGTGTTATATCTGAGAGAAAAATGCAATAGAGGAATAGGGTATACGTGCCTTACAGTGTGCATTCTGGTAAATCAAATGGTGAACCAAATACTGATTGATAAAGAAAAAAACAAACAGTGAAATCAGCTCTAGTGAGCTTGTCCCAGTGTGATTAAACAGAAAAACCAACTCATTCAGGATAGTTAAAATAAAGCTGCAGCATGAAAAAAAGCTAGATTTGAAATAGTAGGTTTTGGTCTTGGATATTTTGTTACACTCTTCTCACAGCTGTAAAGGGTAAAACAGATGACAGGATGTGATTCTCCTCACTTCTGCTGCTTTGTGTGAGTGGATAATGCCACATAAAGTAAGCCAACAAGATGCCTTTAATATATTCTGCTAAACTGGGGATTACCAAGGTTTGCTTCATTGAAGTCATCTTGCTCTGCAGGAAGTAAAGCCTTCTGACAGCTGTCTGTTTCTAGGAACCTAATGGCCAAGCCACTTCCTTGTTTCCAGTTTATCACCATTGTTTTTGCTGTAAGCCATACAGTTTAACAGAAAAATAAGCCACAGAAGCATATGCCCCTTGACAATCCACTATTGCTGGTAGAAGACTGAATTGAAAAGTATGATTCCCTGGGGAAACCTCAAACACCTGCAGCTCCAGATGTCTCCTCAGAAAGATGTGGATTATGATGAAATCACTCAGTTACAGGACAATCTGTCAAAGACATATTAAAGAGTTTTGACTTTCTTTAATCTTTTATGACTTTGTGGCTGTCATTTTGGCCTCTAGTTTTATCATGCAACTTCAGTAGTGCGAAATTTTGTAATTTTTGTGATTTGGTTTGTGTACTATACTAGATGCAGGGGACAGTTGCCATTTTCTGAGGCAGAGTTGATTCCCTATGTTCCACAGAAATATGTTTTGCACTGAAAATAGTTTGTTCTTTTTACTTTTGTTTTTCTTGGTATGAAATAAACGTCTGAGAACAAGGTGTAATTTGAATACATGGGGAAAAAAAACCCAAACAAAACAGACTAATTCTGTTGCTGTTTTATAACCACTTAGGAAACAATAGGGATTGGAACTAAATGACAGCCTGACCAAAATGTCAAAATACATGAGATACACGGTTTCCTTTGCAGATATAGAAAATCAAATTTGAAGTCTTTACTGAAGATTTCAAAATAAACTGTACCCCGTTAACTGTTTGATGGAGAAAACTGTTTTCAGGTGCTTATTAAAATATTCTGTGCAATTTTTATAATGATATTTTCATTTCATCAACTGTACTTCTGGAAGGAAACTTATCAAAATAGATTGCCAAGATATATTAACAATCTGAGAGATTTAATCATCTTTGTATTTCCCTTTCTGACTGTAAATCCTCTGGTAGATTTAATTTCCTAGAGGATGCAGTGGTTGCAATTTTTTTCTCCAAGTGTTGCGTACATGCACAAAAAAACCCCCTGCTTAGTTGTGTCTTCCAGAAATGCTTAGTTGCTTGATCAACTAAATACACCTCTATAGCTGTAAGTTGCCACGTAGGTTGCAAAGCAACATATTTTACAAGAAATCCCACTAGCATCAAGGTGGAAATTTTGATGCATTTGATTAATATTGTTTGAAAGGAGATGCTCTGACAACTTATGATTTATTTTTTTCTGGAATATAAAGGAAGTAGATTTTCTTTTTTCCATCATAACAACTAAGAACAATTTTTAAATTATGCACATTTTCAACGTTCATATCTGTTCTAAAGAAACCAAATTCTTTTGTCCAAATAACTGTCAATGTGCTGACCTGCTTCACTAATACATTGTAATTGTGTTCTATAATACTTGTAACAAAATGAAAGTTCTCCAAAGAGTCCCATGGTGCAACTCAATTAATTTTCAGGGGAAAAAAAGTCCTCTGACGTATGTCACTCCTTTAAAGCTTGAGCTGAGACTGAAAACATATACTGTCTACTAATCAGCATTTCTTTGTGTTTGTCACCCAGGCTCCTCTGTGCTGTTGAAGATCCCTGTAGAAGAATCTAACAAATGTTAATGAAAGATTACAAGAAATGAAGTTATATAAGAATTTTGAGCAGTATAATCACAATAAAAATGATCAAAGCAAGGGTTATATATATTAAACTACATTTTCAATAGCCTGAAATTTGCAATAAGTATGGATATTCTGCAGAAAAGATAGGATTTACCTGAAAGGTAGCACAAGCAAGGAGTTAATTTGGATACTCTGGAGCTGATGACCACTCTCAGACCTGCAGGAAATAATCAGTTGCCTAATGCATAAATATAATAAATCCACTGGCAAAAAGGAGGGATGAAAATGAACAATGTCAAAGAAATGACAAGTTGGAAGAAGATGAATAAGTAGAGGGTATATTCTACATTGGGAGGAAATTATTTATCTGATACATCAAACCATTATATCAGTTTGATGAAAGTGCAAAATAATTGATTCTAATGATGTTGCGTGACTCAAAATAATGTTACATGAGGTCACTTAAAAAACTGCACAGCACTGTCATTTTCTTATTTTTCTAAGATTGGTTTAAGTCCATTTATCTTCCAGTGATCATCATAATTTTAAATTAGTTTAACATTAAACAAAAATTTCTCTACAACTTTTGCATCTAACAGTATCATAATGCTTACTAAGGAATATAGGGTGAAACTGGAAAGGAAGGCATTGCAAAGAAAGCATGGTGACGTTAACTAGACGGGATCAGTTGTAAGAAATAGAACAATTCATCAACATTTTTCTTGCTTTAATCATTAAGGATGCTATTATCAATATTACAAACATATAGAGGGATTATAGCTTCTAATTTTCAATTTGACTAATTTTCTTTTGTTAGCTCATTTTCAGAAAAAAATGAATTTCAAGACAGTGAAACATCTGAATGATGAACACAGGGACAGCATTAGCTTTGTGAGAGAACTTCACAGGAAATAAATGAGGGGACTGTGTTCCAATATTTCTCTGAATTATCAGAATATAAAAACTTACAAAAGAAGTTTCAAACACATCTACTCTTGAGAATTCTCTTGTCTCTGATAGACACTAAATAGAAGACTGTCTTGTTCCCTTGTACAGTGCTATCTTTTCTGTAAGAGTCTTAAAATATATTTCCTTTGCATGATCTGATATCTTAGGAGTTAGGCCTATTTTGAAAGATATGTTCAGTAGAAGCGAAATTTAAATTCAAAGTTTATCTTTATCTTTAAAAAATAAATTCAGAAAACAGTTCCATTTCACACAATTTATTATGATAAATGCCTCCAATTTTGTTAGATCACATGACCATTTAATGTGGTCACTATTCTTGAAGCCTTAGGAACATGCTCTGTTGTTGTTATACTTATAGTACAAAATTATAGATCATTCAGAATATAATAATGGAGATGGATCATTTAATTCAAACTACGATAGATAAGGAAGGAAATATTTAGCGTTTCAGCATTTTTAAAGGTCCAAGGAGACTGAATGTGAGTATTGTAGCTTTTTTTTTAATAGGTTCTTTGCAATGTAGAAGTACGTAAAGCTATAAATTTTACTTTCTCATAGAATCATAGAATGGTTTAGGTTTGAAAAGACCTTAAAGATCATCTAGTTCCAACCCCCCTGCCATGGGCAGGAACACCTCCCACTAGGCCTGGTTGCTCAAAGCCCAGTTCAACCTGGCCTTGAACACTTCCAGGGATGGGGCATCCACAACTTCTCTGGCCAGCCTGTTCCAGTGCCTCACCACCCTCATAATGAAAAATGTCTTTCTGAGATCTAATCTAAATCTACCCTCTTCCAGTTTGAAGCCATTGCCCCTCATCCTATCACTACATGCCCTTGTAAAAAGTCCCTCTCCAGATTTCTTGTAGGCCCCTTTCAGATACTGGAAGGTTGCTATAAGGTCTCACCGGAGCTTTCTCTTCTCCAGGATGAACACCTCCAACTCTCTCAGCCTGTCTTCATAAGAGAGGTGCTCCAGCCCTTTGATCATCTTTGTGACCCTCCTCTGGATGCAGCTTTGGAGTCAGTTTCACCCCCCCCATATAGAAAATACAAATATTTAAATCAGTGTCTTTTTAATACATAGTTATATACAACTATTTTTGTTTTATTGAGAATGTAGGTTAAGCAATGAAATGTGGCTATTGATTTTCATCTGTGATGGCTTTTTATGCTTTGGTCAAAATGGCATTTGTATACTTCATTAAATAAAATATATTATTCTTATTCTTACGACTAAATTACTAGCTTGTTTCCTAAAGCTGCATCAAAGCAAACACTCACATAATAAAGGAAAAGCATGAGACCTGGAATGGAACTACTTCTGAATCTTTTTAATGAATATTGATATTACCTACAAGTAGAGATATATATCTTTTGTGTCATAGATTTTACATTGTATTCCCAAAGCTAATAAGTTAGAAAACACCCCACTGATGTAAAAAGAAATGACTGGCAAAAAAAGTGACACCTATCAATTTAACCATTTCAATAACTGTTTTTTGATCCTTAGTGTTGAGCATAGAGATTACTTGAAGCCTTATAATCCACTTATGTTTTTCTGTACTTTTTTTGTTGTTGTTGTTCTCAAAAAAATCTTTCCAGCAAACCTGAGGAAGTTGAAAGTGAGAATACATCTCCTTATTTTAAGATAAGAGTGAACAAAATGCTACAGGAATATTAAGGATTCAGTACAAATCACCTTTCAGAAAAACAAATGCATTAAAAAGCCTCAATAACTTTTATCTGACATTTACTGCACTTTCTCCTTAGTATATTTAGTTAGAAGGTTCAGCTGAATGAAATAATGAAAGATGTATGAACACTGTATGAGTATTATTTTGGTAAAAATTGATTAGAAAATTAGTACTAATTTACTTTTGTGGGCTTACTCACATTCTTGAAATTAAAAATAGGAAAAGAAAAATACTTACATACAGTTGTTGCCAAATCACCGGTTTTGTTCACTGTTCAGTACTGATACAAGCAGCAGTGAAAAAATTGTATCTTTTGGAGTGGAAAATGAAACCTGCTGGGGGTAGAAATAGCCATTATGACAGGAGCATACCAGAATGTTTGGAATATCTAAAGAAAAAAATCTCCCAGCCATACTTCTGTTGATTCCTTGAAAGCATCCACAGTGCAATTGATTTCTTATATTTTCAGACACCTCAGAGTTTGAGAGGATTTGCTTTCAACAACTTGGCTTAGGCTCGTATATTGAATTGGGCAGTGTTAGGAAATTACAGCCCATTCGGATTCTTCTGGCCGCGTATGCTCTGTCAGAGAGGCACTGCCTGTTGTGTACCTGATGCTCTGTCTGGTCTGCTGGCCTTGCTGCCAAGCTTTGCCTCTTAGCAGAGGTAAGTAAGGCTTTGGAAGAAACAACATGACAGGAAAGCACCTCTCTACAGGCTCTTACTCTAATATCTCAGTCCAATTGAACGGGTGACAGATACTACATCATCCTGCAAAGGAACTTACAGCAGCTAGTGAACTTCCAGCAGCTACTGAACTTCCTTGTCTTTACTGGATTTATGAAAAAAAAAAAAAAAAAGATCTTTCAGAACTGCAGATCTGTAAAAGGCACCCTGATTTTCCAGTCCTGGCTCGGGAGTCAATCTGTATACATTTACCTGCATACAGTGATGCACATGTGCTATCGCAGTATAACTAGAAAGAAACCCATCTCTCTATGATCTTGTGGCTATATACATTCACATTGTTATTTAAAAGCTAAGAAAGGAAAGTATGTGCTTTTTTGGAAAGAGTAATGCTTTCAACTAAAAATATATCTTTTTCCAGAGATCAGGGTTACACTGATAATAGTTTTAAATAGGCACCAGATATTTGAGTCATGAGAGTAGACGAAGAATTTGTTTACTTTTAAATAATGAATTACTGAAAATGAACCAGAAAGAACAGAAAGTAAAATAAGATCATGAAAACTTTTAAGTGCTAGAGTAAAGTTGTTTAAGAGGTTCCAATAATTTTAGATATGAATGCCTATTATCTCAATATTCTTAGAATGAGAGCAGGTGGGTAGATATATTTGTATATTGGTACTCCAGAAAAGAAGACATTCACCTTTCCTAGAATCAGGAAATAGATAGGAAGTTGGCATAAGAGCCCCTAGTAGTGCATGAAGCAGTACTGACTACAAATGAGAACTAGACAGTGATAAAATTATGTGATACTTTAAACAAAATGTATAATTTTTATCTTTTGTTGCCAGATGTGTTAGGTCTTCAGAACTTCATAATGTCAGGATTATAGGTGATTTCAATAAAAGACTGGAAATCACAATGATACTTCAGAAAAATAGATGCATAAGTACAACAGGTAAGATATCAATTTGGCACTCTGAGCAACTTAATGATAGAATACAATAAGATAAATTAAAGAAAAAGAATAATATGGATGTTTACAAATAGTCTTTTAATAATGTCTGTATCCACCAAAATTTTGCAGCGTGCTGGTGATATGCTTTTGTACTAGTGGAGAGTGGCTAGATATGATTGCAACATTTTCATTGTCAAATTGAGGTCCTAAGTTAAAGCTAATAAAGTAATTTTAAAAACCCAAACCCATGAATAAAAAGTTTATTACTAACTCTCCTGCCCCAAATCAGTTTCAACTTGAAATGAAGAAAAATAAACAGTGTCCAAATGAAGTAATTTAAAGAAAATCAAGGGATTAATATTCTATTGAAAAATATCAAATTGATTCAAAGAAAATAAAGCACCTATTCTAATAGAAATAAAATGTAGCTGAGAAAAAAAGGGACGCGGATGTTAGCGGTTAGTGGTGATACTGTGGCAGTATAAAGAGGTGTAAATTTAAATTCATAAATGTTAACATATTTGAAAAGTCAAGGAGAGGCAAAAAGAAAACAGAGCTTTAGACACAGGTTACTAGGACTATCATACAAGAATAAATTGCAGATATTGACACAAACTGTCAGAACACTCTCAAAATCATGGATGTACTGCTGAGCTCTCAAATGGAGGTTGCAATCATATCCTATGTTTTGACCATCACACAGCCAGAAAGCAAAGTAAAATAGTCATTTACCGCTACAGAAATTTTTGTCAAAGAAGCAAACTGAATATTCCAAGGTAGAAATTGTCAAAAATCTTTGTGGAAGTAGGCTTTCATTGAACTAAAATTGCTTTCAAATATCAAAATGGTATCAGCTGACTTCTGTTTTAAACTTCAGCCCCTGAATACCTATTTTTCTAAGTCATTGATGGTTCAATGCACCATGTATAAATAATCTGGACTGAAAGACTGTATCTCAAGATCTCCTTCTTACCTTGCTAAGGTTCCTAATCAATAACTGAACTGTCCTCAGGTTGCAAGACTCCTTCATTGCTATGAGTCTTTACAGTATATGAGCTTCCAAAGGAGGGGCAACCTCAAGATTCCAGTCTGTAAAGTGACATACATTGGTGTCAATCCTTTTCCTCCACTAGGTGAAGTTAGAAAAGGTAGGTCTACTTCATTGAACAGCTGTCAAAAAACTCTAAATTTTTTTATAATAAGGATGGTGAGACACTGGAACATGTTGCCCAGAGATGTTATGAGTACTCCATCCTTGGATATGTCCGAGGTCAGGTTGGACAAGGCTTTGAACAATCTGATCTATTGAAAGTTATCCTTGCCCATGGCAGGGGGGTTGGACTAGATGATCTTTAAAGACCCCTTCCAACTCAATCCATTCTATGATTCTGTGATTCTAAGAGTCTAAAAATCCAAATATACCTTACTGATTTAGACAACGATGCAGGACAAGAAGTGGATTTCAAACATAACCACCTAATTCATATCCCTAAATTTCAGAAAAAAACAGGAGTTTAAATTAGCCTTATATACAACTTTTCCTAATCAGTTCTTCGTTTACCTAATGAAGATCTTTGATATTTTAATTGGCTGGCCTGGAAGCACAGAAATGTAATTCTGGTGCCATGAATCACCCTGACAGGATCCCTCCCATTGACACTGAACTAGCTATGCTGAATGCCAGTTCTGAAAATGACCAAAAGTCTTTTAAAAAACTTATGCTTCTAAAGGTCTTCATAGTTTATAAATCATGTGCCCCATATAGTCAAATCTACTTTCAGTTGAATTAGCTTCATTAACTGAGGACCAATTTAGCTGTTAATAAAAATAGAAACTGATTATTTTCATTAAAGATGGGACTACTTCTTCTTATTATGGACAGGAATAGTCAACAGTCCTACATGTTGTAAAGGATATTTAATCTGAATATTAAGAGGAAAGAAGTCTATCTGTAAAGACAAGTAAGTATCAGATCACAGTGCTTAGTGAATAACAGGATCTCCAGCACTTAAAGTTTTCAAAATATAGTTTAAAAAAATTATGAAATGTTTTAGATATAATGAATTCTACCTGTAGATAAAAGGAAGGTGCAGATAAACTCTTGTGGCTGCATCCATTTTATACAATTCAGTGATAATCATAAGTCTCAGACAGCTATGACTGTAGGTGTTCCTTATCTCCTGGTTTACATATGATATCAGTTGCAAAGTGCCCTCTCAGAATAAGTCATTATTAATTACACATATTTGCAATGTAAATTAATTACACATATTTGCAATGTAAATCCTCACTCAGAATTATTTCCATTATAATTTCCAGCTTGCTTGGCTTGTTTTCAGCAGAAAGGAAATTTCAAGTTTTCCTGAAGAAAACTGAAAAAAATGTAAATGAATACACAGACAGGAAAACACAAACAAAATGAGGTAACAAGCAAGCCATCTTCTAGATGTACTGCTGTTATCTTTCTGAGATTATTTCATGCTGAGATTCTTTTTACTTGTTTGCTACAATGTGTGGATATGATTTTATCATCATCTGTGATGATGATAGAGATCATGAAAGAGGTAAAACAAAATAAAATGAGTTTAGCAAAAGAATAAATAACTTGTTTCAAAATCAATAAAGTTTATCTAAGCTTTTCATTTTATAGAAGGCAGGAGAATTTTCATCCCTCCAGACCAGGAAAGAGGATATCTGGTGAAGACTTTGGAACACAGCAACATTTTAAAATGTTTTACTCTGAACCCAAAATATATGAAAACACAAAGAAATGAAAACTTTCAAATAAAAACCCCAAAACTCACATTTGTGTCATTGGGGCATTTTTCAGGACAACTTTAGAAATAATTTTTCTTTATAAGTATTAAAATAAATTTCAAAGAGTTAAGTTAGGAGGAGCGAAGAACATAACTGAAATCCATATATGTAAAAAACTATGATTTAAGCTGAGCTAGAGTTATAAGGAAGATTCTGGACTATTATTTCATCACTTCACAAGCTAATACATATAATAATACACCTATGCTTAAATCTTAGTTTTAGTTTTGTATTTATGATTCTAATTGTCCCTGCTTTTTAAAGGTGTAAGTTGTCATATTAATAAACTAATAATTTTACAGTTACACAGTTTTCATAATGAAAGATAGCAGTCCACCTGAATTAAAGAAACAAACAAAAAAAAATCTCACAAAATTATTTGTTTGTTTACTGATGAAATTGTTAACGGGGATTTTAGGTCTAAAATGGTTATTAGTGTAAGTTATTTTGATGTTGAATTCAGGATAGAGAAGAAATATATTAAAAGCAAATCTGTAGGTCAAAGTTGTGATGAAATGTAAATTTCTTTACAGTTAAGATTACTATGCTTTCTTAATCTTTAAACTACTAAATGCTTTTGTGGTAGGGCTGTGTGCAGAATGTGGTAATATAAGTACATAATCATCCTTTAAATTATACAGGCGGCATTTGAAGCAACAACGCAAAGCATAAAGTTCCTTTCCACAGCACTGTCACCAAAAATGAGTTTTCATTATCGTAATAAGAAGTAATGCATATCCTTTTAGAGACATGGCTGTTTGAGAGGAAAGATGTGTCTTTGTTAAGCCTCCGGAGTGTCTGCTCTTTCTTTTGACTTTAATGTATTGTGCTTCCCAAGTAATCCCCAAGGAACAGTTTTGCTTTCCTTGAATTTAAGCATGCATTCAGCTGCTATCCACAATACAGATATCGATATGTGAGCTTTGTGTCAGAGCTCCCATTGAAATTAACAGAGAACTATTCAGGCCTGTAAATGAACTAGAGACGTGTTCTGCTGGATGACCGCTAAGGACCTGCTGCACGTTCCATACATAGACATCTAGCACAGTTTGAGATGTTCTGTGATATTCAAGACATCTGCTTAGGCTTCACAGAAATGATGTATGGACCACATCTACCATGGGCACCTCACTCCTCCTCGTGGGGACCATGAGATGCTGATTCTGACAGCGAGACCCACTGCCCCAGGCTAAGAGAGGTCAGCACCATTGGCTGGGTGGCCCAGGGACATGGCCAGGGCTGAGCAATACCAGAGAAGAGGAGTTGTCATTAGTCACTCTTCTTATGTACCAGTTTTAAAGGTGTCATTAATTATCTTTTCTGCCTTATCTGACTATGGATATAGGTTATTAGGTTATTAAATCTAGATTATTAAACCCTTAACTAGCTGACATTAAGTCCGTAACTCTATATATCCCTTTTGCCTATACCACAGACTTTGTATGTGGCAATGGGTAATACCAATGACATTATAGTAACATAAGATTTTGCAGTAGTGAATTTAAAGGACAAATTCATAGAGAATTCTATTTGTGAACCCATTTTTTTATTTATTTTTCTGAAAACAAAACAAAAAACAAGTCAACTAATAAACTCATTGCATTTGTATAGCTTAATTAAACATTAAAACCTATGGAATGATAGATTAGACAACAGGATGCAACAAAGAAAACAGTAAGTTTGTCTAATGCTATATAATCTAATATATTAAATGAATGATATTACAATGAGTGACTCAAAAAGCTGATGCTCTATTTCTCACATGTACAGGGTTCTCCAAAGAACTTCAATCAAAACATGACACATAAGGGTACTTTTTGCAACAGTCTTCTGCTTCATTCTGGGAAGCTGTTGCTGCTAGTACCTATTCCAATGACTTTACTATTAAATAATTTACACACAATTTTATCAGCTCCATTCTCAACATGATGACAGAAATATATGTTCTGTGAATGCTATGTGCACACATTGTTTGACGAAGCTTTAGGATCTTAGAGTGTTGCCAATAACCTTTTATTTGCCAAACTTTTCGAGTTTGGAAACCCACAAAGTGATCATGTATTATTTATTTTATTATTTATTATTTATTTATTAAGGTAAACGCAACACAGTGTCAAGACGGTACTGAGACAAATGACTGGATAAGTTGTGATGGCTGGATTGAGACTTGCCTTACTATTCACAAACCCTATATGACTTCCTTCCATCTCCTTCCATTTGATTTATTCTTCACTTTCACAGAAATTGGGATGAAGAACACCTGAAAAGATTATCTAGCTCATTTTCATGATGGATCTCCAGCACAAGGTCACTGTATTAGGGTGGTGAAACTCCTGAGTTCATATGACACATACTAAAATCCTCACGTGCTAAGATCCACACGATGTCAGTGATCAAAGACTGAAATAGAGAACGTGTGCTCTGCCAGACTTGTTGCTCACAAACAAGGAAGAACTGATTAAGGGTGCAAAGGTGGATGGCAGCCTTGGTTGCAACACTGGTTTGATCATGGAATTTAAATTCTGAAGGAAGCGAAAAAGATGAATACTAGAATCAAAGCCCTGGACTTCATGAGAGAATATCTTGGCTTGTTCCAAGATCCACCATGGAGGGCAGAGAGGGTCAGGACAACTGGCTTATTCTTCAATGGCAATCCGCCTCAAAGCACAAGAATGGTCCACAGCATGGAGGCAGTCAGGAAGGTATGGCAGAAAGCAACATGGATAAACAGGAAACCCCGAAGTGATCTCAAATGCAAAAAGGAAGTACAGAGGAGAAGGAGGCAGGGACAGGCATTCTGTGATGAACGTAGAGGCATTATCCAAAAACTCGGGGCTTGAGGTAAAAAAGTCAAGGCTTGGCTAATGAGGGATGTGAAGGACAACAAAATGGGCTTCTGTGAATAAATTGGTGGCATAAGGAAGGCTAAGGAAAATACGGGTCTGTTGCTTAGATGACCTAGTGACCCAAGACATAGAAAAAGCCAAGATAGCAAATTGTCATTTTTTGCTTCAGTTTTCATTGCTAAGGTTTTCCTCTGGCTTCTCAAGTCTCTAAGCCCACTAGCAGAGTTTATGGAAATGAAGTATTATCCACAGCAGAGGAAGATCCAGCTAGGGAGCACTTAAGCAGTACATAGATTCATGGGACAAGGTGGGATACATCCATGACATCCCATCCAGGCAGCTGAACAAACTCGCTCATGTCATTTTATAGCTTCTCTCTATCATCTTTGACTGTTGATTGGAGGAAGTCCCTGATGACTTGGAGAAAGTAAGCATCATACTCATTTTCAAGAGGGGCAAAGAGGAGCATCTTGGGAACTTGAGATCTGTTAGTCTTGCCCGAGGTTATGGAGCCTCTCCTTTTGGAAATAATTTCTAAGCACATGAAGGACCTAAAGGTAAATGGGAAGAGCTGGCAGGAATTTACCAACCTGATTTCTTGACTTACTTGATCACACTCTATGATGAAGTGACTGGCTGTGGGGATAAGGATGGAGCAGTGGACATCATATAACTTGATTTTAGCAAATCCTTTAATGTGGTCTCACATAGTACCCTTATACACAAACTGTTGAGATACAGACTGGATAAATGCATGATAAAGTGAGTGGAAAATTGCCTGGACCACCAGTCTCAAACATCTGTGATCTGTGAGACAAAGTGACAGCTACTTGTGGCACCTGTCAGTGATCTAAACAAGGCAAGTCCTAGGGCAAGATTTTTTATCTTTATCAATGATCTGGACAATGAGACAGAGTATGTTCCCAACTAATTCACAGATGAAAACAAATTCTGGGAACTGTTAAAATGCTGGAGGACTGGGCTGCTCTTCTGAGGAACCTAAATAAGCTGCAGAAATAAGTCAACAGGAACCTCATCATGATGTTCAACAAATGCAAAGTCCTTCAAATAGGATGGAATAATCCCACACAACAGCACAGCCGGGGCATCAACTGGCTAGAAAGAAACTTTGAAGAAATTGGCCTGGGAGTCCTAGCGGACATGATGAACATGTCAGCAATGAGGTGGTGGTGTGCCCTGCTGCAAAGATGGACAGCCATGTCCAGGAACTTGACTGGACATGGCTGTGAGCAGCCTGATCTATTTGGTCTAGCTTTGAGGTGCTTTTATTCTTTTTAAAAATCTTTGGTAATAGTGATTCTACCGTGTCTCTAAAGTACACTACAGTATTTCACTATTCTCATCATCAAATGCCCAGCCTGAATCATTCTTGGAATTTAAGTTCATTGTTTCTTGTCCTGTCTAACATCATGGTTTGTAAAAGAAGATGGAGACAGCAAGCCTCCATTCTGCCTCATATTGGATTGGTGATTTCACCTTAAAATGGTAGTTTTTCTGTTTCATTTGCTTCACTATTATATTAAATGTCCTAGCCTAAAAGCTCTATCATAAATTCAAAAGGCTTTCAGTTACAACATCTGTAAAAAATAAGAAAGTTATATACACTTTCTCAAAATTTCAACATTTTACAACCACCATATCATGAAAAAAACATTATTATACAGCTGTCCTACCAATATCATATTTTATAGTATATACAGGGTTTGCTGTGTATATTTTACATACTACTAATAAAAGAACTGTAAGAACTCTTTCTGTGACAGAAAGACTGTCCCTCCATTTTGATTTGGTTTCATGTGCTTCAGATTCATAGATCCTAACAACCATGTAAGGCAATTGTCTGAGGTGATAACTACCCTCTTCTGAGTTCTTTTCTTCCCTTCTATATTCATTGATAGTAATGGGAGCCAAGAAAACTGACTTAAATAAAATGAATTTTAGGAGATAAAAGGTGACAAACCCCAGATAGCCATGAAAAAAGGGGGGGAAAAAAAAAAAAAAAGGAAGAAATTTAAATCTCATGCTAGGCTTTTAGGTAAGTTTTTAAATTATTCTAGCACTTAAGGTACAGAAAGATATTTCACAGAATTTAAAAAAATTTTCGTGTACATATAGCATCAGTGTCATCTAGGCATGAGACTCCATTTTTAAGCATGTGAATGAGTGATATGGTTTTTTTGTAAGGAATGAATACCTTTTATTTCCTTGTTCAAAATCTCAGACATCTATTTTTATATCTTAGTCAGTTCTCACCACTAAGATATTTCAGAGAATTTCCAATTACATTGTAAACCATGAGAGCTGGTGAACAATGTTAAAAATCTACCTGTACTTAACAGTCACTGTTAAAATGGCAGCAACCTGAAATATTCCTTTAACAAGTTTTCTAAATGACTCATGAATTGTCCCGGGAGACTATACACAAAATTAATCAAATGGAAATGTAGGTTATGGAGTATTTAATCTGTATACTAAACCAAGAGATTTCCAGACTTTGTTGTCAGCGATATAGTGCTGTTGAACATTAAATAACATCCTCACTCCAGAGAACAGAATTTGCTGCATTTCATATTGTTTGATTTCTTTGGTTACTGAAGTCCCAAAGGGGGAATGCTCAGAACAATACAGAATGCATCTCAGCTTTGCAGTCTCTCAAAAACTAGTAGTATGACAATTCTCAGCTGGCCAAATGACACTTCACTTCCAGTGCAACATAAGCAATTCAGAGCATAGTACCGGTATCAGTGAGAATAGAAAGCTGACCAAAGCATTATACTTTCCATCAAATACTGATTTGTATAAATTGTTTTTTCCTAAAAAAAACTTGTCTAAATCATAAGGGGAATGCTAATCTTGCTTTCATGATTTTATAGCTGAAGAAAATCTGTAATAAAGGAAGGGAAAGAGTGAGGGGTTTGATCAAGTTTGCTTCTTACTTAGACAGATTATCTCTTTAATGGTCAGAACTGAATTCATACCAGAATGAAATGGGAAAGAACATCTTCTGTTTTCTTCCTGTGAATGAGTGTAATTGAATGAATGTGGCATGCCAATTACAGTGTAATAATTTGGTATTTTTTTACTACTGACATTGGCAAATTTTACTACTGACATTGGCAAATTACTTTCAATTTTCATTCTCTTGAAGATCAGGAATAAGCTGGGGGCAGGAAAGCTTTTAGGTAGGAAAATTGATTAAGAAATAAAGTATTAAGAATATGTGACCATATTTGTATCAATGATATTTTTGCTGTTTTTTATTTTTACATAAAATCATATTAAACCAGCAAATTAATATCTGAATAAGTAAAATTCATGTAATAATTTTTTTTTAAATCTGGCTGAACTCAAAATTTCCAATGCCTTTACTCTTAAATTTTCTAATGTAGTTTTTGATTTTACAGTTTCTGTGTTTTTAATCAAAAACTCAGAAAAAAATTGTTGTATAAACCAGGATCTATATCAAACTTGCTCCAATTTTTTTATTGGTTTAAACACAGATAGATTTTTAAAGAATACTTGCTCTTTGAATTTATTAATGACTTGGAACGTTAGTCACAACTTGGCTATTACGTAAAAGTAAATGTCTACATATTTGGAATTTCTCTCTCTGTGAAGTGAAATGTACCACAGTAAGATGGAATAATTGGAATTAAAAAAAAAAAATACAACAGATTCTGAGCGCTGGGAAAGAAGATAATGGGTTGAATAAGCAAATTCTATCTGTTTTGGGGGGATTTTTAATTGACTTTTTCTCTTTTCAGCCAGGTACTCTGCTGTTTCTGGTACTTCCCCCACCTAATGATAGCTTTCTTTCAGAACTTAAGTTTCCTCGTTCCCTCACCTAATACCAGCTTCCTTAGCTTTCATAGAAATTAGTCTGGACTATCCTTCTTGTTAAAGCATGTTTTTTTTTCCTTCTGGCCAGAGTCACAATTTGCTAGTAGTTCTTTCTACTGATTCTGTTTGACAGCTCTGGGAATGTTATTGAAAAAAAAAACAAAAAACCAAACCAAAACAAAACAAAACAAAAAAAAAAAGACAAGCTTTGCAGCTTTGCAAATATTTTCCTTTGCACATATTTTTCTTTGAAGGCAAGAAATTATCTGTGCTGACCATATACCTAATCAGTAGTATCTCCTTGGCACTTTCCAAAACATATTTAATATCCAATATAAGGTCTGTCAGATCTAATATATTTTCCATTGAAGGAGTCAGTCATCATTGATCTATCCTATTCTGGGACAAATAGTTTCATTTGCTCAAATTACTTAGTGTCACTTTGTTGCTTCAGTCATTATCAGGCCACAAAGTATATCTCTGCATTTTCCTTTTATCTTGTCACGCTTGAATCACAACCTGGGTTTCTTGGGCTCTTCGGCAGTCTGAAATCACAGCCAAGGTAATTCCGTATTCTCTTACATACTAATTGTACACTAATGTAGGGATTAATGCACACAGTGAGATCTGAGTGGTCTTTACTCATCCTGCCCATTTTTCTCTGAATGTGCAGCACAGGCAACACTGTCATCCAAGAGCCAAGCTCATTCAAGCTCTTTAGCCTTAAACAAACAAACTAACCAACCAGCCAGCCAACCAACCAACCAACCGTCTATCTAAATAGCTATCATTTTCATAGAAGCAGGGGAAAGATTTGAAATTTTTTTGCTAATACCTTATTCATGTTGAGATGTTGTCTTCCTTTTGTAACTTTTTGTTCTTTAATATCGTTATTTGTTCTATTAAAATACAGTCAGGAATTTTTTTGTTGTTATTGTTACTTTTGTTTTTCTAAACTTGAAACACCGATATCAAAATGTATTGTGACTGGCAGGCAATTAGTTGTTCCTGGGTCATTTCACATTGCTTTTAACTTCCCAGTCCATGAAAAAAAGGAGGAAAAAAGTATTTCCCAGATAATTTGTGTCTGAAAGAAGTCTGAAGATAATGTACAAAGATGAGAGTACTTTTTTTTCAGAAATGTTATAAGAAAAATTTCTGGCCTTCTCATTTCAATGTCAACTGCACAGATTGCTGAATTGGCAAACTATAGTCAGCTAGCAAGATTTTTCCTTCTTTTAAGTGAAAGGTAGTCCTGTAAATAACAGTCAAGTGTATTACAATAGATTTTTTACGCCTGCATTGTCTGATTTATTCATTTTGTGCTGTCCGTATCAGGATAAAACATTTAAATAGAGCAGCAAGACCAGTCAAAAGTTGTTTATTTCAAGTAGTTGCAGATGAACCTTTCTGAATGAATAGAAAACAAAAGGACAGACTCCAAAATAAGATAAATTTGTTATTTTATTATTTAGTAAGGAGCTGGGAATAAAACAATAATCAAAATATTGCAAAATATTTTATTACATATTGAATACATATTCTCTGTGTGCTGCAGGCTTCCTCTATTTACAAAGCCTGCCAATTTTCAGACTGCAAAAAGTAATTTCATTTTGTGCAGAAATGCTCTTCTTTTGCATTGATATTATTGTAAAACTGATAGAAGATAACATTTAAATTATAGCCAGTTGCAAATTGGTGTATTCAGTAAAATTTTTTCATTTAAGGAAAAAGTGCATCCCTTTTAAATGTTAAGAAGGACATTTCATGCCTTTGGGTACACATAGTTTGTGTTGATGCTGCACAGAGTAATAGTCAATACCTGTTAATTTTCTTTTTCAGAAGGCAAGAGATTGGAATATACTAAAACATGTGCTTTTCTTCCTTAAAAGACACTTCAAGTCGTTCTCTCTTCCTGGGCAATTAAAGAGACAGAGGGGGAAGAAAAACAAAAGGGGAAAAAAAAGCCAAAATAATTACTTTTTAAAACAACAGATTTGACAGTCTCTTGTTGACTCATACAGTTACCTAAACAGTGTGTAGAAGTTATAGACTAATAATGTATTCCAATTTATTGAATTGAGGCGTTAAGGACAGATAATGCTTTAGTATTAGAAGACCAGTCACTTCTAAAGGCTGAGAGAAAGCAGAAACGATTTAAGACACAATTCAGTTTCAGGAGAGTTCTGGAAGTGTAGCTTTGAAGGACATTTACATTTAAAATTTTGCAGGAAGGAAGGCTGCACATCCTAGAGGCCTGGAAAGACCACAGCATGAATTTATGAGTTCTTACAACCAAGGGTCATAGACTTCAACTCTGCCTTTGACCAGAGCACCAGAGGAAAAGCCAGCTTTAAGCAAAAATGAAGTATGATAACTTTAGGCAAACTCAAGGCCAGGTAGCAAATTTTGGATCAAGTTTGAGAGTAAGGTTCTGTATAATTACTTTGTTCATGATTGTTTATAGCTACACCCAAGCAGGTCAATGATCCTTAGGTGGAACAGCCCGGAATAATAAGCTTGCTATTTAAATGTGTACATATATGTTTATATATGGGAAGGTTTAGAACTAGGTTAAGATATAGCTGCTTTCTCTCTTTCCTCAAGGTCTGGTTAAACATTCATATTCACAAAAGTAATGTTCTTAATCTTCACTTTGGCATCAAAGAAATATGTAGAAACATTTTTTCACTAACATTTGATTCTGCTTTGTTTTTATCCTGGTTACATCCTTTAACCAAGGGTGTTCAAAACCACTCAGCAGATTGCTTCACATTGCATGGCTTTTAACTTGTTTGTCTTAAAGATGAAAGATCCATAGCTGTTAATATTCCTGGCACATTTCCTTGCCTCTCAGCATGATGTTCATTATCCTATGTAAGACAAATTAACATAAAGACAGCCAAATTTAACTAGGCGTCAGCCTGAAAAATCTGAGGTACTGAACTATCAGCTTCACACATGGGTTTGTGTCGTGACATCAGTCAGATAAGCTTTAGATGAGGCTCAGCAGACCCTCACTGATACTGCTTTTCTTGCCAGTTCAGCAGTCAGGTTCAGTGACTTTTGAAAGATTAGTTCCCCACAAACAGCTCTTCAGCATAACATCTTACGGGACTGCTGGACAGAGTTTCTTGTTTTGTTTTGTACTAGGTTACATCTTATTTCTCTCAAACCTAACAGCTGCATGAATGAAAAAGAATTCATTAATGAGGGTATTAATAATGAAAAGAAAACAGTTGCTTTTATTTCATTGAATTTAATTCCTTACCAACAGCAAATGGACACATCAGACAAGAAACTAGTCTGCTTTGTTAAAGGTTTGAATATGAGAAAAAAGTAAGTAATTTTATTTGCTGGAAAAAAAAGTTCTAGATATCTGAAAAGTTTATATATGAAACCCTAAAAACTGTAGTGTTATAACAGTTGTCTAAAAGCATATATTCTTTGATTCTATGGAAATCTCTCCTATCTCCATCTGAGAGGGAAGGAACAGCTGGCAAAATCAAAGCCAGCATTATCCCTTCAAAGTCAAGAACAATACATTGTGCAAAATCAGCTTTCCTGGAAAGAAAAGTGCTTGTTTTCTCAAAAGCTAATGAAGTGCACACGCCTCAGAATAACAACTGGGAAGTCAGAAAGTGCCCTAAGCTCTGCCGGTCAGGCAGTCCATAACACAGCACTCTCCCTTGACAGTAGCTGGGAATACTAGATGGACTGAACTATCAAAATCACAAATGATTGATGCTTATCCAGAATCCTCACAAAAAGACTGCCCTTGACATGAACAGACAGCTTAAGGTATTCAGCTAATAAACTCACAGTGCTTATGGCATCAGCTTAGGAAACTGAGATCCAGAAGATGCTTCCCAAGTAGCTAAAGTTTATAATTGAACTTTGGCAAGACATTTACATCAAGCGAATAACCTCCCAGTGGTCCACCCACAGTGCTATCTGATGGTATCTTGTGTATTGACAGCTGTCCAGCAAGCTGGAATTACTAAAATTTTGGCAAAACAAGTGCTCAAGCTTTTATGGTAGATGAGCAAATTAGAAGTGCTGAGCCAATAACCCCTCCACAGTTTGATTTCTGTTGGATGTTGGCATAATAGCAGCATAGACAGTTTGATTTTCATAATATCCTTTGAAAGGTAGCATCATTTCTTCTATTCTTCATTCCATTTCTATTTAAAGTACAAGCTGCTAGAATGATTCACAGTAAAAAATCCATAAAGTGACACAGAAGCAGAATTTCTAATAGAGTGTATAATTTATCCTTGTGTGCACAGGTTTCCACATGTGCGGAAGGGCTTATCTAGAAAGATACTATATTTAGAACTGAGAAGATAGTTTAGGTTTGGCCCTTTTAATGACAGGTTTGGACAAATCCCTAATATTTAATTCTCCATGATACTGGGATTATCCTATGAACAACGGGTCAAGTCCTCCCTTACTGGGAAAATCATAAGTGAAATAGGGACAGTTATTAGAGAAAGGGAGGAGAGTTTCAAGACATTTACTCCTTCAATTCTCACCACAATCACAATGAGATTGAAGGATTCATGGACTCATAGAATTATAGAACTCTGGAACCACAGAATCACTCAGGTGGAAAGGGACCTTGGGAGGTCTCTAGTCCAAGCTCCTGCACAAAGCAAGGGCAGCTCATAAGGTCAGGAATGGTTGCTCAGGTCTGCATTCAGCAGATCTTGAAAACCTCCAAGGATAGAGGTGGAACAATCTCCATGGGTAACCTACTCAAACTGTAGTTTTCATGTAAACAATGGCAAGGGATTGGAGGAAGAGGTGAGAGACAGAAAAGGTAAATGTTAAAGAAAGATCATTTATGATTTATTTTAGTCATTTCTATGATGGCATGTCTTGTATTGTCCAGTTAAGGGGTTTTGTTTCATTGGTTTGGTTTTCTTTAAGGTTTGGTTTTCTTTTTTGTTTTGCACTGCATTGAACTGTTGTGGGTTGATTCTGGAAAAAAGATGTCATTCTGTAATATTGTAGGCAAAATGCTCATTGTCATAATAAATCAAATAAAATTATATTAATATAAATTTTAATTCAGGATAAGAAAGAAAAGAAGCATTCAGAGGACACTATCTGTTAGCTTGCAGATCAGTACAAGAGAAAAAATATCTCCTAATTTAACCATTCATAAATTGTACCTATTAAAGATCTTCAATTTTTTATGTGATCTAATAAACACTGTACTGCCATAAACACTGTGTTGCCGTAAACACTGTGTTGCTACAACAACACAGTCTGAGAAGATTAACTAAACCTTGACTGTTTCACATTGTCAGGCATGTCTGTAAACATTTTGTGCACTTTAACTTTTCTAGGCTGCATTTAACAGATTACTGAAAACAGAGCAAGCTTTTACTGAGGCAACTGAGAACCTAGTGTGTGGTTTTGCAAGATCTTTTAGAGTTAAATAATCAATACAAATCAATGTAATGTAAAGAAACATTGTGCATTGTTGAAAACAGCTGAATTCATAGCTAACAAAACTAAATGTAACATTACATTCCATGTTTTTATTCTGTAGAATATGAATTGAATATAGAACTATATCAGTGACATAAAATGTTCAATTTTTCAGTTAATTAGGTCAAATAATAGACTTTGAAACAGATGAAAAAATTCTGTATTTCATGCAGATTTATCTAGTCAGAAGACTTGATTTAGGACAACCGTTCCATGCATCTGCAAGTTTCTTTTACTGTTTTTAGCCCATTAGTCTATGACGTTGTTGTCTAAAACAGTGCTATTGTGTTTTGTGTCCTTTTTGCAGTTTGTGTACATAATTGCATTGACTGACAAACCTTACTGAAACCATTGTTTCATTGCTGGTGAGCTTTTTGAAGACTTACATTTTATGTTCCTTCTGTCCTTGTGTAGAGCTATCACATAGATAACGGATGTCTGTGAAAGGTTTACCAGTGACTTACACATCTCATGGGCTGAGGTCCCACAGTAGTCTTCAGTATCCATAAAATTTCTTGGTTTGTAACTCATATTCTAATATTATATCTAAAAGTTGATACAGTGTTGAACTGAAACTAGAATTTATCATTCATTCAATTTAAATTTTTTGCAATATAAAAATGGTGAAATAATTATTCTTGCAATATTAAGACGATGGGCAAGGATGCCCGTTTAAGAGATTTTTGCATTATCAGCTAAACTCTCACTAAAATGAGCAGTATAGCAGTGGTGGTAATAAAAGGGAGAGCTCATACTGAAAGTTTCAAAAAGATATTATAAATGGAATGGAAAAAGATATAGAAGAAAGAAGCAGCAGAAGATAAAGGCTTACCAAAATGTAATACTTCAAAATGATTATACATTCTAGTTTTTTTCAGAAAATGTCCTCAAAATAAACGCCTAAACAAAGTATGCTGGTAGGTTAAGCACTTTCAGAGTATAATGGAAAATTGCTTAAAAGGCAGTTTTGCAAATATAGATTCTTTTTCCCCAGGGGGGAAAAAAAAAAGTTATATTCTAAATGTAAATATAAATACACAATAAATATATCTAAAATGTAAATAGATTTACAATATATTAAAATATATTTAAAATAATACTATTTATTAAATTTTATTAAGTCAACGAGGACTTCTATACATACCTCTGTGTTAAGAACTGGTTCGAATTAAGATGGTATGTCTATTAGCTACTAGGTTGTGACTACACTGTCTTCTGGCTTCCCTAGAATGGAGTCAAAATATTTTTCAGCTCTACTCTGCTTATTATGAACACTCATATATTCTAGCATGACAGGAGATTTACTCCCTTATATGCTTTTGCTAGTCTAGGCTATAAGCAGTTGCTGTATGATAGTAAATAGGTATTTGAACAAATTATCCAGTAATGGAGTAAAAAATAATTGAATAAATTACCTAGTAGTTGAGTAAATAGATAATTCTTAGGGAAGTAGAAAAAATGTTGCTCCTCCTGAAGACTCTTCTGATCCTTGTAATATTGATTGTAAATTAAAAATATGTGTGATATTGTTCCAATTATGTATGAAGACAGATACTTTTTGCTTTCCCATTGCATACCATGATGAAAGTCAAACCTAACATTGCCTTTAGTTTAATAACACACTACAAGTTATTAATTCAGATATCCTCTCCTCTTCACACAGGCACCTTTTTTCTGAGATTATTATCAGTAACTGAAAGTGATAAGAGTAAATAAAACTGCTTTTTCTGACAGGCTAATTGTCTTAGGGTGAAATTTTGTCTAGGACAAAGTGCTTTCCTAACACAATAATTTTAAAGCAATACTTCCATCTGGTAAATGGAGTTCATAGTATTTGGATTCAAACTGTTTTAATGAAAGAGCAATTGTCTAAGCAAATGCACTCATAAAAAGTTTCATTTTCTCTGAAAGTAGGCTAGTTGAGATTTTATACTCGAACAGAGTCGTCTTGTTTGAAATTAGTTCAGTTATTTGCATACATACAGGCCACAGATGGAAAGGAGATTCAAAAGCAAAAAAACCCTCTGCATTTGTCTTTAATGACAAATTGTATGGAAGTCTGAGAATCTCACTTTCAATAACTATGTTGCAAAATGGTTCACAAGATCTTCACAGATGATCCTCATTTATTTTGACCCTGCAAAATAATTACTATAAAACCCATCTATGTCTAAGATAATCAGAAGTACTCATATATCTCTTATAATTAGGGATGTAATGAAGTTTTCTTCCATACGCTGTCTGGAATACACTAGCATACCAATTCTGTAAGGTATCTACCGTATATATTTCTAACAGTGTTGATATTCCCAAATATGAATGACATTAAATCTTCTGAAATTGCAGACAGTGGTTGTGATGATCAGAGATACATGGAACCATAACCTTGCCTGGGACAAAATACAAGAGGCAATTGTAACATTTGTGTTTTGTAACACAATCATTGCGAACTGAAGGCACGCAGCATTTTTCAGGTGCTTCTTAGGTTTGGGAAAGATACATATATGCTTTATTACATGAACATTTTGATCAGCTTTACCCAGTAGCACATGAAAACCTGTCAGAACATGGAAGTGAAAAACAAGAGGATATCAGAATTTTTGTCTGGATGGTTACTAATGTTCAACACTTGATTTACACAATTCAACTACTGAATGAGAAAGATTCTTGGGAAACCATAACTGAATCTTAAACTGATGGGGTTTTAACTTCAGACTTCCTTTTTTGTCAACTGAAAGATTTAAATTTATTCAGAGAAATATTTGTGCTTCGTGTTGGGAAGGTTAAATAACATTTACTCTAGGATTTAGTTTAACTCAAGAATATAAAGCACACAGTGAACACATCTAACTGTACAACAGAGCATGGCACAAAGAACATGTTTTCCAGTCTTTCACATAATACTGTAATTATTTTGTTTCCTTCATGTTGCCATGTAATTTCCATAAAGCACAATTTTAACAGGGTTTAGGTCTACCCATTAAGTTCATTCTGATCATCCTTTTTGTCAGGTGTCAGCAGAATTTCTCCAACCCCCTCATGCCTTTTTGGCATTCTTCATTTTTGAATTACATTACATTCTCTTTAAACTTCAGGCATCAGCTGTATGTTCTTGATGCATTTGCTTTACCTTTAATGTAATACTTAGGCAGCTCCTCTCTTCTTTTGTTTTGTTTTGTTTTGGGTTTTTTTGTGTGCGTTTGGTTTTTTGTTTGTTTGTGGGTTGTGGTTTTTTGTTTGTTTGAGGATTTGGGTTTTTTTGTTTTGTTTTTGGCTTTTTTTTTTTCTTTTTTTCCTGAGTGCTACTGTCGGAGTGGGAGATGGACACAGAGTAACGACGGAGTCTCAATATGAGTATGATCGTTCTCCCTTTATTCAAGTTCTCACACCGTATATATAGACAAATAGCAAAAGCACGCGCTAGTGATAGCTATACGATTGGATTACAATTTTTGTTCACACGCTTGGAATGCTCACATAACTGGTGGGAACCTTTTGTCCATGCCAAGCAACAATTCCTCATTACTCCCAGGTGATGCCGCTTATTTTGTCTGCCAAATAGTGACTCCCTTATCCTTAAGCCGTTCAAGGACAGTTCACAGTTGTTTCGGGGCTTTTGTTTAGCTCAAAGACTGGATTGCCCATTGCAATCAAATCATGCTGCTTTTCCCTCAGCCATTCCTCCACATGCTACAGTCCAATCTTTCCATGGTCAGTGGAAAGATGTGTGGTCGGATATGTGGAAAGGTGTGGTCAGATGATGCACTCCTCCACAGAAGATTTCAACTCTGTTAGTGTACATATATTATTGTGCTTTGAGTAAAAACAAAATTCTATTCTTTCCTTCTTTCCTTCCTTCTTTCCTTCTTTCTTTCCTTCTTTCTTTCTCTTTCTTTCTTGCTTTCTTTCTTTCCTTCCTTCTTTTTTTTTCTTTTTTTCTTTCTTTCTACAACACAACATAAGTAATGAAAAATCNTTCCTTCTTTCCTTCCTTCCCTCCTTCCTTCCTTCCTTCCTTCCTTCCTTCCTTCCTTCCTTCCTTCCTTTTTTCTCTTCCTTCCTTTCTTCCTTCTTTCTCTTCAGCTTTTCAGACTTTTTAATGTTAAAATAATACTCTCTCTTCACTTGTAGACAGAGTTCTGTTTGAACTGGATCAGAAAGAGCACCTTGAAGAATTAGGGTTGTCTGACCAGTCTGACATGGTGTACTGATAACTGTACTCATTAAGAAGACTATTTATATCAGCTGGGTCATGTAGTTTGATATGGAAGTGACGTGTCTTTGTACTTGTTCTGAATATTCACATTAAATGGAACAGCTGAAACAGAGAAAGTTGAAAATCAATGGCATGAGAGGTTGTTGCTGTGGTGACATACTTAAAAATGACAGATATTTTTGCCACTCAATTTTTTACTCCTTTTCATGTTTTTACTGTTATGTAAGGAGAAAGAACTTTTTCCACTAGTAATAACTAAAGGTGCTGGATAACGGAGGCTATAGAAATGAATTCTGAGATAGTAACTACTGAGTTACCTATGATCTATTCATACTCCTGCCGTCTACTCTTTCCTGTTTCAGTCACCTGATCTCAGATAAATGTTTTCAGTGTCAAGTGAATTTTAAAAGCCCATTAAGGACTCTGACCGTCTATTGTGGGTTAACCCCAGCTAAGACCCACATGGCCACTTGCTCACTCCCACCTGGTGGGATGGGGGAGAAAATCCGAAGGGTAAAACTGAGAAAACTCATGGGCTGAGATAAAGACGGTTCAATAGATAAAGCAAAAGCTAGGCACACAAGCAAAGCAAAATAAGGAATTCATTTACTACTCCCATTGGCAGGCAGGTGTTCAGCCATTTCCAGGAAAGCAGGGTAACGTGTGGTGGTTACTTAAGAAGAAAAGCACCATAACTCTGAATACCATCCCTCCGCTTTCTTTCCCCAGCTTTTTGCTGAGCATCACATCATATAGTATGGAACATCCCTTTGATCAGTTGGGGCCAGCTGTCCCTGCTGTGTCCCCTCCAAGCTTTTCCTGCACTTATAGCCTACTCACTGGCGGGCCAGTTTTAAAAGCAGAAAAGGCTTTGACTCCATGTGAGCACTGCTCAGAAACAGCTAAAACATCCCTATGTTAGCACTGGTTTTGTCACAAATCCAACATAGCATCATAGAAGCTACTTTGAAGAAAACGAACTTTATCCCAGCCAAAACCAGTACACCATCCTATTATAATTTTATATTTTGATCTTCATTTTTCTCACTCCAAATTATTCTGCAATAGTGAACAAACACTTCCATTCTTGAAAGTGTTATGATGCATTATGTTATGAATATATAAAAAATATTAAGTATTTTATTTTTCCTCTTGGCCTTTGATTTCCTTAAGTTTATATTCAAAAGACCCTCCTTTCTGTTGTGTGTAATTTTAATAAATTTTAACTGTTTCATCTGGATTTTTTTTATTTTGTATGCTTACCAAAGTCAAAAAAAAAAAAAAAAAGAATTATATACTATCCTAATACATGTACATGCATGCACACACAGACACAAGCATACAAACACATGTACTCACACTTCACCTGCATATCTGTTGTTTCTTTTAGAGGAATGTAGGAGTGCTACATTTCTCATAATGGAGCCGTAGCTTAATTCACCTTTTTGGGGTGATGTCTGCACCTTTAGGTAATGAAAAGAACATTCCTGTAACTGAATAAAGAGCACAGATGACAAGTAAAAGGGTACATTCTTTCTGCCTGTTTGCTAATATGCTACCTCTATCCTTCTTTGTTTTCTTGTGTGTCAAACTCTTGTATCTTTTGTGTAGAAAAAAAGATATCTATTACTTTTATATCAGTGTTTTTAAAAATAATAAACTTAATTTTGCTAATCTTTTGCTAATTGCATTCTTTTAAAATCTTTTTTGTTGTTTTATGTTCTAGGTTTCTGGGGCTGAACGTGACACCTACCACAGGAATTTGACTTGGGATTCTTTTAAATACAAGCATTATCAGGGTTGCTTGAACTATGGATTTGTTCATCTCTATTCCATCTGCTGAGTAATTTAACATCCCAAGAACACCCCAAAGGGAGGATCTTAGTGCTACTATCAAAGTCCATGATGGAAGTTGTGTTGAAAGGGGAACCGAGTACCAGATCTGGACTGGGGACTCAATCTGCAGTGTTGCCATGGTTCGTTCTTTCATGCAAACCACAGAAAGGAGCAGCTGGGCTTTGAGACTCGGGTGGCACACATGGGCTGATCTTAGATCAGCTTCCTTAGCAAGTCTGGAGCCTCTCTCCAGGCAGTGTCCTATGTCTGCTTTAATTTGACTTAGTAGAGAGCAGTACCCAGGGAGTCAACAGAGCATTCCTAGCGTACAGCACAGTTTTGATCTTCTAACAGCTTGGAAGGTCTCCTCTGTGTTCAGCAAACTCCTGAAGTGATCTGTGAATGAAATTTTGGAATGAAAACCTGTGGTTGCCAAAGGTTCAAAGAGGGAATGGGTTCCCTCTGCAGACGAGATACCCTCAGACTTAATATATGGAATAATTTTTTTTTACGATGAGGGTGGTGAAATACTAGAACAGATTGACCAGAGAGGTGGTAGATGTCCCATCCCTGGAAACATTCAAGGTCAGGTTGGACAGGGCTCTGAGCAACCTGATCTAGTTGAACATGTCCCTGCTAATGTCAGGGGTGTTGGACTAGATGACCTTGAAAGGTCCATTCAAACCCAACCCAAACCATTGTATGGTTCTATGATTCTATTCCATTATTCTAGTATTAATGAAGAGAGCAATACATTTCTACTTGGTTTATATAAAGATGCATAATTTGCTGTTCTCAATACCAAGCATATTTCTCATTCATTTCAAAATTTCCCTGGTACATTAATCACATTTATACTGCTGAGCTACAAAAAATATTTGCAGATAAAAAAACCCCACATTGTATATCAATATTGTTATACACAGAGATAAAATAAATTAATCAAACTGTTGCTTTGCTCTTCAGTAACCCATGTTTGCAGCCATTTACTTAATTATATATTTTAAGTACTGATTAGTTTGTATATATACACTTGTATTAGGAAATATTTAAGTACTACTTTTAATTTCTAATCAGTTCCATATGGATTACGAAAAGAAAAACAATTAGCATTTTGGATTATAGTGATAATTTTCATGGAGATAATTGTATAAAAGAAAACACATTTCAGCCCTTAAGCATTATCTAACAGTGACTGTTCCCAGTGCTGCATGCTATGATTAGAACCTGAAATTAAAATGTAATGCACTTTTCCTCAAAATGAGTTTACATTGGTAATTTTATTTGAGAAATCAAGTATTAGTAAACAAAAGATTTTAGCAAAAAGTCTTAAGGAAATCAATAATTAAGGACACCATGTTACTTCAGATATAAAAGCTAAAAACTAGAAGGATACTTAGATGCAATACATTCCTAAAGGTGCATAGTTGCTAGAAATAATTTAATAATTCTAATTCTTACTGTTTTCTAGATTTTGTTTCTTAAAGCAAATTTCTGGAGCAGTTGGATTACGTGATGTATGAGGTATGTTAGAATAGATATTCGTGATCTTCTAAGGGTTAATTAAGATTATATTTTATAGTATGGGGTTCACACATCCACTGGAAAGTTATCTGGAGATTATAAATTTAAAATGAATTAAAACTATGGATATTATACAGATATTATACCGTAAACAGTACAGTAGTTCTCATTTTCCAATGAGTTATTTAGCATCCTGTTCCTGGGATTTATTAAGAACACTTGTATTTTCCCATTAAAAAGAACTAGTTAGTCAGAGTATCTTTTTTTTGGTTTAATACTCTACTACACCATTTCTAGTATTAATATCCTAACTTCTCTGCATTCTGTTTTTCTTCTCATTCTTCCACCATCATGTTTTTCTTAAATTTTGTGTATTTGTTACCTTACAACTATGTATGTAATTGTAACATGTTTGCATTTATTAATAGTATATGTGTACAGTGTTGCATTACTGTTCCTCAGGGTTCAATTCTAGGGCCAGTTCTGTTCATTATTTTTATCAATGATCTGGATGCAGCAGTTGAATGCACCATTAGTAAGTTTGTTGACGATACCAAACTGGAAGGTGCTGTTGACTCTCTTGAGGGAGAAAGATCTAGATATACTGGGGGATTGAGCAATCATCAGTGACGTGACATTTAGCAAGTCCAAGTGCTGTATTCTGCATCTAGGGTGGAGTAATGCCAGGCACAAATGTAATTTGGGAAAGTAGTGGTTGGAGAGAAGCCCTGCAGAAAGGGACCTGGGGTGCTGGCCGACAGCAGGCTCAATAGGAGTCATCAGCGTGCCCTGGCAACCAAGAGCGCAAACCGCATCCTGGGGCGCATCAAAGACAGTATAACCAGCTGGTCAAAAGAAGTGATTATCCCCCTATATTCAGTGTCGGTGCAGCCTCATTTTGAATACTGTGTGCTGTTCTGGGCCCCACAATTTAAGAAGGATGTTCAGGTCCTTAAGTGCGTCCAGAGGGGAACAAAGCTGGTGAAAGGGCTGACCCCAAGCCTGACAGTGTTTAAGATGCATTTGGACAATGCTCTTAATAATATGCTTTAACTTTTGGTCAGCCCTAAAGTGGTCAGGCAGTTGGACTAGATGATTGGTAGGTCCCTTCCAACTGAACTATTCTGTTGTATTCTATTCTATAATCATAGAAACATAAAGTTTCCTGGAACAGGAATCTTAATATGATTATATTTATGTTTCAGTGCTTTACTATCAGCCCATTAGTCTATGTTGGTCAGCAGTTAACAAGCATCTACAGTAGATCTGTTCTCTTTTCTTTGTCTTGTAAATTCTCTTTTTTAAAATTCTTTGACATATAAGATTGGCCAGGCAGAATCACGTTACGTCTCTCTTCTCAGGGTGTAGTTCAGTGTAAGTGCAGAAATCTAGAGACGTCTTCAATAACTTCCTTTGCTGTGAAGAATTAAATTGTCTTTAACTTAACGCTCTACTTTTCTTTATCAGAAAGATACATGTACAAAAAAATAGGAGTTCTAGAAAATAATTAAAATATACTCAAACACATGGAAATCACAAAGAAAGAATTTTTCAGGTATATTAAGCTGTAAGTCTGTACGCGATTCTATGCAAACTTCTTTTCTAATAGATGCTTTAGCTGAAGTTGCAATGCACAGGAATGAGAATAAGAGACATCTTGCATAGTATAAATCAGGGCTATATCTCTCCTAATGTGTAGATGAGAATGCATGTTTTTACTGGAAATTTTGCCAGTTTTGCATGTTTACTTTTAAATATTTTGTGATTTAAATAAAGATAAGATATACTTATAAGCAATATATTTTTTTCTTTTTTTTAACAATCTACACATTAAAAGTAGAGTTCTTGGATGATGGAGCATTATCAATAAAATGATTGAAAAGTTTTTTATAAAAATAATTTTATAAATCAAGGGTTTATGCAAAATATGCAATCTACACATGTTGGGTTTTTTTAAAATATGTTCTCAAAGGTTAGTGATTTTGATGTTTTGATGTTTTTAATGTTTTGTTGTTGATGATGTTTATCATATTTGTAGACAGTATTTCACCAGAAAATCTAGTGAAATATTTTTTGTAATGTGTTTATAAGATAATTTCACTTACCAGTCAAGCAGAAATTGGCAGTTGTTTGCCAAGCATGTAATGCCAATATTATGGCTATATAGTTCAGACGAGAGGAACAGTAGTGAACATAGATGACACAATCAGAGGAATTTCAAAAGGGAAAAGAAGTTAATCCAAATGGCGTTTCACCAGATTTTGTTAGCTAATGTAGAACACATTAGAAGTGCAATAAAATTTGTATTATTAGATTTGCATCACCTACTTTAAACTGGTGAATAACAAACAGGAAAGTTAGATCAAAAAACTCTCAATAAATAACTAAAAAAAGGACACACGTGAGGAAAAACAATTGAAGAAATCTGTGAGGAAATACAAATGTTACTTTTTCAGATAGAAAACTAATTTTTTATAGTTTTCACCTTAACTGAAATCCCAGGGAAATCACTGAAGTTTGCATAGAGATGCATGTCCAATAGACTGCTGTACGCACTGTGCAATAGCTACAACGATTTCAAACACTAGTGAATTTATTTGTCAAAGTAAACAGGTATTAGCCAAATCATGCAACCTGATTGTCAGGTAGCATACCTAAAAACCTGAATACCATGATATTGAATGAGATCAAAGGAAGCGGCTGTTTCTGTAAGATATGCAGTCAAGCTGTCTATATGAGCAACTGAATTAACACAGTATGTAAAGCCCTGGCTATTGAAGAAAACAGCAGAAATGTTCATTTGGGTGACACAGCTCAGCCAACAAAGCACACCCAAATTAAATTAACAAAATTCTACAGCTATACCTGGAAAATGCACAGGCAAGACTTGTAAAGCGTATAACATTACCAACAAAACAACCTAATATAGTCATCTGAAATGTCTAGTACATTTAAAGAAAACAGTCCATGAGAGGCCATGACTCCAAGAGAGTTATATTATACAGTATCTTTCAGCCCTCATCTTTCTATTGTTTGAATTGATTCACTTTGTAGTAAAAAGTTAATAATTTATAAAACTGATTACTTAGCTCTTGCTCAGGTAAGACTCAACTGATTTTGGTGTTCATTTGAACACGTAATGTCTGCAAGATCATATCTACAGTACGCTTATAAGTCATAGAGAGGCAGAATTATCACTACATATATATTTTCCATGTCTTTAAATCTGCATTCAAGACAGATTTTATATTTCAATTTTGGTCCCAAGAAAAGCATCAAAACACAAACAAACAAACAAAAACCTTCTACTTTTTGCGCAAAAGTATTTGAATACCCTTCTGATAACTGTACACCTTTGCCTCACAAGTACACAGATACCAAATTATACACACAGAACACTTGAAATGAGGATGTATTGCTTTCTTACTTTGTAATTTTGTGGGTTTTTAGTTTAGTATCCTTACAGTATAAGAAGTTTTCTATCATTTGAAATGAACCAATATGAAATTATTATGGACATGAATAACTGTCACTAAGATAAACAGGATATTCTGCAATAAGAGCCATTGAAACATTTATTAAAATTTCATAATTAGCATTTGCAATTACAGAGTGCTTCTCAAATGTATTAGAATGCACATTCAAATGCATTCGCCTCAAGTTTCATAACTGAAGCTTGTTCTCAGCGTTTACTCTTTGTCAGGCTGAAAGTTATGACATCGAGTAATCTTGTTCAAAAAGCTTTTATAGAATGAGGGCAGAGGTTATTAAAGCCTCAAAAAATTACTTTAGATAGAAGTGTTGTCATCTTCTGTTATTTAGGCAAGGTGAAAAGGGTAACAGTTTTTATGGGAATCAGTCCACTTGTGATCTAAATTGCCTTTTGATAATGTCTATCTTTTGTCCAAGCTCTGTAAAGAGTGATCGTACCCCTATTTAGGAATCTGAGACAAATGCTTCAAAGTTAGATTAAAAGTAACACGTTTAACATATATTGTCAGAACTACAGACTAAGGAAGGTTTAGATTTTAGTTTGGATTTTCATTATTATCTCACTTTTTTTCCTCTCTTCATTTTTTTGACATTTATCTTCCAAAAGAAATGTAGCCTGAGTTACAGATTTTTGTTAATTCATTTCTTTTGAGCGGGAAAATGGACTAGACTGTTATTACATGTTACAGTTAGAAAAATCTGGACAAGTAGAGTTGAAAATTATTTTCTCAAACTCAGTTTGCATTTGAGCTCCTAATGAGATCTGAGAAACAAACAAAACTTGAAGGAATGATGTTCAATAGCCTGTCCTTCTATATAGATCTGTGTCCCAAGAAATGCACTACGTACTTGTACAAATAGCTTAGATTACGAAGAATAATTCTCAGTACAGGTTTTAAGAGGGCATGGAAAGGGGGCAAGGTAAATAAATAACATGAAAAAAACCTATGAGACTAAAAATCTTTGGTGCATAGCTTTGTATTAAGCATTTCAAAATCAAAAAGCATAACCAGCATGTATGTATATTTTGCTGTTTCCCATCTCATGTGAAGGGTTTTGACTCTCCTATTATGATAATTACCATATAATAACCAGTATAATTTTAACCATTACAAAAGCCTCATATCAACATCGGCTAAAAGATGTTTATCATAAACCTTATTAAAATAAAAATGCCCCTATAAGAAAAAGTGTTTATGTCTGCATTATATTATGTTTCTTTATTATTGATAGAAAAAACCTTATGATTGTGTCTATGTTTGTATGTAAGTATGAATATTTCCTTTTTTTTGAGAAAGATCATGCCAAATTTCCTCATTGTTGATTATAGTTATCAAGTATTCCTTTAACAAACTGTGTTTTATTTAGAAATGACTGACAAGCACATCCTCTAAATTTTGTCCGTGTACTTTTAATTACTTTTTTGCAATTTATGGTTTATCATATATGGTAATTACATTTCCTACAACATCAGAAAATATTTACAGAAGTGGAAGAGAAAAAACATAAATTCCGGTTTCTTCAGTATGTTCCTCTAAGAAATAATCAGGCTAGAAATGTATTTTGAGGACAAAAAATAAGGAAAAAGGTGATACACTTTCTGAAGGGTTTACATTACTTTGTATAAATTGATCTCGGAGCAAAAAGGAGTAGGTTGTTAAATATATATATCTGTGTGTTTGTGTCCATGTCCCAGCAGGAAAAACCCTTAGCGTTTTGATTTTGCCGAATTATAAATACGATCATTCAAAAGGGTTTGTAACTACTAACTTTGGGTCTATAAGTGAAATAAAGCATATAATATAGGTTCATTTGTGCTATCTCATGTTTTGAAGATCATAAAAATTGGACTGAAACCCCAGGACTTCAAAGCGCCTTGACTGCATTTAACTCTAGAGCAAAAGCTGCAGTGGGATGTCCTATAGCATTAGAAGTATCAACAACAGTGGAATAGCAGTTGAATAACACAAGGTCTGATCGGAGACCAATAATTAGCAGTCTACCGCAGGGGTCAATCCTGGGTCCAATCCTGTTTAAAACCTTCATTACTGATCTGGACAATGGGGTAGGGTATACCCTCATCAAGTTTGCTGATAAAACAAAACTGTGAGGGGTGGCTGATACACCACAGGGCTGTGCTGACATCCAGACGGACCTTGACAGGCTGGAGAGATGAGCTGGCATGAACCTCATAAAGTTCAACCAGAAGTGTAAAGTTCTGCACCTAGGGAGGAAAAAACACCATGCACTAATATATGGTGGAGGCCACCCAGCTGGAAAGCAGCTTTGCAAAAATGGACCTGAGAGTCCCCATGGACACAAAGTAGAGCATAAGTCAGTGATGACTAATTGGCTTAGCAATGTCAGTCTTGGAGCAAAGATGACTAATGGTATCCTGCTCTGCGCTAGGAGGAGTGATGCCAGCAGGTCAAGGGAAGTGATCTTACCTCTCTATTCAGCACTGATGAGACCATATCTGGAGTGCCGTGTCCAGGCCTGGGCTCCTCATTACAAGAGGCATAGACATTCTGGACAGAAGTCCACAAAAGACCATTAAGATGGTTAAGTCATTGGAGGATGTTTCCTATGAGGAAAGGCTGAGAGAGCTGGGACTGTTCAGCCTAAAGAAGAGAAGGCTCAAGGGAGTCTCATCAATGTATATAAATACCTGAAGGGAGGGTGCAAAGAAGATGGAACCAGGCTCTTTTCAGTTGTTCCCAGTGACAGGACAAGAGACAATAAGCATAACCTGAAACACTGCAGGTTCTGTCAGAACATTGCGAAACATGCTTTTACAGTGAGGGTGACTGAGCACCAGAAAAGGTTGCCCAGAGAGGATGTGGAATCCCCATCATTGGAGATGCTGAAAAGCTGTCTGGACATGGTTCTGAGCAATCTGTTCTAGGTGGTCCTACTTGAGCAAGGATGTCAGACCAGATGACCTCCAGATATCCCTTCCAACTTCAATCATTCTGTGAATAGCTGAATCAGTAAGTATCCCTTTGACAAATTATCTTCGTGAGTCACATTTTCCTGTTCTTCTTGGTTTTGCTGGCTCCAGATAAAATGTTATCTTGGCTACACCGTTATGCTCGTTATTTGAATTTGAAAAATAAAATTTTGTTTCGAAATTGTAGTAAAGGTTACCTTTTTGATTCTGTGGGATTGTATCCTAACATAGCAGTAATTTTAGCTAGCAGAAAATTGAAGCTCATTTTGGATAACATTGTAAATTGAAGTTTTAAATTTTCATTAAAATTTCCATTTTCAATTGCATTAGTACTCTAAAAAAATATCCCCAGATACTGAAGTTGACAGTCAAAGGGATTATTATTAGAATTTTCTTATGCTTCAGCTATTTTAGAAAGTGTGTCAGAACTCCATATCAGTCACGAAAACTCCAAGAAGGAAAAATTCTGAATAAATACCTAGTATTCACATGTGGCTGATCAGAATCAGAAAAAAAGAGCAGCAAAGAAAGGAATATGGGGAAAAAGTGAAGTCTCTTTCTACGTGGATGTCTTTATTACTGTGCTGAACACAGGTGCAAACAACAAGTTGGTTTTTCTTTTTAATACTTTCTAAATCTGGAAACATCATCTTCTGGGCTAAAAGCAAGTTGTTTATATGGGGGGAAAAGGGCAATGAGTCAGAGGAAACCTTAGCCAACTACATTCAAGATCCAGCATTAAACTAAGGAGTAAAATCAGGCAGACAGGGAACATCCTAAATGGCCAAAGAAGAAAGAGTAAGGGCAGTGCTGCCTTCCCCTCAAAAAAAAAGACCCCAAACAAACAACAAACAACAAATTAAATGAAAAACCCACCAAACAACCAAAAAAGGAATACAAGGGAAAAAAAACAAGAACAAGTTCTTCTAAAGAGTAAGACTTATCTGTCATATTTCCAGTATGGAAACTGGAAATTATTTCTGAAGGACCAAATGTTGGCAGAACTGAAATATGTCTCCTGTGCTCCATCCAGCACAGCACATAAGACAGGCTTCAAAAAATCATTTCCAGCACTCATTGAAGATGGATGAGTATTGCTGGAGAATCTATACCATGAAGAACGGAAACTGTGTTCAGGAAGTGCCAATCTGACATCTACATTGTTTACTGTCCTTTTGTACCAGAGAGACAAAATGTAACTATAATTTTTGAGAGGCTTGTAAAGTCAGCTGATACTGATCCACTATTGATGGTCTACATTGGTCCAAATACGTTAATGCTATCTGAAAATATGACCTTAACAGGATCCAAAGGAGAAGTCAGCAACAGGGAAGGACAACAACAAGTAGAAAAACATCGTTCTCAGCTCAAAGAAACTTCATATTTATTTTCAATATGCCTAAATAAAATAAGTATAAAGATTGGGGTTAAAAATAAATTATTAATCCTTCATCTTTTTTTTCCATAGCATAAATACATGTACATAGGCAGATGAAAGAAAAAAAATTCTGTTTATATGTGCATGTGACGCTCTGGTGTCATAAGTGAAGACACATATAACATGTGGCTCGACAAACAAGAGAACTTGCAGATGCAGAAACTTCAGAAGATATACTGTTCTTCACATGTGGATATATCATTCTGAATTAACAGCACTGTGTTAATCAGAATGAAAACAGTAAATGTACTGTAAACAGTACAATGTGGTTATAAACAGAGAAAGGAGAGTAACCACTTCAGAAAAGGTACTAAAGATCAGATCCATCTAAACCTGGGCACGTTCAACACTTTTGGAAGATGTGAACACATGCTAGATACGGAGGAAGAATCACTACCCTCCACCTTCTGGCTAAAGTCTTGACAATACAGTCCAGATTTCTGAAGGTACAAATGGAAGCTAACTACTAATTGTGCTTTTGTAAATGCCCTTAAAAAAAACAGAGGTAGCATCACAGGTATGCCACATAATTATGCTTAACAAGGAGATATTGAGGATGTTATTTAAACTTACATTTCATGAATATAAATTTTAAAAGTGTTCTAAAGAACGCTGTAATTTACTAGTATTATATTAACCTTTAGTTACTGAGTTTAGAACATTTTTCTGTGGCAAGTAACCTGTCTCCATACCGAGAGCTCCAGAGAGAAAAACAGCTGACGGTACTGAGGGGATTTTTTGCTTAATCGTTCACAGGATCAGAAATGCAAAGCAAAGTATTAAAAATCTCCAAAATATATTCACTAATCCATTCACTTTTAATTGCAAATTCACATTTGTTCTGTGATCAATAAATTCTGTAACTAATAAAACCGATTAACTGACATTTCATTACATTTGGTCAGCCAGCTCTTTTGTTAATTTCTACAGGACATCTAGAAAAGGATGTATTTTCAATGAAAATTTCCCCTACAGCATTGCCTCAATAGCTTAACTTGGCAGAAAATGCATGAAATCAGCAAAAGCAAAAAGAACATAGTAGCATTTGGGAATGTAGAAAATGCTGCTTAACCAGCATCATTGCTGAGGCTGCCTGCAGGCTAGTTTAATTAGGCCACAATTCATATGCAAGAAAGTAGTTTTGTAATTACTGTCAAATGACCAAATCTATGTATAAAACCTAAGGAGGATTATGTATTCCCAGTAATGAACCATACTGAAATTGACTGGGATTTGTTAGCTGAGACACTTATTTAGCAAAAATGAACTGTAAAATATATAATAAAATAAATATATGTATACTCGGATACTAGACAATTTTAAAGAATACATCTCAGTTTGCTGAATGTAACTATGATTTTTTTTTTATTAGACGCATATACTGTTTTTTCTATGGAATCATGCAACCATACATGTATAGATGGGAAAACATAGTTAGCAATTTCAATTTTATAAACCATATTTTTTTTAGCAGAAAAATTGTCAGAAGATGTTTAATATGAAGGACTGGACATAAAGGTGCCAGAAGTATGTTACTTTTTTTCCCATTCTATTTTCTATTACTTAAAAACTTGGATGATGGAATTTTTGGTTATCTGCTTCAGTAGCATAACTGGATATTTTTAAACCACTCAAATTTACTCTAATTTTTATTTGATTGACCATAATCTTCAAAGAAAAGAAGTTTAGTTAAAAAAAAAAATAAAATATATATATGGGGAACAGGGAGGATTTTTTTTTCTTTTCTTTAAATAAGCATATTATTGAAATTAAAACTGTTGAATTAAAATATACTTATTAAACAAAGAAAAACCAGAGGATATAATTAATTTTCTGAATGTATATTTTTCGGCTTATTGCCACAATGCCTGCATTTGAAATATTTACCTTATACTTCTGATTACCATATATTTAAGTGCTGAAAAACTTATCAAATTGGGGAATGATTCCAGAATAATTACTATGCCATTTTCATGTTTCAGAAGCAACATCTCAAAGAAAAAGCATTTCTCAAGAGCCATAATTTAAGATAAGAAATACACTAGCAAGTAACTAATGAAACCAAGCCAGAGATTTTGTTGTTGGTGGTGGGTTTTTGGTTTTTTTTTTACAGTGTGGAACAATAGACACTGGGAATCAATTAAGCTTGACAGAATACTAATAGCTGATGATAATTTACATTAATACTTCAGGACTTCAAGAGTACAATTTTCTCAGAAAGCTGTCTCAACTCATATCCTGAAATTATTTTACCAAACAATGATGAGTACCAATTTTCCACTTCTCTTTCCATAAATAATAATCAGTGCTGATACTCCATATTGTAAAGCAAAGAATGACGTGTTAATTCTCAAAGTTTTTTCTAGTATGGAATAATTTAATGTATGTTGTGAAGTGTGTGTCACCCCCTGCCAGGTTTGCGTTATTTTCCAATGAAATAAGAATCTAGTCATCAGCTAAAACCCATGGAACATATATATCTGTGTGTATATATAGATATAAAAATAAAACATTAAATTCCATAAGCAATCTTACATTGGTGGTGTTTTAAAGAATAAAATAAATCCTGTTTCATGTTTCAAAACTTGACATGAAGTGCTTAGCCTGAAGAAATGGATGAAAATAAAGCTGCAAGGAGGGTACCTAGGTTTCTCTAAAGCAGTTACATTTCCTGAGCTCTAGGCTATTCATCACTCAGCATGTTTTTCTCTTGTGCCCCTGTTCTCAGATATCTGACTTGTGAATAATTAGATATATAACTAGTGTCTCACTTAGAATCTATGCTATTTGTGACAATATATATTGAGAAATTGCCAGGGATTTCAATAGTATGGTATAACAGGAATTTGGACATACATAACTTAATTTGCTTCTAGTTCAAATGAAAGATTTTATTTCATTCTGTGAGATTCAAGAGCAAAATTAGTAATGCCAAATAGTGTATATAAACAGATACAGCAGTAATAAATCTAACACATATATATGCATTTATAGTGTTATACTAAAAAAATTAAACTTTCCCAATGCAAAACTAGAGATACTATAAACCTTGAAACACAGGGAATTTAATTTACTTATCTTCTAATTGATGAGATGCATGTTCAGCTTCTGTTACTGATATGAGCCTTAGTCACAATTTGTGTCTTTGTTCAACAACTCTGATAGAGCTTTTGTTTCTCTGGGTTTTTTGTTTAGTTTTTTGTTGTGTTTACCCCACCCCCCCCAGTTAATATATACGGTAAAATTCTAAACTTTCATTCCTTCCTCCTCTTCTCAACAAAAAAGATAATTAATATGCACAAAAACACATATCAGATCTTGAAATTTGAGGTGCAATAAGTGGAGAGGGTAAAAAGACAGAAAAGACAACTGATTATAAAAGGTTTAAATCCTCAAAGAGAAATCAAAATATGTCCCGATGAAGGAAAAATTAAACTTTCAAAATTCTTAGCCACACAAACATCCAAATTCCAAGGTGAATCATCGACCTTTTAATCCCTTAGTAATGTCTTCACATTCCTTCTACTACTAAAAATTAAATTCTTTCCTAATTTTAATCTACCTATAATCCTCAGAAATTTCTAAACTGCTTCTCAAACTAGTTTTATACTAAAATTGCCCATTGAAATGTTTTTTTCAGTGGAATTAAATAGTTCATGGTGCTATGAGCACGATATATGACAGAAATTTTTTAAGAGTGTAAACCATAACCATTGTACTAAGCTATGGAGAAAACACGACTTTCTTGATTTCTAATAGAACTGGCAGCTGTACGGGAGAAGACTGGCATATTTCATCAGAGACTTAGTATTCTACCTAGTTACTCTTCAGCCTGAGCATAGTAGTCAAACAAAATGTTTTGGCAAGCAAGTGGTGTACTTTCTAGCCAGATTTTTCAACAAAGAACTTCCCAGGACCTTTGTAGTAGCAGTTTTTTCTTTGTTACTGATAAATAATTAGCAAATACCTTGAGCTGTCTCTCTCCCACAGAGTAAATTTTAACAATGTAAAGTTATTCCAGGTACTACTACGCATTTTCTCCTATTTTGCACCAATAAATTAGGCTCTGTTATTTTAAATAGTGTTATGGCAACCTTCCCAGAGCAGATGTCTGTCTGGAGGAGTAAAATCTGCCTTGGAAATTCAGAAAAAAAAAAAAAAGAATCAGAGGAGCTAGCTAAAGCCAATGAACAGTTAGCAGTCTATGACTATTCCTAAATAAAGTAAAAAAAAAAAAAAGGATCAAACCTAGCATTTACTTAATCTTCTTTTATAACTTTCTATCTCTTATATTCCTTCAAAAAAATCTGTCTTAGAGTTTGAAATGCTGTTTTCTAGCCTGTTAATAATTTTGGTGAACGTTTGAAAAGAACGAGGCTGTATTAAAAAGCTTGAAGAAATAAACCATATGCAAATGAAATGCTAAAATACTTTGAAAAATTCTCAGTTATTTATAAATGTTTTCCATAGTGTTTCTACCTACAACTACAGTGAAAACTGATGCACACAAACAGTGTTTTCTTACATATTTTATAATCTCATTTGTTTAATTAGGAACCATGCAAAGATGTTGAAATATACCCTTTAATTGATAGTTATTGAAGTGGATTGAGGAAAAAAAATCTGACTTCCATTATTTGCTGAGATTAAGTATACCCATAAACCTTGAAACACTGGACAACAAAAAGTTCCCTGTCACAAAACATGCACAAATGGTTTCCAAAAATTCCTTATTCCAATATAACACCCATACCAATTACAAAGAAAAATAAAACCACATTTGAGGATCATATCCTACATTAGACAGCAATCTGAGAAAAAATTAGTTGCGTAAATGCATATTGAAAATCTCCTATTTAAAGAAAGCATATGGAATTACAAAATAACCACAAAGACTGTGTTGTAGTATAATGATGATTATGATGATAATAATAATAATAACAACAACAACAATAATAATAATAAAGGCTATTCTGGTTTGAACAGTTCCTGACAACGTTTGTCCAAACAATTAAAAGTCTTCAATCAGATTAACAGAAGTTTGTAAACTCAACCATATTTGGTGTTTCACTTCACACAGCAAAAGACAAGGTACAAAAGTTGTTAGAAGATCAGAATCTTTTCTCGTAGGCAACAACTGGTGTCCTCTCTCGCTCTCAGTTTAAAAATGAATAAATATCCTCAGAGTAATTTCACTTCCTTTTTGCTGAATCAAGTGGGTGAAATTAATTCAGTAGAGAAATACTGAATTAAGATTTCTTTTTTTCAATACTAGACGAAGTATTCTTAAAAACTGCTTTAATTGAAGAAAAAAATCTGAAATGGGTAAGTATTTCAAGGACTTCTTATGACACCTTCTTGTACATCTAAAAAAAAAAAAAATTGCTTCTTTTTTGCATGTGATAGTTATTTTTAACAGGGTGGGATTTTAATAATGTTACTGAAGCCTGAAACAATGCAACAAGAGAAGCCTATACCCTTACATCTGTGGCTAAATCGAATCATTATTGACTGAATAATGTAAACCCTTTTTTTCCTACATCAGTGTTGGTCAGTGGAATTTCATACTGACTACAACTTGCTGACATAACTTCAGTGAATAAAAAGGTCTCAAAAAATACAACGGTATAAGTGACAAAAAAAAAAGAAAAGCAAAAGGTGTAGAAGAAAAAGCTATGGCTGCTGTAGTTGGAAAAGTAAAGATCTGAAAGTATTAAAATTGGTGAAATGTTTTGCTTAGAAATGAAATATTGTGGTTAAACAATATTAAAAATATAAAAATATGTTTCAATAATTTCATAAATACATTTTTTAAAGAGAGCATTTTAGGAAATAAAAATGAATTATTAATAACTATTTTTTTTTACTTTTTCTCAGAGCAAAGCATTTTCTTCAATCAAAATTGAAAATGTTTCCTATAGTCTGTTCCAAACATGAAAAATACCATTTCTGTTAAAACTTAACCATCTTGTTTTATTAGTTTTATTCAATTCCGCTATTGAATCAAGAAAGAAAAAGAAAGCAGCCACAATGGCTTACTGGTAATTCCATAGTATTTTAGTAAGAGATTTCATGTTTGAAGTAGAGTCAGGCAAATAAATGAACTAATTGATAGGAATATTCCGTGTCACTTGATTTCTCAGCATGTTGATTGTGGGACAAGTATGTTACCGTGTGCACCGTTCAGATAATGTCTCCCATTTGTTCAAAACAGGCCATGTATTGAAACATGCCATCACTCCTTTCTTGCCTATCCTGTAAAACCTCTGGAGATCATCTAGTCCAACCCCCCTCCCAGAGCAGGTTCACCTAGAGCAGGTTGCACAGGATGGTGTCCAAGTGGGTTTTGAATGTCTCCAGAGTCAGAGACTGCACCACCTCTGAGAACCTCTCTAAAAGAAATTCCTAAATCAATTTTGAGTACAACGTCAGCACACCTATGAAAGCAGAATATTTTCAAGAAATTGAGTTTTGTAGCAATAGTATTAACATACACAGTCTGTGTAAATAAAAAACAAACAAACAAACAAACAAAAAACGCCAAACACGCTTGAAAATGTCTATAAGACACACAAATAAACATTTTGCATGACAACAACTTTATCTGAGAACGATTCATTAATATGAATGAATAAGTAACAGAAAATATTATAACACGTCTGGAAAGAACTTTTACAAAAGGAACAGAAACAATCTTATTCTTCTGCACACTAAGACTGAAGAATTTTTTACATACTTGAAGGCATTTCTGTCTCTGAAGTAAGCCTGTAACACCTCATCGTTTGGAACAGGAACTGTACCTTCTCCTGTAATGAAAGGTTATACTAAAATGCAGTTTGAGAAAAAAAGCAACAATACCTTTTCTTCGATAAACCCTGAAGATATGGGATAAACATTAATAAATTTGTACATCTTAAGGTGAGTAGAACCCACATAATCATTCAATTCAAGTAGTTTCTCTGTAAACAGACTTTACAGTTTCCTCAGAAGATGATTTACAAAATGTACTTCAGAAAGATATAAGAACGTATTTTAGTCTTCAGGTCATGATAATCGCACAGTCTCAGCTGGAAAGCTCTTCTGTCTTCCATCCTCTCATAGTTACAGCTAGGCAGTTGCATCTCATTTATGATTTAAATTTCTATGTTCCAGTTACAGCTTTTGGAACTTGTTATGACATTGTCAGAAATCCATAGAACTTTTCGCAGTGCAACTTTACTGAATCTCATTTAAAGTAATCAAATTATCCCTCTAACAAGCTTCTGAGGCTCAGCTGGTGTAACTTCATACTGTAATGGCTTCATGCTCTTTTTTATGTCCCTTGTTTGGATACTCTAGAGCATTTTGACTTGAAATATAGAAAAAATATCCTGTAATATAATTTCAGAATTAATAAAAATTTAATAAAATTTTAATAA
>VYXH01005566.1:298571-377445 GCA_013397275.1 Burhinus bistriatus | reverse complement strand
TTTTTTAATTTTAGTTATATGTATGTGCACGCTCATGTTTTGGGGGAAAAAAAAATCCTAAGATGAAGTTCTGGATATAATGTGGAATGTGATTAGAACTTGACTTTAATGTCAAAAGTTCAATCTGGTGCTTTTTTAACAGAAAATAATATATAGCAGAAAATGTTGCCACGCGTCCCTTAGTGTTTCAGTCCTGATTGCAGTGAAATTCATAATTTTGACTTAATACATTTAAAACATTCTGTGATGTTGTATTAAATTCTAAGTGCAGTAATTACTAGTATAACAATACTTCATTGCGTTTTGGTAACTGTACCAAAATATTTTTTGTGTACTGTTTTATATTCTTTTGTGTAGTTTAAATACAATTATGCATTTAAAACCTGAGTTAGTTTCTTGATATTTTCTGCATTTCAGTTGAAAGTGAAATTTCAGTTTTTCCTTTTGTTTTCAGGGACGTGTAATTAAAGTTCTTTCTCAATTGTAAAATATCAAATATGATATGGAATTAAACATGTAGGTTTTGGTAAATGCCAGCATAAGCATTGCATTCAAAACAGCGTATGCTGTTGACATGTTTGCATTTGTCCATGTGGCTTTCATCCTATCTTTCAGTATTAAGTGCTAGTTCCCTACACTTGAATAATATTGAGAAACAAAAGCGAACAAATAAACACTTAAAGAAACAGCCTTGGGCTCCCCTTCGGATGCCTCTCTTCCCTGCTTTGCTGTTTCCAGGACCCTCACAGCATGCTGTGCTCAGTCCCTTCAGTGAGGCGATGGCAGCGCAGGATATGGGGGTCGGGGCATGGTGGTTCCTTTCCTTCTGCTGTTCCTCGTTTCTTACCCACTGCTCCAGAATGGGTTCCTCCACTGGCCGCAGTCCCTTTAGAGTCATACTTTCTCCAGTGTCTTCTTTCTTAAATATGTTTTCTCAGAAGAACCATTGGCTCCTCTGACTGGTTGAAGTTTTGGTGGGTGGTGGGTTGGTTTGTTGGCTGTGGAGCTGTCCGGAAGCAGCTTTGACCAGCACAGGGCAGTCCTTGACCTCCTCCTGCACAGGTCACTCCAGCAGCCTACTCCAAACCCTGCCCATTATGCCCAATGCAGATGCATAGCTTTTTTTTTTATCAGAACTCTTATTTCTGTGATGCTCCTAGTATGGTTTGTTTGGGGTTTTTTCCCCCAAATTGATAATTAATTCGTGTAGTTAAATCATTGTTTTTAAGATGAGAGTGCATTTTCATAATCATAAACTGAAGGGGCATACAGTCCAAGGCAGTAATCTTGATACAAATATCCATTAGCCATTCAGAGCTGTAGAATCTTTGTTTTCTTTTAGAAAACAAAACTGAAATGAACTAGTTACCTTTCAGAATATGACTTGGTGTTACTATACATACTTTCTCACTTCGGTCTAATTTCTTCACCTAATCATTATAGCTTAATTGTTGGTTTAATTTCCTGTAGCTGTTGTCCCTGTGGCAAATGCAGGTGTTGTAAAAGCTCTCAGATGAAGAGGGCTAGGACAAGAAGAAGTGTATAGAAGTTGCAGTGATCCAATATGGAACAGGTGGCCCAGAGAGGTTTTGAAGTCTTCATCCTTGTAAATATTTAAAATGCAACTAAATGAAGCCTGGAGCAAAACCTGATCTAAGTTGGCCCTGCTTTGAGTAGGCAGTTGAACCAGGTGACCTACAGTTGTTGCTTCCAACCTACATTATTCTGTGGTTATAAATCTTTGAACCTTCCAGTCCACTCTTTTTCTCATCTTAGAAAACCTTTTTGCCATTTAGTGAAACTCTTCAGGTGTTCTCCTTTTTTCCTCTTCAGGCTCTCCCCAGTATAAGCAGTATTGAGGAGGCTGAAAATGTGTTAAGAAACTTTGCATTTTTGTTGATCATAATTTCTCCTCATCTGAGACAGAACAGACATCAAACTTGCCTGTAAGATGAGTTATCCTTCTGAAGAGCAAAAGCATAAATCACAGCTCCTCTTGTTTTTTCCTACAGCAATGGTTTGCAGTTAAATGAAATACATAAACTTGCCTGCTCACATGCAGAAAAGTGGGTGAATGCCGGTTTGTCTGTGTTAGAGTATAAGCTTCATTTGCTGCAGATATGCAGCTGTTCTGATGCTTTCATATGATGAATGTAAGATAATGTAGATAAAGTGCCACAGTAGATCTTCTAAAAAGAAACATTTCTTGATCTTCTTCAATCTGTCGTTATTCAGTGGGGTTATACTACTAGAAGTTAAAAGAATACTTCTGACTCAGGTTTGGCTGAATGATTAGTAGTTTGCACAACTTAAGGTCAGTTTTAATGGGAGCTTTAGCCAGTACTTAAAGACTTAGCCAGTGTTAGAAGACCAAACCAGTTAGAACCAGAGAAAACTCCACAGTACAGTTTTTGGTATTTTTCTTCTGAGTTGCAAGAGATGCAAATATGGAGATTCTGTATCTGTTGACATCATTATTTGAATCTGTAAACCAGGCTTGATTTCTGTTTTTTGCATTTCTTGTCTGACCATTCCTGTTCAGCTGTGACAGCCAAAAGCCCTGAAAATGACAGCATTCTTCTGACACTAAAAAGTGGCAGAAAGTTCTGCAGAAATATTTAATGGCTAGAATTATGTGCCAAGTGTCCCATGTCACAAGATAGAGGGGACGTTCACTAAAAACATTGCTTGTCTTAATCTCATGCTATTTTTTTGCTATACTCTGATCTTTCTGAGGCTGCCACTATTCTCAAACATTGCCACATTTTCCACAAATTTGCTAATTAATTTCCTTTTTTATGACAAAAAACTGTGCAAATATGGTAGAACTCAAAATCCTATTTTCTTTCATAGTACCTAGTTAACTGCAGAACAGAAATTTACTCTGAAAAGCTGGAGGATGATACTTCTGGAAATAGATACTTCCATGTATTAGCCAAAGTTATTGTAATAAATTGCAATCTTGTCATCGCCAAAGATGACGTGGCTTGTTTGAACCTTATTTGAGATCTATATGCTGATTTCATCAATAAAATGCAAAGAAATTAGATGTGCCTGAACAAGATGTTGACCTCTGTCTTGAAGTTTTTTCCTATCTGCTCCATAATAATTCTAAGACTTTTATAAGAAAATGTTAGTGTCTTGCAACACTACCCCTTAGCAGCTCTTTCCTGATATGAACCTGATGAAAAGGCCCACTGTAGGTCTTTGTTTACCTCGTTTTAAGTACTTTAGAAGAAAAAGAACGCTTCTTGCCAAGCTGACCTTCCTTTTTGAGTTGATTTGATGTTGTTTTCTTGTTTGTAATTTTTAGGCTTGTCTACTATCCTTTTTGTCTGTCATAAAGGGAGTTCTGTAAAAGACAATTTTAGCAATGGTGGTGGCCAAACAGTCTTTTCAGTCAAAGCTCATAAAGTGGTTGTGTTCCTATTTAAGTATTTTCTCAGAAGAATATAATTTGATAGTTGTAGGCCATAACTGATATTATTTACATGCATTTATGAAGTTTTGCAGACTTTGTAAGTTATGCCACTGAAGTTGATCCGGCAAAAGTGCAGCTTGCTTTATGGTGTAGAAGCTGATGGGTCTATATGCTTTTGACAACATTGCTGTAAGCTTGAATTTTCTTTCAGGTTCCAATTTTCATTTTACTTATGAAGATTTCAGAGTTGTTTAACAACGTTTATTACACAGCAATGAAAGATTTCTTTTTGTTTTTTTTTCTTTTGTCCACCTTAGAACACTTTTCTGAAGATGATTAGGGTGTTATCTTCACTGTACAGTTAAGGATTCCCTTTGTCATTTTTACTGATAATTCCTTAATATTTCAAACTACAGTGTAATTCCATAAAACTTCCTATTCTATAGAGTACTGTGGGTTACAGATAAAAGTGGGGAAAAAGTGTCTTGGGAACTAGTTTGTCAACCTTCAGTAATAGGTGATATGTTGTAGAAACATCACTTATTTGTTAGAAATATAGTCTGAAGAAAATGTAGTTGCTATGTAGTTTTACCTTGCTGTGAAATTTGTTGTATTCTTTTTTTCCTATTCCATTTACACAGTGTCAGGTGAACTTTGCATGTAGAATTTGAAATCCTGTACCAGAAGAATTACTGACAAAAGGAAAATAAATGAGATAAAAAGTCTGTTTTGTGTAACTAACTTTGGTTGTAAGGTGCTGTTGGACGACTTTATGTCAGCAACAGTTTCACTGAAATCTAAGCTTCACAGATATCCTGAAATGCAGTTATGTTTTCATTTTTTTGTTGTTGTTATGGTCCCTGATTGTTACTTTCACAATTACACTGCTATTGTATGCCTTCCCTGTTCAGCTGAACAGGGGTAGCAATTGTCTTATTGACTTGCTCCATTCTTTACAATAAGGTAGGAACTACTGCTGAGACTACTTAGAATCAATATCTAAACAAGAAGATAAAGTGAACTTAATGCTTGCTGTTCATTTTATATTTTAAAACAAAGAGACTTTAGATGGAAAACAGTTACAAAAATAACCCGTTTGTGCTGTTCGTAAGTTATATAGTAGATTGAAAAGTAATAAAAATATTTTACGTAAGTTTATGTGAGACAGAGTGATACTGTAGGCAGGATCTACCTTTTATTTGCTGTAACTGTCTAGCATTAACTTTGCAGTGGTGGTTTTGATTTCTAACACAGTGATGTGTTAGCAAAATGATGCGTGCTGACCTATCGATAATGGATTATGGAATTTTACTCACTTGGTATTCAAGTGGAAATATAGAATGTAAAATTTTTACTTAATCCATTTTTCTTTTGTGACTTGCAGACAGATGCCAGCAGTAAAGCTATATTCTCAAAAGTGATGGTTATAACAAGTAAGTCGGATGAAGTATTTACACTGTCTAAAAATTACAGTTGAAATATATTGCTTTCTTACTTTAAAAGTAATTTGAGATAAGCTTATAAAAGGTTTTGTAACAGATAAACTTATAACAAATAATAGTAAACATGATGTAACAATATGCTTTAAAAAATTAAGACAACTGTAAGCAGAATTACTTCCTTACTGTAAAAAGTTTCCAGTTGTGAAGCTTACCACATAACATTTTGGCTGCATCTGTTGTGGACTAGCTCAAAATCTAGATGGTTAGGGTGTTAGTGTCTTCATTAGCATATACTATAGAATATATATTAACGGATGTTGACTAACCTACTAAACTATCTACTGACTTGCCTGTCTTTGAGGTGTTGATATTGTAAGTGCTGTTGGGAGAATGCAAAAGAGTTTGGGTTTCAGTAGCAGGGAAGGCACTTTGGAAACTGAAGAACTTCTATGTAACGTGAACTCATGGCAAAGAAAAAACCACCAACCCCAAAGCAACACTTCTTGTTCCCCCCAGCCTACCATGCCAATAGCATTAAAACCAGTAAGAAAAAGAAAAACTTGTTTTACAGTTCTGAAATTTTGTTCTTAAATCAACCTTTTTAAAAAAATGCAAACTGTTCTGGGGGGAAAAAAAAAAAATGCTTAAGGCTTTATACATTTTTGAAAAAATGTAGAGGAAAATCTGAATCTTGCTGCCTGGTTGGCCATGTTCCAAATTCTTTTTTTCCTTTTATTTATGATATAAAATTTGATCAGTGTATAGTTTTTCTGATTCTGTAAGTTCTGGGTCGCATTTAAAAAAAAAAAATCAATACAGCAAAACAAATACTTAGTACAACTTCTTTTGAACTATTTTGTAGTCCTATGCTATTTTCCTTGCCAAATTTGCTTAACACCTACTGTACCACAACCTTGAATCATCTTAAATAGTATACTGGTACTTTGCCAATAAATTGTCTTGTTATAATATAAAATGTAAATATAAAATTAATACGTAATTTAAGAAATGCATTTTTAAACCTTTTTTTAAATTGTTGTAAGCTGTTGTAAAGCTTACGTTTAGTGAAGGAGTAATTTATCAAAAATACCCTTCTGATATTTTTCCACACTTGTCATATCAGGTGATCTATATACAGAGTATATTTTTCTGTGGAGTATAGGCTTTGCATTCTGAGGTCAGCTTCAGCTGTTAATATTATTAACGGGAAGAAGCAGACTTGCTGAAAAATGAGTGTGAAGGGCGAGGAAAGCAAGTAGCCAGGGGATGTGTGTGGGTACACAAATTTTTAGAAATTGGTGTCCTCGTAGGTATGTTTGCACACATTAAGGTGTTCTGTGCAGGTTTTTTTTTGTTTTGTTTTGTTTTTTTTTGTTTTGGTTTGGTTTTTTTTTGTTTTGTTTTGGGGTTTTTTTTGTTTTGTTTTGGGTTTTTTTGTTTGTTTGGGGGTTTTTTTGTTCCCCCTCCTCCTTCTTGATTAACTTAAACATGCATAGAAACTTTCTTGGTGTGACATTTCAAACTTGTGTATTTTACAATACTGATACTTATTAAAATAAATAGTGATTTCTTTTGCTTATTTAAAGGAAACCTTCCTGATCCAGGGAAAGCTCAAGATTTCATGAAAAAGTTCACACAAGTTCTAGAAGATGATGAAAAAATAAGAAGTCAGTTAGAAATGCTTGTTAGCCCAACATGTTCTTGCAAACAGGCTGAAGGATGTGTGGTAAGAATTGCTCTTAAAATATGTGAATATTTTTGGAACTGAATTGCTTATAAATTTAATTGAAACTTATGTTGCAGAGGGAAATAACAAAGAAGTTGGGCAATCCAAAACAACCAACAAATCCTTTCCTGGAAATGATAAAGTTTCTTCTTGAGAGAATTGCTCCTGTGCACATTGATACTGAATCCATCAGGTATTTTTGTGTGTGTTGTTGACTGTAGATCAGAGTTTGAAATCGGGGTTTCTTATTTTGCCTTTAAGTGTAAGCAGTAATAGATTGGGTGGGTACAGTTAAAGGCCTGGTGACCTGCAGTATTTTCTTCTGTTTCCCCTTGCTTAGAGGTTTTTGTGTCCTCGTTCAGAATGTAGCCACACAAACAATTGATTTGTCATTCAGCACAGCTGGGACAACCTGTCAGTAAAAATGAATCTGTTGCCAATGGGGAAAGTTTTGGTTTGTGACTGACTGACTTATTTTAAAAGAAATTTCTGTCCATGGCTATTCACTGAAGCTTTCCACCCAGAATATTAGCTCATAGTGGCATAAACAGTAATTTAACTGAGGAAGTAAAGATTGTGGTGATGAGACATCAAGACTTAAAGGAAGAGTAAGTCAGTTAAGTTTTGGGTGGGGGGGAAAAAAGTAATTGCTGAAATGATTATTTAACAGCTGTATTTGAGATATGTGGTACCTTATTAGAGACAACTAGTTCTAAATGCTGGTAAATTCTTATCTGTTAATTTCAACTATAGTAATTGACTTAATTACTTGAGCTTTTCAGTTTCTGCCTGTCATGTATGCAATGTAATGGAGCCACTGAGATTTCACTTAAAAATCTGTTTCTGATCTTGGATAAAGTACAATGTGTAGCTGGATTTTTACTTTAAATTTGAAAATACATTTTTTTTTTCACATTTACAGAAGCAATATAACATTTATATTTAAAGTAATATTCATATGTGGCACTAAGTTATAATATTTATTTCACCATCTACCTACTGACTGACTGCCATACAGTATACAAGTGAAAAAAAGGAGTAAAAAAAAAAAAAATAAATTTGCCACAGAATTGGTTTTCTCCCATCTTTGTAAAATTTTACTCAACTTCTGCTTCATTTTTGAGACCCAGACTGTGTGATTTTCTTAATAGATGGTCATTTTTGTCCAGTTAGGGGCAGAAAAAAAAATGGGATGTCTGGGAAATTTGCCTAGGCGGTCTCTCCCTTGGTTTGCTACAGTTGGGGTTTTTTTCTATTATTATTTTTGGTGGGGTTTTTTGGGGTTTTGGTTTGGGCTTTTTTTTTTTGGCTATAAATATAATTTACAGGATATACTGAAGGAATATTATGAATGTTATTCAGTTATTGATCGGGAAGTTGGGTTTGGGTTTTTTTTTTTTTTGGCTATAAATATAATTTACAGGACATACTGAAGGAATATTATGAATATTATTCAGTTCTTGATCAGGAAGCTGCCTACACCACTCACTGATACGATCATTTGGATAATCACCATTTCCCTTCCTAGGGTACAGTGTAAGAAAAAACCAAGCATGACTGTCAAGGTGAAATATGCAGGAGATAGGTCTTTTAAATTTTTCATCACTTCTTAGCACAGCTGTTTAATGGTTATTTTTTCTTCTATCTTGTTTATAGACTAAACACTGTAAACAGTTTTTTTCCATCAATTATTAAGAATCCATAGCAGCTAATAACCTCACCATAATTCTTCCCTGAATTTTTTGCTTTTAATGCTCAAATTGTTTTCCTATTTTTGTCATCCTTCCAGAGTAATTTGTATATAGTTCTTAATTCATGATGGATAAACATTTTTGAACATAAGATAAACATTTTTGCTTCATAAGATTTGATTTAGATAGGAGATGAGGGCAACCAGGTTATATATGTAGTTGACATATTTGTTTTATAACAAGCTTGTGTTTTATGTTTATAAGTTCCTTTAATAACATTATATCTTAAACTTATGAAAACGATCATACACAGTAGAACTGCAGTAAATAGATGGCTGTGTTCTGTTTTCCTCTTCAGTGCCCTTATCAAGCAAGTAAACAAGTCTATAGATGGAACAGCTGATGATGAAGATGAGGGTGTACCTACTGACCAGGCAATCAGAGCAGGTCTTGAATTGCTTAAGGCAAGTATACTCCTGGTGGTCAGTGAGCATGTGAAACTTTCTGAAGCAACTTTGTTAAAGTAAATTTTTAATTAGCATTCAGTATCTTTAGTTCTAAGCACATGGTGGCTATCTGGAAGAATACTGGTTTGGTTTTTGTTCTCTACGCTCATCTTATGTAGCACATAAGTAAGGTATCTTATAAATCATTTAGAAGTTTTTCTGAAAGTCAAAAGTAGTTGTGTGTGTGACATCAGCAGCTGAATTTTATTATTAGTGTGTGAATTCAGCGGTTTATGAATATAGTTATACTACTTTTGGAACGGCACTTGTCTATCAGTACAATAATACTGTGGTTCCCCTGAGTTCCTCATAAATTGAAGACTTGGCTATTCTATCTAGTCTTATCTAGTCCATCACAACTATGTGTAATCTTTGAGAGTCAGTTAACATAGCAAACCCCATCAAGATGCATTTCTGGGGACGTTGTACAAAATTTCTTACTCTGTTCTCCCCTTTTCCTATGAGGAAAAAGGTCAATCACCATGTTATTCACAAATACTCTTAAAAGTGTGAAATTTTTAAAATGCAACTACAGTGGGGTTTTTTTGTTTCACTTAGTCTCTCTAAAAGACTAGGCTAAAAGCACTATGTAGTGTCAGTTTTGCCTGTACTTGCACAGAAAGGTACTTGTGCCATAGTACTGCCTCCGTTATATGATAGTGTTGGGAGTGGTGCAGCTGTGGGTTTTCAGAGGTATCGAAATCTGAAGGACTCCCATACTGAACTTTTCAGAATCACAGAATTGTCTAGGTTGGAAGGGACCTTTAAGATCATCGAGTCCAACCATCAACCTAACACTGCCAAAACCACCACTAAACCATGTCCCTAAGCACCACGTCTACACATCTTTTAAATACCTCCAGGAATGGTGATTCCACCACTTCCTGGGCAGCCTGTTCCAGCGTTTGATAACACTTTTGGTGAAGAAATTTTTACTAATATCCATCCTAAACCCTCCCCTGGCGTAACGTGAGGCCATTTCCACTTGTCCTATTGCTTGTTACTTGGGAGAAGAGATCGATCCCCACCTCTCTACAACCTCCTTTCAGGTAGTTGTAGAGAGCGATAAGGTCTCCCCTTGAGCCTCCTTTTCTCCAGACTAAACAAACCTAGTTCCCTCAGCCACTCCTCATAAGACTTGTTCTCTAGACCCCTCCAGCTTCATTGCACTTCTCTGTACATGCTCCAGAATCTCTATGTCTTTCTTGTAGTGAGGGGCCCAATATCTTAGAATCTTAGATCAATAAGGCTTAGTAGATTCATCTGAGAGCATGTGACTCTTTAGGCAGATGTGCATGTTTTGATAGAAGTGCAAAAGCCAGTAGCACAAAAATGAATCTGAGTAAGAATGAGTCTTGTCAGGAAGGACTATATATTTGAAAGTAGGCTCCCAGGTCAGTACTTACATATTCATACGAACTGACATGAGAGATTTAAGGAAAAGGAGTAAGATTGTCTTGAAGAAAGTGATCTGTACATCATGAGAAGAATCCAGAAAGGACAAATGTAGGAGTCCAGAAAAGGAAATGCCATACAATGAAATGGGGAGGAAGGTAACCTGGGAAAAATAGAAAACTGTGTGTGAGGTAGTTCCTAGATTTTTGAGAATTGTTTCTTTGTCACAGGTCAGAATATTATATGGAAAGAGGCTAATAATCAACAGCCACTTAAAAAAGAAGGCAAACTTTCAGGGAGGATCAAATGAGAATTTATTTCTATATTAAAAAAATAAAAATATATAAATAATAATAATTATTATTATTGCATTTTTTTAATGCGGGAGGACTCTAGTACTTAAAAACACAGTCCAAGAATATGAAGGAGAGGTACAGGATCTGATATGCTGCTGTGGAAAGCTTGAGGGACTAAAGACCTTATTGCGTATGTCTATATTACTGCTTAAGAGGTAGAAATGTCACTTCAGAGCACAACCAGTTGTTGCACTTAGCAAACAAGCATGAAGTCTGGGAGGGGACAAGCTGGATTCCTTTTAGAGGAACAAAATTATGAGATGGGCTTCAGAAGCAACATGTTGTGTTGCAGTGGCTAAAGTGGGTTCAGTCAGTCTAGAAATACTCTGAAGTAAAACCCCCGAAATGTGAATATTGCTTCCTTAGCATCAGTTGTGTTTCTCTTAAGACCTGCTTTTGCTGTAACCCACTGCTTGCTAATGTAGATGTAGCCACTGGGAAGTACATGTTCACAATAATAGGAGAAGAAATTGAGACTGGAGAAATAAGTTAAAACTGATGAGATAATGTGTAAAGACAGAGAAGTTTAGGAGGGACTAAAAAAGAAAGTCAGAAAAAGAGAAATGTGGATCAAGTGACAAACCCAGGCAAAATATTATAAATATTCTAGTATGGCAGTGGAAAATGACTCTTGATGGAATGTTCTATATAACTGGACCTTTAAAAAATATTAAAATTGCTTTCTTCTTATTTTGGCAGGTACTTTCATTTACACACCCTATCTCATTTCATTCAGCTGAAACTTTTGAATCTCTCCTGGCTTGCTTGAAAATGGATGATGAAAAAGTGGCAGAAGCTGCATTACAAATTTTCAAAAATACAGGAAGTAAAATTGAAGAAGACTTTCCTCATATACGATCGTAAGTTGTACATCTTCCTCTGTTTGAGTGTGTTCTTTAATATATGGGATTTTGGAAGTCCTTACTCTTCCTTTTGCATGCTATAGCATCATCCTCATTCTTTTGTAAGAAAGTATTACTTCAAGTGAAGCAGGAAAGAGATCTGAATGACTTTAAAATGCAGTGTTTTTTGAAGAATGGAAGTGAAATGAATGTATCCAAAGTAGTGACAGCTGGTATGTCACTAATGCTTCTATAATTTTTATCATTGCCCTTCAGAATTACTTAGGTTTTTCCTAGATTAAATATATGGCAATGTAAAAATATTCTTTGCAGTTTAATGGGGATGTGTAGACAAGAATGTTTCCAAAAGAGCATTTAGTAACTTGTGCAGATAAAATGTTTGTTTTACCACATATTTTATCAATGAAAAACAGGTTTGTTTTTTTTTTTTTTTTAACTTGCAAGCCATGTAAATAACTCTTTTCTTCTTTCTTTGAAGAAATTGTCAAAACCAAGACAATTGGCACTTTTGCAGAGGTGTTGTGTTCTATATGTGTATATCTGTACTTTTTTACTAGTTTGATATTTTGGAAGATTCTCCATTCGTGAGAAGGTACTTATGTCTCTGTTTTGTGGGGATTTTTTTGTTTGTGTTTTTTGTTTTGTTCTGTTTTTTTAGTGCTTTGCTTCCAGTATTGCATCATAAAGCTAAAAAGGGACCCCCTCGTCAAGCCAAGTATGCTATTCACTGCATCCATGCAATATTTTCCAGCAAAGAAACACAGTTTGCACAGATATTTGAGGTAAAATTAAAATTTTAAAGGTAATTTTTATTAATCTATTATATTACATATGTAAATTAAGAGATGTAGTGGCAATTTATATGGCAAGTTGCATCAAATTTAGAAAATACATTTTTTGCCTATCACAGAATCACAGAGGTTGGAAGGGACCTCTGGAGATCATCTAGTACAACCCCCCTGCCAGGGCAGGTTCATCTAGAGCAGGTTGCACAGGCTGGCATCCAGGCAGGTTTTGAATGTCTCCAGAGTCAGAGACTCCACCACCTCTCTGGACAGCCTATTCCAGTGCTCTGCCACCCTCAAAGTTTGTTCTCATCCAGTTTGGCCTGAAAAATAGTAGCGGAGGGTGTTTTTTGTATCCCATGATCCATTATGTTTAGGGTTTTGTATTTTAACAGATGACGGAATAAAAGTGTTGGACTGTCTGCTAGAACCATGAACTACTTATGGAAAGAGGAACCATACATCACTCCTCACCCCTGTTGGGATTGGCCCAAAGTATTTGAATGGTTACAGATATTACGGAAAACTGAATTATGGTAGAGACTATTTAAATAGAATTATATAGTTTTAACTGCAAATGTACTTTTAAATTAGTGCCCATCAGCCTTTTATCTTGAAGGCTGAATCGATCCATTACTGAAATTGCCATCTTGAGATGTAGGATGCCTACTTCTTCAATAAGAAAATACGCTTTTTAATCCATTGTTTCCTAAATGGTCCTGCTTGAGCTGCCACTTCTTGAACTACTTAGATGTGATAAATATTTTTTTTTCTTCTTGTTTTTTTTTTTATTTTTTATTTGTAGGAGACTTGTAAGGTTTGTGAATGTCTTTAAATCTAAATAGTTAATAGTTCTTTTAAAATTGTATTTCTGAAATAGAAATAGACATGAACAACATGGTACAGAATTCTCACTCCCCTCCCCGCAGTATGACACAGATTATATCAGTAATACCTGAATTTGTTGCCTTTATTCTAGCCACTGCATAAAAGTCTGGATCCAAGCAACTTTGAGCATCTCATTACGCCGTTGGTTACTATTGGCCATATAGCCATGCTAGCGCCTGATCAATTTGCTGCCCCTTTGAAATCTTTGGTTGCCACTTTTATTGTTAAAGATTTGCTAATGAATGATAGGGTAAGTATTTTTAAAACCTTGCATTAAGATGCTGCTTCTTCTGTAGTATGATACTCAGCAAGTACTTATGAAAATTTTTCACTTGTTGGTTCTGCTTTTTGGATATGGTTGTCTTTAGATCTCCACATGTACTGTTTGACTCAATTGAAAACCCACAGTACAGGAAAGGAGATGGTACTAATTTGGTAGTCGTTACAAAAGTGACAAGCTGTATAGCACAGCATTTGATCACTCATGACTTGCCTTTTGTTAAAAATGGGAAAATTGATATTGACTTCACTCAGTCTCGTCTTGAGCAAGCAAGTTGTGATTCTTTTATTTTTTTTATTATTCTTTTTTTAGGAAGTATAACGCATTTGAAACTAAAATACACTTTAAACGGAAGACTATGCATTTCAGTTTTTCTAATACTTCTGTATTGGTAGTGATTACAAAGTGAAAGAAAGAACTTGTGCATGGTCAGCCATTGTTGAAAGATTTGCTGTCTAAAACTATGTGCTTGAGGTTCCAATCTACTGGATATGGAAACTGGAAATTAGTTTCAAAGCAATGGCTATTACAGTCTAAAGCAATAGTTTTCAGGTAACAACAACAGCAGCAACAAAAACACCTTAACTACTGTTAAATTTGCTGATACTTGAGTAGTGAGGTAAGAACAGTATCTCACTTGTGTAATAGTAAATAATAAAATACAGAATAGTAAATAATAAAATACAGAATAATAAATAGTAAAATACAGAAGGCATAAAGCTAACTAGTGAGTGCTGCTGTATTGTTTTCATAAGCAAACAGGAAAGAGGAGATTACAGCAGATTTCACTGAAAAGTAACAGTACTGTAATAAAATGTAACATCTGGTTTAGCTTCCAGGAAAAAAGACAACAAAACTTTGGGTCCCAGATGAAGAAGTGTCTCCTGAAACGCTTGTTAAAGTAAGTAGCACTTGCTATATTTACCTATGATTGTGTGTATAATACTTAAAGAAAGTTAAATATCCAGATTCCTAAAGCTGTCAACTGCTTTTCTCTGTTTCCTTGTCATCTTTCTAAATATAAAAAAGAAGTAACTATTTTTAAATTGAGGATCTTATCAGAATACACATTTTTGGATTGCCAGAAGAAAATAATTTGCTTTTGGGAGCATCTACTTTTTTACTTTTGTAAATAAATTTACATATACACTTCACTGAATTTTTATCATAGCTTTTTATAGGCACAGGTTTGATGTGTGACACTTAAGTATTCTAGATATTGTCACTGGTAAAGTAAAATTATTTTTTTTCCCCTCCTGTTTAACATAGGAGTTAAATACTATAGAGACTTTGTTTAAAGTCCTCCCTTTTTCTTTTGAATTTTTAGGACATTCCAAGAAACTTTGAGTGCTGTTTTGGAATAAAGAAAAAATTGGTTTTGGATGTGTCAGTTTCCTGAAATGAATAAACATGTTACACTGCTTTTCTGTGTGTACAATGTGTATTAGAGAAAAACCTAGATTTAAGAAAAACAATCACTTCAAAATGGTGGGGTTTGGTTGTTCTTTTTACTTAAAAATGTCATCTCAAGCTGCTTCTTTTTTGGAGTAAGTTTGCTATTAAATTTTCTGGACTTGGTAATAGATACTCTCACTCAATTTTTCACTCAATCAGAAATAGACTTATACTGTGGCAAATACATCCTGTGTCCGTATTGGTTTTTAAATGCCCTTTCTTTAGAACAGGGTTAGATTACGCTTTCACATTTTCTTTCAGATTAAGAAAGACACGTGTACTTTCTAGCATGCTGTTTCTAAGTTAATTATAGCAGTCATTTAATTTCAAGTGCCTTTTGAATAAAGTTGCTCTGATGGTTTAAAAAAGTTCTTTGCCTCCTCTCTTGAAGGTGTTAAACTCTGTAGAATACCTCCTTCTCTGCTGGTTTAGTTAGCGCTTTGGTTTCCAGCTTGGTACAGAACTCATTACTGGAAATGCTCAGTTGTGCTTGGAGTTAGCTTCTGTTAGCTTTTTATTCATTTGACTACAACATGGATATTTTTCGTATTTGTGCAATTCTGTAGTTACACAGTATACTCCAGAAACTGTTAAAAGAATGCATGGTTTGGTTTGATTTCACTAACTGCTAGTGTAAAATAGACATGATTTCACTTCAGTAATTATACATGTAACTGGAAATAGTAAATATTATTTTTCTTAATTTTTTAAAAATTATTTCTGAAGCTGTGATATATCTCTAAAATGCGCTTTTATGTTGATAAAACTTCTCATACAATTGGCCATTTGGAAGGGAATTGGCTAAAAGAAAATCTTGAGGCAATTTGAAGTTGAACCCAAGCCTGAAAACTATAAGAAGCATTTATTGGCAAGTGAAAACAGATTATTGTGACAATTGATCTGCAAATTTAATTAGCATTTATTACCACTGAGAAGCCTATATTTAATAAATGCTGCAGGCCACACCATTAGATTTCTCTGTGCCAGTGTATTTTTCTTCACTGTGGTTTGAAAAGCTTCTTTCTCCCTTTGTAACATAACTATAATATATCTAATGGGGATCTTAAAACTAGCAAGTTTAAGTATGAAAAGGGGAAGCACTGATGAACACAAGATTTCAGTATTGTCCAGCCTAACAGATGTAGACTGATATAGGCTAGCCTTAGTTTTGAATGCTAAAACTTAAATGTAGAGAAATGTTTCAGTACAGTATTAAATATTAGATTAGAATTGGATTAATTATTATATGAGTTAGACTTGAATTCCTACACCTGGCACTTGAGTGTCTGCTTTAAAGCAGTAATGTCTCTTGACAGTGACCAGTACTGAATACTTCCGTGTACCATGCGTGGATTAAGATTTATGTAGTAGCAGTGATATCTCTTGTTTCCATTTGTGTACACTGCAATATAAGGTTTCTCATCCTGTTTCTCTGACTGTGCTTTAGGTCAGCATTCTTTCATTTTTCACTGCTGCATAAACCTGCAGCACTTGTGGCTCTGAAAACTCAAGTAGTAGAAACCTGAGCTAGCTGTTGTCATAATGTTGATGTAGCAGAAATACAGTTTTTCTAGGATCACTACATGGGATGGGAGCCCATTATACTTTTACAATGGAGGCATGATAACTTCTAGATCAGAAAGGGTTATAACTATCTGTTGATTATTTTTAATTGTTAATTTTAACCTTAAAAATGAATACTTATTCGCAATGTTTAGGTAAAGGTAGTAGTTAATTGCAGTTTTCTCATATGACAAATCAGGGATCTGTCACATCATATTCACTGTCTTGGAAATTATAATGTCCTGTCATTTTTGCTTGAACTTCAAATACATGTAGTTCATGTTGTGCTGGTAAGTCGAGCACAAAGCAGTCATTTGTGGCCTTTGATACGGTTCTGATCCATGTTGCATTTTGACTTTTGGTATTTTCATGCTGTGTATAATAGTTTTTAATCTCAGAGGAGAATTCTAGGCTTATGGGACACAATTGAAACAAGAGGTTCAGACTGGATATAAGGGAAAAAACCTGAGAACAGTCAGGCAATGGAACAGGTTGCAAGAGGTTGCAGGTTGTCAAGACAGCCTGGGCAATCTCCTTTCTTGGAGGCTTTCAACACCACAATGGATAGAACTGAAACGAACATGGTCTGACTTCATAGTTGACCTCCCTTTGAGTAGGAGATTGGACTGGAGACCTCCTGACACTCCTTCTAACTGGAATCATCCTTTGATAGTTACCCTATTTGGTTGCAAAGAAAAAATTTCAAACATGAGGGCAGTGCAAACTCATATCATGTTTGTTTAAGTCTTCAGGTAGCCAGCAGCAGTGAATGGGGGAATTCTCATGCCCTGTACTAAAATCATGGGATTACTTAATTCTGAAGTGTTGCTGGAATATCATCACAACATCATTAACACAAGCAAAGAAAGAGGGAACATAGTGGGGTCAGAGGAAAATTCCAAAGGAGTTGGGATTAGGGCTTGCTACATGGAGAGCTACTTTGCTACATTTGGACAGTAAAATTCGAGGAAAGGAATTGTGACGGAGGAAGAGAGAAGCAAAGGTTAAAATAGAAGTTGCTCAGGAGCTGACCAGAGATGTCAGGGCACAAGATAACATGTGCCGTTCCTTGGCAGAATATGTCATTTACTTGAAGACCAAATAGAGCTAGCATGTTTCTGTCCTCCCAACAAATGGGAGGCACTAATGGTTACAGCTACTGGTTATGACATGAGGAAACTGAATTGGTAAGCTGTCAAAAGACCTGCTGCTGCTGCTGCTGTTGTTTTTATTGCTATTAAAGTCTTCTGGTGGATACCTACAGCTGTTTCAGTGGAAGACCCTTTGAAAGCCAGGGCAAGACAATTTCATTTCTGTTCCACAAACTCCATTTGCATTTTGTGTTCTTGAGTTACAGACATCCTACCTCTTGCTGGTGTTACCCAATAAAATTAAAATTCTGTAAGTGGACTAAATGGGCTACAGTGCTAAAAATAAACTCATGTGTAGATGACAGTCCTAGAACTTAGATCTGAAGGGACCATTGTGATCAGTTTGTTACATGGAATACATCAACTATATGATGAATTTCATTTGGTGATATTATGAATGTTTTATATAAAAGTTATTAGAACTGCCTTTCCCATTAAGGAGAAAATTTGAAGTTACTGTGTACAAAAAGTGTTTTCGTTTTTCTAAAGCTTTTGGGTTTTGTGTTTTGAACTTCAGAGTTTGGTGTTTTGGTTTGTTTGGTTTTTATTGTTTTTCTGTTTTCCCAAGGATGTTTATGTGATTCAGATGAGCATTTTAATTTTGCTGTAAAGAGGATACTCCTCTTTCTGTTTTCTTTATCATCTCTGCTCTCACATAGAAGCAAAATGAAAGGACAAAGGTATACTAAAACAAACTTAATCTCCAAATTCATGCTTTATTTTCACTAAAGAAACATGAAATTATTCAGTGCTTCATGACAGCTGCTGGATTCTGCATACTTTTAGCAGCTTGCCTCAAAACACTTGATGTTGCCATTGGCAAAAGACAAGTTATCCTAAGTAACAGGCTTTGATGCTTTCTTTAAGTAGCCATGAAAGAAATACTCTTTTCCAGGATGAGTTATCTTAATGCAGGTTGATACTCTAACAGTCAAACTGTCTATGAAGTGTTTTTTAATTTACATCTCTTAAATTTAAACTCAAATATTACATATATAAATAAAGAATATATAAGGATTGTTTAAGCATAAGAATTATAGCAATATAGAAAGATGAAAATGTGTTCTGCTTTTTGATCCAGTAAGGTTTTCTTAAGAAGTATAAATTGTTTTGCCTATTCCACAGTGTTTAATGGATGTAAGCTCAATTAAGGTAATGTTTTCACAGGACAAAATATGTGATTGCTTAGGAGAAGAAACAGTTCAAACTTTAACTAAATGTTGTATGATTTTTATTTGTTGTAATAAATGCTTGAGACTTTCAGTGAAAAGTTGCTCTCTAGTGAAAGAGTACGTCTAGTTGTCTTTCAGTATTTAAATGATGTTTTGCAGCTGTGACAGGCTTAGGTTCGTAGCAGCAAAAAGCACTTGGGAAAATACTATGTGATTAAATTAAGAAGATGATTATTTTGAAAATGAGGTTCATGGTGTGATTTGACTTCTCCATATCAAATTTTTTTCAGATTCAGGCTATCAAGATGATGGTTCGATGGTTGCTAGGAATGAAGAACAACCACAGCAAGTCAGGAACTTCTACTCTGAGGTTGCTAACAACAATATTACACAGTGATGGAGATTTAACAGAGCAGGGGAAAATTAGGTATGTAATAGATGGTGACGTTTAGTCTGTGATGATGCGGTGGGGAGAGTTTTAGTCAAAGTAGTACTTAAACTATTCTGTTAGACTGCTTAACAATTTATACATCTTATTTTGTAAGAACTAATGATAAGCTTGGCTGGATTTCTACATAAGTTTGCTAAGTCTCAAGTTTTTTAACACTGTAGATATAGCTGTATTCTAATGTTTTTATCTTGTTTGCTTTATCTCTTTCTTCAAAGGGCCATCACTTGTGTTGCAAGAATAAACTGTGTAACTTCCTCTTTCCCACTGAAAATTGGTTTTAATTTTTTATGCAGCTTGCTCTTCCTGATGTACCACTTGTTGTGTATGCCAAAGGCCGAGAGGCAGGCTTTCTAATAAAAAAATAATAGCATGGTGCAGTAAACCAGGTGGGACTAGCTAGTACATAAGGCAATTCTGCTTGAAGGCAGACTTTAATCCCTTGAGGCCTCTAAAAGTGAAAGGAAGAGGCAAATGTGTGAAGAAGATTAAGTCTCAATAAATAATTTACCTTTTAGGTGATTGTTAGACAACTTGTTTTTCTCGGTATCTTCTTAATCCTCTGTGATAGGAGAAGTGACAAGTTGTGAGCCACTATTGCTTGCCAAACATTGAAAACTTATGTCTACAAAAGCCATTAAGGGCATGGGTGGATTGTGCCAGTATGAGTAAAAAGGTTTTAATTTTCAGGTAATACAGTGATTATGCAGATAGAACCTATGTTGTGTGTGCAAAATTGCAAACCTGAGAATTGTCTAGTATGTTATCTTTGTAGCAACTGTATAGTCTTTCTTAAAGTTCCTTGTAAATAATTGTTTCATAGTTTTAAATTCTGTACTATGACCATTCATGGCAGTTACTAGGAAGTTAAGTGGCAGTAATTTAGCTTTTCAGCATAATTGCTTGGAGCATATTGTTGGCTTATCAGTTCTATAGGGGCTGTGTGTTTTCATGCTTGGAGTGCTGATTCCTTACTGTGCATGTTTTAGATACTTAGTTTTCCCACTCTTTTTGTACTCAAAACTATAAATAATAATACAAACTGTATATAATGCTGTGGTCAATTCTGCATTATTAAAGTTAATGGAGGGCTGGAGATACTTTTAGGGGAGGGAGAATGCTGCAATGATATCTGAGGTTGCTCTGAAAGCAACCCTTCAACGCCAGAGCTTGGAGTTCTGCCTGGAGATGGATGATGAGCTAACTGAGAGCTTATGGGTTATGATTAAAGAGCAGACTGGTATGAGTGCCACTGTAGTGGGTGTCTGCTGTAAGACCCCTGACCAAGAAGAGGAAGTGGATGAGGCCTTCTATAAACAGCTAGAAACAACTTCATGTTCGCAGGCCTTGGCCCTCATGGGGAACTTCAACCACTCCAGTATCTGCTGGAGGAGCAACACAGCAGCGCATAAACAATCCAAGTGCTTCCTGGAGAGCATCAATGACAACTTCATGACACAAGTGATAGAGGAGCCAATGAGGAGAGGTGTTCTGCTGGACCTCATACTCACTAACAAAGAAGGACTTGTTTGGAGTGTGAAGGTTGAAGGCAGCCTTGGCTGTAATAAGATGGTGGAGTTCAGAATCCTGAGGGCAGCAAGGAGGGTAAAAAGCAAGATCAAAGTGCCAGACTTGAGGAGAATGGACTTGGGCCTCTTCACACCTCTGCTTAGCGTAGAGTCCCATTGGGTAAGGCCCTGGAGGGAAGAGGGGCCCCAGAAAGCTAGTCAGTTAGTATTCAAGCATCCTCTCCTCTAAGCTCAAGAGTCGTCAAAACAGATCAGGCAGATATTTCAGCAGAACTATGTGGGTAAGTGAGGAGATCCAGGCAAAACTGAAACATAATGGTTTACGGTTAGGGTGACAGAGCACTGGAACAGGCTGCCCAGGGAGGTTGTGGAGTCCCCTTTTCTGGTGATTTTCAAGACCCACCTGGATGCAGTCCTGAGTNGGGCCTATAAGAAAGATGAGGACAAACTTTCTAGCAGTGCCTGTTGTGATAGGACAAGGGGTAATGGTTTAAACTAAAAGAGGGTAGATTTAGACTAGATATAAGGAAGATATTTTTTTACTATGAGGGTGGTGAAACACTGGCACAGGTTGCCCAGAGAGGTAGTAGATGTGCCGTTCCTGGAAATGTTCAAGGTCAGGTTGGATGGGGTCTGAGCAACCTGATCTAGTGGAAGATGTCCCTGCTCATTGTGGGAGAGATTGGACTAGATGATCTTTAAAGACCCCTTCCAACCAAAACTGTTCTATGATTCTATGAGGTATACAGAAAGTGGAAGTAGGGACGGGTAACCTGGCAAGAATCCAGAGAACACTGTCTGAGACAGTTAGGAAAGCCAAAGCCCAACTGGAATAGAATCTAGTGAGGGATGGCAAAGGCAACCAGAAGAGCTTCATTAAGTAAATAAGTGACAAAAGGAAGACTGGGGAAACATGTGCATCCACTGCTGAACAAGGCAGGAGCCCTGGTGACAGGACACGGAAAAGGTTGAGGTACTGAATGCCTTCTTCACCTCAGTCTTTACTGGCAAGACTCACCTTCAGGAATCCCAGGCCCTGGAGACCAGGCGGAAGTCTGTAGCAAGGAAGACATACCCTTGAGGGAAGAAGATCAGGTTAGAGAATACTTAAGCAAACTGGACATGCGTAAGTCCATGGTCCTTGATGGGATGCACCCATGAGTGTTGAGGGAGCTGGCAGATGTCATTGTGAGACCACTCTTGATCCTCTGAGTGATCGTGGTGATTGGTGAAGGTGCCTGAAGACCGGAGGAAAGCAAATGTCTCTCCTGTCTTCAACAAGAACAGAAATGAGGACCCACAGAACTAACTACAGGCCAGTCAGCCTCACCTCAATCCCTGAGAAGGTGATGGAACACCTTGACTCCCCAGTACAAGAGAGATGTGGAGCTACTGGAATGAGCCCACTGTAGAGCCACAAAGATGCTTAAGAGATTGGAGCATCTGATGGATGAGGAAAGGCTGAGAGACCTAGGACTGTTCAGCCTAGGGAAGAAAAGGCTCAGTGGGGATCTCATCAATGTGTATAACTAACTGAATGAAGGGTATAAAGAAGATGGAGTCAGGCTCCTCTTAGTGGTGTGCAGTGACAGGACCAAAAGCAATGGGCATAAACTGAAATACAGTAGGTTTTGTACACAAGGAAACACTTCTTCACTGTGAGGGTGACTGAGCACTGGCACAGGTTGTCCAGAGAGGTGGTGGAGTTTCTGTCCTTGGAGATACTAAAAAGCCACCTGTACATTGTCCTAGACAACCTGCTCTAGGTGACCCTGCTTGAGCAGAGGAGCTGGGCTAGATGACCTCCAGAGGTCCCTTCCGACTGTAACTATTCTGCGATTCCCAATATTGTGTTTTTGGTAAGCTCTAAGCTGCAAGGAGGGGAGATCTCCATTGTCTCTGTTTGAGTGAGCTATACTGCCTGTGCTAATGAGTACTCTCAAAACCTGAAGCAGAGGAGATGTTTCAGGTGCATTAGTTCTGCCTGGAGCTTGCTGGTATGTCGCTGACGCTTCTGACCTTTATTCTTCACCCTTTGAGAACGCAGTGAGGATATCTTCTTTCTGGCAGTGCTTACTGTGTCGCTACCGTGCAAATCTGACACTGCTCCTTCCAAATTAGAGTAGGCTTTTGAAAGAGTAAAATTGTCTGTTCAGTACAGAACATAATCTTTTAAACTGTACTCAATCTGATTTCGTTTTATATGGAGTCAATTTTTGTGTTTGTGCCTTGCATTTGTCTTTTAAACAATGTATAATTTGCTAAAGATAATTGAATTAACTGAAAGTGGCAGGGTTCAGGAGACATTTGACCTCATGTAGGCCATTAGCCATGTTGCAATCATCTTGGTGTTACTGTCCTCATCAGCCAAAAAAGTGACTCTGTTCCCATGCCTTTTTAAAAGTACACAACTGTACTTTTCAGTGACAGTGTAAGGGAATGGGATTTTTTACATTTCAAAGCATGGTTCAGTCTAGAGTGTCAGGTGAAGGCAAGGTCCCACTTGGAAAACAAATAAACAAATCCCTACTCTTGTTCATCCTTCTCACTTTGAAGTAGTAGGATTGATGACTTTGTTGAATTGCTTTTAAGACAACAACTGAATGCTTTGAGATGTTAGCATATGTAGGTTAAATTCACCAGTGTTGGATTTTTTTTTAATATTGAATTCAGTATCTTGACCATCCTTTCCAGGTGTTTATTTTTCATTTTATAAGTCATAAACAGTCCTAAAAATTTAAAATTCAAGATTATACTAATTTTCTATTTGTGGTTAGGTAAAACAGCTAAGTTGAATCTCTGTAGTAGGATTTTAATTTTAATCTACACTAAGCATAAAATAAGAGTATTTCAGTAACAGAGGGCAGTAGCTGTTGCTGAAAATATTGATATTAGATATGAACCTGAACTGAGATTTTTCTGAAATTCTCTCTGCATTTTCCTTAAACGGAAGTTTACCAAGAGAAAAATTACTTTAAAACTTTGCAGTTTAGAAATTCTTAGCTCTGTGCTGTAGATAATTTTCTACACCATCTGGTATGCAACATTTTCAGAGGTTGTATTCAAAAGATACTTTTTATTCCATGGAACATGGAAAATTGGACACTGGCATTTATCCTCTGGAGTAGAAGAAAAAATGTTAACTGCTAGTTTGTAAAGTGAGAGAAGATGATTATGCACCAGATACGTCTTCAAGATGCATTTATTTGGATTATCTTTGTGCAGCCCAACACCTTAATTAAGACTATGTTTTGCACTTGATAACATCTTGCCAGGTGGTTGCACTTTTGTTCTCGTTTCAAACATCTGGTCTTCAACAATAGTAATCGCACTCCAGAAGACAAATGTCCAGGTCCCTCTTGTATCTGTTAGAGAACTTCTGATAGGACAAGGGCATCCTTCGTACTAATTTTCAAAATTATTAGAAGTAATCAAAAACCGCGATTATGTCATACAGAAGCTTTTATTTCATCCCTAATAATCGTGTGTTTTGAGATAATGCAGATCAGAAAGCTTTTGCCTGTAACAATTTGATCAAAAATAAATCCTCAATTGAGAGTTTCTTCTAGATAATCCTTTTGGGGAATAAGACAGATCTGATTTTCATCTTCAGCCATAAGAATAATATTCACAACCAACACTATTGTCCTCTTCCTTCCCACAGCGTGCACGCATGATTGTGGGTATCTGTGATACATATACTCTCTAAAGATTTGACCAACTTTTATGTGAAATATCTTTGATTCAATTTTCAGAATTAAATGTTATCACTACCAAAGCTGAGGAACATCCAAAGTTCTTAATTTTATTCTTTCCTTTGGATCAATCACCCTGCACTTTTAAGGCATTATTGCTCAATTGTCACTGAAATGCAAAAATTGAATCTTTATCGGGTTCACTTATCACAATAGATGCAATTTAAAGTGGAATTTAGTATTTAAGAACTAGATGCTACTATGTTAATCTTCATGCCTTGTTTGAAAGTTAGTGCAGCTTTTGTCCTGTCACTTGGTTGCTCGTGATCTATTTGGGATTTTTTTGAAACATTGTGGTTTTCATAAAATACTGAGGTGTGTATAAAGCCTGATTAGATACATTTTAAGGTTTAAGCTCTTTAGCAGGTATTTTTATTGTGCACTCTGTGCTTAATAGTGTTTTTTCATCTCATTCTTTAAATGCTTTATACAGTTTTCATGATAATGGATTTAATACTACAGTGTTTGCTCTTCTTAAGGATAAAGGGCAAATGATTAAGAAGTTAAACAATATTTGTCCTGCTTAAATGAATAATTATTTCTAAATAAGAATATGACTTGATTCCTGCTCCAGGTTATCAAAGGAAATAGCTGTGCTTGCTACTTCTGAATACAATTCATTAGTGTTTTAAGTGAAGGATGCATAAGACTTCTTAATTCTTTTGTATTCGATCTGAAGGCAGAAGTAATATACTTTACTGAAATAGATTTTCTAAGAACAGTGAAAGCTCAACTAAGTTTATTAATGCACATATTAAGTGGATATCAGTTTGCAAAGCTCGTGTGAAGACGCTTTTGATATTCTGATAACCTTTGTAAGTATGGTTGTAGGTTACAGAAAAAACCATCTTTTGATATGAAAATTAGCAAATGCTTGGAGTGTTTTGCTAAGTGGGAGTGCAATTTGGGTGTGCAAGTCAAGTAACAATACTTTCAGCATTTTGAAAATTTTATCATTTGCTAAATCCTTTTTGCTATTGTCTTAAAAATACAATGCACTTAGTTGCCTGTCATAATATCTAATTAAATCTGAATCTATGTCAACTTGAGCTATTATTGCTAGAAGAAGTTTGGCAACTTTGGGGACTAGAAATGGGCTATTTCTTTGGCAGAAGCCCCCTGCTGAAGGAAAACCAGCATGCTGAACAGAAGTATCTTGCAGGCTAAATGAGGTCTCTGAGAGGCAATTTGGACTGTGCTGGTCCAGTGCACAGCTAAAACTGTTTCACACCGATGTGGAACTTCTAGGAAGCTTCAAGGAATATTTTCATTGCTTACCTGGGGCAAGCTAATAGGTATGTGGTAATAGGCTGTAAAATGTAGTGCCATGGAAACTACTTTTGGTTTGAAGTTACTTTGGCTGTTGATTTGGGGGGGTTGGGACAGCTAAGTCCATGGAAACTTTTCCTTCTTTTTAAAGTACCTGTTTTTCAGCAATGCAAAGTTACTGGGATTTAATTAAGTCAAATAACTATGTAATTTTTTACTAATTAACCTTCATAATCCATGTGCTTGTTTTTCAGTAAACCTGATATGTCTCGGTTGAGGCTGGCTGCAGGGAATGCTATTGTGAAGTTGGCACAAGAACCTTGTTACCATGAAATCATCACCTTAGAACAGTACCAGCTGTGTGCGCTAGCCATAAATGTAAGGAAATTAGGTGGGACTTGTGGGTTATCAGCAAGTGTATGAGTATATATGTTGTTTGTTCTGTGTGTTGTGTATACTTCTGCTAATCTAATTTTATGCAAAACATTCAGCCTTGGCATGACTTTATTTTCCCACTACATAATCCTGAAAACTGATTTTGGATGAACGTTAGATCTATAGTACTGGGCTGCCCACTGGGGGAATGCTAACTTAAAGTAGTGAAATGTTAGAATATTGATAAGCCAAGGAATTCAGTATTGATTTAAAGTAACACCTCAGCTGCATTATGATGTTATTAGAAGTTGAAATGAGATGATATAAAGTACATTGGACTGCGGTGACAATAGTGACCTTGGTTTCTTGATACTTAGATAGAATATATTTGGAACTCAGAGGTCTGCAAAGATAGTTGGCATCCTTTAAATATTAGAAGAGATAGGGAGAGATTTCTCAGTAGATGTTGGAATTTTCATCCTTAATTTCTGCCTTTGAGGCCAAAGTAGTAGAAAGGAAGTAACTTTCAAATTGTAAGTAGAGATACAGAGATCCTCTGGGTTCCCGTCTTCTAGACTTAGCAAATTTTACAGAAATTCACACCCCAAGAAAAAGGTGATCATGGAGGGACTCATGTTGGTGTTACTTGTGTAACTGCTGGTATTCTCCTGACTTGACAAAAGTAAAGAAATCCTCTGGAAGGAATCCCTTCTGTAAGATATCTTCAGTCATAGTGATACTCTATTCAAGACCTTAATTCCTGTGACTGGCTAAAGCTTTAAAATCTGCAACCCATTTTAAATGTCAGAAGATTTGAAATTGGCATTTGATATTAGCAAATACAAAGTATAGCTCCTGTGTGGATCTTGTTTGTTTTCACATAGAGTATATTTTTAAGTTCTTAAGTTGTTTGGAGTTGGGTACAGTTAGGTTAGAAAAATCATTCGTATACCAGGGTAAGACAATCTGTATTAGGCTTGTATACTGTTTTAACAATGTTCATGTGGATTTTAAGCTTGAAAGGAGCCCTTACTTAGTTCCCAAATACTGCGAAAAACAAGAGGAATACAACTAAACTTAAAATTCAGAAATTCAGTGGTAATAACTGAAGGTCTTTACACCCAAAGTGAGGACTTATACTCAGTCTTCCTATTCCAAAACCCAATAGAAATGTTCATCTTGTGTCAAAATGAGTTCTGAAGATTTTTACAATTCAGAACAAAATTAATAGAGGGGAAAATAGCCACTTCCTGTAATGACAAATAAGATCTGTCTCTGTTCTGGAAAGGATACTCTAGCGGGATAAGGTCATGCCAGACTAGCCTTGCCAATATAGTATTTGCGTGTTTTGTTTTCTTCTTCTGATCCCAGTGATCAAAATCTGTTCATTTATTCAGTCATTTCCCTCCTGTGGCAAAACTTGTTTATTGCAAATATTAACCTTCTCTATCAGAATTTGCCTTCATTTTTTTAACTCTCTTTTCAATACATTAGGTGCAAGCTCCTTGCGCTCCGTTTCATCACTGTCTCTCACTTTCTTTTTGCTTCTTATTTTCCAGCTGTATCAGCCTTAACTGTTTATGGATATTGATAACAGATGTGTTGTCGCATTTTTTTTTACTATCTTTGAGTCTAATGCTTACCTGTACTCAATTTTTGAAAGGGAATTTTGAGAGATGAGATTTAAATTAGAACAACATATTAGGGTCATCAACATTTATGAACAAGTTAGTATCACATCTTTCTATAGAATCATAAAATAGTTTTGGTCAGAAGGGACGTCTAAAGATCATCTAAAGCATTGCTGCAGGCAGGGACATCTTCCACTAAACCAAGTTGACTCAAAGTCCCGTCCAACCTGACCTTGAACACCTCCAATGATGGGGCATCCACAACTTCTCTGGGCAACCTGTTCCAGTGTCTCACCACCCTCACTGTAAAGAACTTCTTTCTTATGTCCAATCTAAAGCTACCCTCTGACACTTTAAAACCATTACCCCATGTCCCGTCACTACAAGTGCTGGTAAAAAGTCTTTTGCTGTCATTCTTCTAAGCCCCCTTCATATTGGTTTAGTGGCAGACCTGGTGGAGTAGGGTCAATGGTTGGACTAGATGATCTTAAAGGTCTTTTCCAACCTAAACGATTCTATGATATTGAAAGGCCACAATAAGGTCTCCCTGGACCTTTCTCTTCTGTAGGCCGAACAACCCCAACTCTCTTAGCCTGTTCTCATAGGAGAGGTGTTCCATCCCTCTCTACATTTTCATGGTCCTCCTCTGGCCCTGCTCTAATAACTCCATGTTTGTCTTGTAATGGGGATCCCAGAGCTGGATGCAGTACTCCAGGTGGGGTCTCACCAGAGCAGAATAGAGGGGCAGAATCACCTCCCTCGACCTGCTGGCTGCACTTCTTTTGATGCAGCCCAGGATGCAATTAGCTTTCTGGGCTGCAAGCGCACGTTGCCAGCTCACGTCCAATTTTTCATCCACCAGTGTCCCCAAGTCCTTCTCTGCAGGGCTGCTGTCAATCCCTTCATCCCCCAGCCTGTATTGATACTGATGGTTGCCCCAAGCCAGGCGCAGGACCTTGCACTTGGCCTTGTTGAAGCTCATGAGGTTCACATGACCCCATCTCTCAAGCCTGTCCAGGTCCCTCTGGATGGCATCCCTTCCCTCTAGTGTGTATACTGCACTACTCTGCTTGGTGTCACCCACAGACTTGCTGAGGCGTATACTCAATCCTGCTATCTGTGTCTTTAAAAGTTATTGAATAGTACCAGTCCCAGTATTTACCCCTGAGGGACACCACGTGTTAATTGATCTCCATTTGGACATTGAGTTTTTGACTGCAATTCTTTGGACAGGGTCATCCAGCCAATTTCTTATCCATTGAATAGTCTATCTGTGAAGCCCATATCTCTCTAATTGAGAGACAAGAATGTTGTGTGAGACAGTGTCAAAGGCCTTACAGAACTCCGGGTAGATGACATCATTTCCTCTTCCCTTATCCACCTATGCAGTCGCTACACTATAAAAGGCTACTAGATTAGTCAGACATGATTTGTCCTTTGTGAAGCCATGTTGGCTGTCTGTAATCACCTCCCTGTGGGTATCCATATGCCTTCACATAGCCTCCAGGAGGATCTGTTCCACTATAGTATCCCTTTTGTCACATTGTCTCCTCATTTAGTGATATTTCTTTGCCTTTTGTGACTTTCTTACATGTTTACTAGAATTTAGATTGTATAGAATCATTTTGGTTGGAAAAGACCTTTACGATCATCAAGTCCAACCGTTAACCAAACACTGCCAAGTTACCACTAAACCATGTCCCTGAGCACTACATCTACACGTCTTTTAAATACCTCCAGGAATGGCAACTCAGCCACTTCCCTGGGCAGCCTGTTTCACTGCTTAATAACCCACTTGGTGAAGAAATTTTTCCTAATATCCAATCTTAACCTCCCCTGGCACAACTTGAGGCCGTTTCCTCTTGTCCTATTGCTTGTTACTTGGGAGAAGAGACCAGCCCCCACCTCACTACAACCTCCTTTCAGGTAGTTGTAGAGAGCGATGAAGTCTAGTTCCTTGAGCCTCCTCTTCTCCAGGCTAAACAACCCCAGTTCCCTCAGCCGCTCCTCATAAGACATGTTTTCCAGACCCCTTACCAGCTTTGTTGCCCATCTCTGAACATGCTCCAGCATCTCAATGTCTGTCTTGTAGTGAGGGGCCCAAAACTGAACACAGTACTCAAAGTGCAGCCTCACCATTGCTGAGTACAGTGGTACAATCACTTTCTTAGTCCTACTGGACACACTATTACAAGCCAGGATGCTATTGGCCTTCTTGGCCACCTGGGCACACTGCCAGCTCATATTCAGCTGGTTGTTGACCACGACCCCCAGGTCCTTTTCCACTGGGCAGCTTTCCAGCCACTCCTCCCCAAGCCTGTAGCACTGCATGGCGTTGTTGTGACCCAAGTCCAGGACCTGGCACTTGTCCTTGTTCAACCTCATTACCATTGGCCTCAGCCCATTGATCCAGCCTGTCCAGTTGTAAGTTCTGTCAAGACAGGAATTCTGCCTTTACTTTTCTCTGCAGCTCCTAGTGAATTTTGAATACTTATTAATAACTTTTCTAGATCTTCTTGAGGTCTTCTGTGGTTTCCTTTCTCTCTGCCAGGCTATTGAGTTCAGATCCTCAGATGCAGAGTAACTGTAGTGGTTTCAGTGGCTTTTGCACTTACAAGTGGTATTGTATTAATCTGCTATAGAAACCATCTGTATATTTGAGATATTTGCGTGTGTACATATGCTTACAATGTTTAGTATCGCAATCCCGTTTCTTGATGGTAGACACTGATTATTCAAAAAGTTTATTCATTCTTAACACTATCAAGTCTAGCCACAATAAAGGACGTTCAAGTGATGTCAAGGCCAACTCTAATATTACATAATTTGATTTACAGTGAATTTTCTTTAAGTGGCTAGATCAGGAAACATTAAACAAAAGGAAAAGCTTAATATTTAAGGTCTGTAATGGTTGCTAAGGTTCTGCTATGGTTCTGTGCTGGCTATTTTTATTTTTTTTCCTCTGAGACTGCCATTTTGTAATGTGTAAAGATTATAGTACAGAATAGATAATTAAGTGTTGTTGCTAACTACTATATTAAGGTTGCACTGGCAAACAGAGGCTTTGTGATGATTAAATGCATGTAGTTTTAGTAATTTTAAAATAAGTTATGTATGTGTTTGGCCAAACCTGTAAGCTCACCAGCAGTTAAGTTGTTTGATCTGCAGAACAAATTTTGATGTCAACAGAGCTTCATACTGAAATAGAGTAGAAAATAATTGAGCATAGTGTTAAGTGTTTCAGTGTTTAACAGGCTTTAAGACCAGATTTAAGATCTAATGATCTTTGCTATTGAAAATGCAATTTTAATTGTATTTAGAATAAATCTTTTAGATTGCATAACTTTCATTTGTTAAAAAAAATCCCAAAGCTTTTTCAGTTTCCGTTGTCAACTCTGAGAGTGTTTTAATTGTTTAAGCAAGTCTTTGTCCATTTTCAAGCATCAGAGTTGCATCTGAGGGGTACATACTGCTTTGCATATACGTATATTTTTTAAAAATACTTTTAAATGGTGAAATTCTGATTAATTGGCATTAAATTCAGAAAAGTAGATATGTAAAATTGGGCTAATGTATGGGGTTTATTTGTATGCTATAAAAAATGTAGAACTTGGTTGAGTTTGGTCCCCGTTCTTCTCAGGAACTAGTGTAACTGAGCTGAATTTAGGGTTATTCTCAATATTAAAAGATAAAGAAATAATAATCATTCCAATTTGTTCCACACAACACCATCAGTAACAATGAACTATACCTTCCTTCGTCCTCCAAGTCAAGGAGGACATGCTTCCTTGTCAGTATACCAACTAGGCACAGATTTCTTCTAAGCTTTCCAAAGGCTTTAGACTTAGGTGATGTTACTGAGCGGAAAAAGAGGGCTATATCTTAGCCTTCTGCAAGGGGATGGCTTTGCTATAAAGAAGCAATAGATCTTCAGTAGGTCTCACAGTTTGGGTTTGTGATCTTGGGTTGCTTCAACTCTGGTGGCTACAGCAGGTATTTCAGGGTTTCATTCCATAGAGGAAGACTGTGGCTTGAAGCACAGCAGGGAAAATGGGGCTTAATGAATTTCTGCTCGATTTAATTTTTTTTTTGAGGGGGAGGCTTGTTTTATCTAATGCTTGATCTCTTTTGATGCCATTTGTGAATTCAGCAGAGTCAATATTACCAGTGGCTAGGTTTTATCTCTCTACTTCCTGATAGCTGAAAACCCTTTTCAATTCTTTCTGGTTTCAAACCTGTCATTTGACTAAACTAGCTGTTTATTCCTGTTAATGTTTTTTCTTCATATTTAGAGATAACAAATCTCTCCTCTTGACCTTTTTTTTGGCAGCTTAAATATGCCAAACTGTTTTGGTGGCCTTGTTTACCTTACGCTTTTCTGTACGTTTTCTTCTGTTTTCTGGACCTGCTTCTGTTAACCTTTCTTGGCCCATGTTACTAAATGGTTTGTGGTATATTGAATGGTGTCTTAAAGTATGTGTGTTATTTTCATACAGAGAATTTTGAAGTTCATATTTTTTCTGGAAATACATTGCTTAATAAATTACAGAAGTACATTTGCCACGTTCATATTATTTTACTTGGTGTTATTTGGCACGGGTTATTCTTTTCTGTCATCAGTCATAGTTCATAGGTTTCCACAGTATAATGGAAATGCTTGGTATTCTCTTCAGTGTTTGATTATATCTGGTAATTCTGTTGAATTTTATTCAGTTTCTAATATTAATGGCTCAATGAAAATTTGTGAAAGCGCAGTAATAGAATCAACACGGTGGTTACTGAGGGCTAAATACAGTTTTAGAGTAGATCTTTGACTTTGGCTCCACAGAGCAAGCGGTCCTATTGTAAACAATTTCATTAACTCCATGCCTCAATACTATGCTAAATTCGGCCTGGGGTCCTGAGTGTGATATCTTCCTGTACAGTTTCTGAACCTTAACTCCTCTCCTGACCTTCAGGGAAGCTTCAGCTGATTCATTCAATTTAATTGCTCTGAATTGGTGTTAAAAAAACATTCTTAGAATTCCTATGTTTCCGTGGCTGCGAGGTCTGCAATTGATTTTGGCATATTTACCCATGTTTTATTTCACAGTCAATATTACTTTTAGAAAAGTTTACTGTTACCTTTTTTGGTTTTGCTTTTTTCTTTTTTTTTTTTTTAATAGGATGAATGTTACCAAGTGAGACAAATATTTGCTCAGAAACTTCACAAAGGCCTTTCTAGACTACGGCTGCCACTAGAATATATGGCTATTTGTGCACTGTGTGCAAAAGATCCAGTGAAAGAGAGAAGAGCCCATGCTAGGCAGTGCCTTGTGAAAAACATAAATGTCAGAAGGGAATATCTGAAGCAACACGCAGCAGTTAGTGGTAAGAGAATAAAAGTTGCTTTTTGGTACAAGTGCTACAGTTAAAATGTAAATGTGAGCAGACTGTGAAAATATTGATGGTTTTCTGTTTTTATACATAGAATGGCTGTAAATTTCACTTAGAGGTATCTGATGAAAACTGAAAATAAAGTCCAGATTTTCTTTTGAGTTTTTTAACAGGCCTTTTTGAGGTCTTTCAATTTTGTTAAAAGCTGTGTAAATGCTTATGCCTAAGTATATTGGAAGTGAAGTAGTTTTTCAAGGCAGTTATGTGTACTGTTTGAACTTAATGGTTAATTATGTTCTAAGTGAAGTGACGATGATTAATTTTACCTCAGTAATTAATAATATGCAACCTTAATGACATAAATGCTGTACTAAATTGACTGTCTGTACTGCTATATCAAGTAGCTTCTTATCTTGTCTTATGCTGTCAAAGGGCTGTATTTGTAGGTACTTCAGGATGAGTTTATGTAATTCTTACTTCCCAGTGCCAGCAGTCTGATCGTGAGAATGCTTTGTAAGTTATTATGGACTAATGTTAGTTATTTTTCTTTTATAAAATGAGTCCTTTTCCTTGTTGGCTTATTCAAAGCTACACACATACAGTATGACAACACTGGTATATGGTCATAGGAAAAAAAAGTAGACCTTTATGAAGAGTTATGGGCATTTTGAATAAGAGTTTTTGAAAATTTTATTTCTTTAAAAGATTACTGATGGTTTGGCCTTTGTGAAATGAAGGGGATTTTTTTCATCCCATCTTAGGATAGACCAGACCTGTTTTGTGAATCTGATCTCACAGATGCTGTTAGATAACTGATTTCCTTCTGCATTTATGAATCACAGACTTTATATTAGCCATGTCAGTCTCTATGTGCCTTAGTCCCCTTAGACTTTGATCAGACAATAAGTCTGCAGAGAAATCCTTTTGTGTATTGTTAATTAGACTTAGAAAAAGGAGCGGTGCTTTTCTCCCTCTTTGATAACATGTGAAAAAGAAAAATCCATTGAGCAAATGCCTTTAAGTCACCCTAAGACTATTCCTCCTGAAAGTTGAAAACTCTTTAGTTATGTAGGAGGACAGTATAAGAATTCTCATATCATTAAAAGTAATCTCTGATTTCCTAACTCTAAGATAGATGATGCAAAATTACTATCAAAAGAAATTAAGAGGAGCCTAGGTGCGTGTGGTTCTTTTTATCCAGTGGAACCTCAAAGTGTCCCTGACTTTTTTTTTTTCCTTGCTGAAAGACTCACCTCGAGTGGTGCTGTTGATTTGATATGTACGATAATCCATGAGGAGTCTGGATTAAATATAGGTTGACAATTTTTTGAGGATTACAATGTTAACTTTGTGACATTCAGATTTGCCAGTCTGAACTTTTAACAAATAAAATGTCTTGAACTGTTTGAATCTTAAAAAATCATTATTGCAGTAGCACAGCTGAAGCTCTGTTCTGGTAAGATCATACTATTTAAATGTGTATGTGCCTCCCTCTGTCATTCTCCCTGCTGGCCATGCAGTAACTCAGGGTAGTAATGATGATAGTATGTTCCTTGAAAAGCTTCCACAAAAAACTAAAGCTGAGAATCTGCATCTTTGATTAATGCGGCTATCTTTCTGAATCTATAAACTTCTGATTTTGTGATGCGTTTTTTCTTGAAAACTTGGTACAGGTGAGGAGGATATCTTTCGGGTATTTTGGGGGATTTCAGCATTTGTTGAAAAGATGGTGAACTTCCGTATACCTTGTCTAAGTAAAACTTCCTAAGGACTGGTACCAGACAGTAAAATACCTTTCCTCTATGCTGACCTTTTACAGGCTGGCAGGAATTACTCTCAGGCCTCTTAAATACTTTAAATGCTATTCAGAGTGGAAGCCACTCAAGAAGAGACTTACTTTGATTGTGTATCTCTTACTCATTTCATCTGGGTACAGACTTGTGTCTTGCTTAGGAATCTTGGTTTTCTAAGTCTGGCTTTTACTTGCAAGTCAGTAAGTGGAAAAATTACAAGAGTAAAGATTAATTTTTTAACAAGTTTATTTTCTAAATGCTCATAAAGGCCTGTCACAAGGGTTTTTGGCACATTCTAGTTTCAAATGCTGGTAGTTCATGTCTGTAAAGCAACCCCACCTTTTGGGTTGTGTCTTTCTTCATTAGAGATGACGAAAGAGTGTGTAAATACTTTTTTTTTTTTTTTTTGTCGTGATAGGCGTTAAATATAGTATGTGTCAATATTTGTCCTTTTCCTGTTTTGTCTGGATCTGGTTCACTTGTTTTCCAGACTCAACTGGAATTATTACTATAGTTATACTAGAAATTGTACAAGGCAGGAAGTTAATGAAACACTGAGTTCATGAGCTCTTGATGAACATTCTATTGAAGTTGCTAATTAATACAAATAATAGCATGTTGGTTGGGACATGTCTAAGGCAAGCCAATTTTGCTAGTATTCTGAAATCATAATTATGTTCTTTTTCTTCCCTGCCACATCTTTATTATTTTTATTTAGTTAAGCAAACAGCTGCTGGCTAAAATGCAGGACAGCGCTTGAAGAAGTGAAGGATGTTTTTAAAGTTAATAGTGGAATGTCAATTGAAACACATTAAAAACTGCTTTGCCAAGTACACTGGATTTCAATTGCATAAATATAGCTTGAAATAGAAAGAAATTGTGTGATTTTATTGTTGTTTGTTTGTTTGTTTTTTTCCAAACCTTATGATGGCTTACAGTCTATGTAGTAGAGATATTACTCTTGATAATTAGCTGCATCAACGACAATGGCTTTCTAAAAGTGTATCCTTGGAACCTGACAGCAATATCTTCTGTGGGCCTTTGTTAATTTTGAAGACTTCCCTTGCTATTATGAATGAATCCAAATATTTTATGTAGGCTGTGCATTATCCCTATTTATGCAGACCTTTAGTTAGTCTTGTGAAATTGACAATAATGATGGATTTTATTTGATGTGCACATTGTTTGTCAAGAACATCTTATGTGAATACATATTTTGGAGATAAAAATGTCAGTGTTCTAATGTATTTAAAAATTTGTAGATGTTTGGACTTCTTATTCATAACCTAATATGGGATAGTGAAAAGCTTAGCAAAAGAAGATTTTCCAGACTTGGTCATGTCTTTCATGACCACTCACTAACTCAAAAATGTGATTTTTTTTTTTTTAATTCCTCCCCTTCCCCCCCACCCAAAAGCAGAGCCAGGAATTTCCCTCCTTCCTTCACATGTACATTCAAGTGTTTATCCATGGGCATGTTAATACTATGACTTTGCATTTGCCCCAAACACTCACGATAAGATGCTTGTACCATAGTAATACACATTGAATACTAACATGTCTTCCTTGCCTATTGTCCTGCCTGTTGTGCAGGGTACAGGTTTAATAACTTAAGTGAGATGTGCATCCTCCAGTTCATCTCAGTCATTAGGCTAAAGAAACCAGAATGGATGTTTTCTGCAAAATGCTTTTTGACTTTTGGTATACAACTTGTCTTTTTGTTGCCCTCCCTTGCCCTGTGGGATATGACCTTTTTTCTTCTGATTTTCATCATCAAAATCTGAGGTGCTGGAGTTCATTCTGCATTGTGTTGGTTAGCTCAGGAATTTGTTACCTCATGGAATGTGTATTTTGTCATCATAACTCTGAGAGGGCTTTTGGCAACAATCATTACATTTTGAATCTCTGAGGAAAATAGGCTATCTGACTGTCATGATGTAGGAAAGACTTTTTCCTGCCGTCCTTGCTTAGGACTACTTACAAGTCTCAGAGAATGCTAGGAAAAGTTTTGAATGCTTTGAATGTCATAGTTCAGTTGTGTTGCTCTGTTCAAGTAGGATTGAGCCTTTCGAATTCAGTCCACTACTACTTTGCTATAGCTTTCATGTTACCTCCTATCCCTTCTATAAACAGGTAAGACAAGCTGTGGCAATTTGACTGCAAAGCCCCTGCAAAGGGCATTTATTTCTATTCTGTTGACAGCGAGGCTGTACACTGCGATCTCTAAAGAAAGAATAGTAGCTTATCCTGCAATTGTGCTGGTCTCTCATTTTGCAGTTAACATGGACTTTGTGATCTATCCTCACTTCTGTTTTTTGAAGTCTTTTAGAATACAAGCTTTGAAACGAGGAAAGGATTGGGAGTAGGGGGTGACTGTAGCTGTATTCTCAAGGTAGCTAGAAAATATGCAGCCCTGAGTGAGAGATACTTAAAATCTTAATTTTTGTATGCATGAAACATCTACACATCAACCCTGAGATACAACATCATAAAGAAATGATAGGCCCATGTGTGCCTATACTTAATGTACGCTGACCTTAAATTTTGCTCTTTCCTCTGTAGAAAAGCGTATTTCTTGGTGTGCAGTCTTTTGATGCATCTTTCTTCTGCTTTTCAGAGAAACTGTTGTCACTTCTACCAGAGTACGTTGTTCCTTATACTATCCATCTTCTAGCTCATGACCCGGATTATGTCAAAGTCCAGGACATTGAACAACTCAAGGACATTAAAGAGTAAGACTGCTTTTAATAGTGTTATTTCTAGGATTAAAACAATCTAACTTTATTCTAAGTGAAACTTTAATTCATTGTGGTACCTTGATATGCTGTCTAGTGCACATAACAATAGCAGTTATGTCTGTAAAATATTGTGAGAAATGGTATAATACGCTTTTTTAGTGCTCTGTGATATCTTACTGAGGAACCTTCACCTTCTGCTCATCCTACCTTCATTTCTTTTTTCCAAAGAATTGGTTTCCCAGAGGTAGACTGGTTTAAATTCATAATAGTAAAACCTAGAATAAACCACTTTCTCAAATGTGCTTTTTAAAAGAATTTCTTTTGCATTTTTATTCATGAAGAGTACTGCCTTTCTCCTTTAGGTGCCTGTGGTTCATACTGGAAATATTGATGGCTAAAAATGAAAATAACAGTCATGCGTTTATCAGAAAAATGGTAGAAAATATCAAACAAACTAAGGATGCCCAAGGACCAGATGATCCAAAAATGAATGAAGTAGGTGATACATTTTGATTGGAGATTGCATTTAATTCTCACCTACTTCTGGAAATTAGTTGCTTTTTGTTTACACACCAACTTTAAAATGGCTTTCAATAGAATTGTATGTGGGAGATGGTACTTTATATACTGTAATGTTTATATTTATTGTAGTATAGATGACAGTTATTTTCCTATGTTTTGGTAGATCTTGCACATTTGCAAGGGAGTTGTAATAGTTTGTAGTCCTTCTGTTTCTGTCTCAGTAAGATTATTAAATGCTAATTTTAAATATATGTAAACTATAATTTTTACTGTTTAAATTATCCACTAAAGTGCTTTGTAATATTTCAAGTGCAAGACTAAGCTTAGTATAGGAAGCAAAGCACATGCATTAGATGTCTCCAGTATGTATTGTGTAGTAAATGTATCAAACATTGATCTTGTTTTTGAGGTTTTTGCATCACATAATGAACAGATTTGTCACTTTTCTGTTTTTCTCACAGATATGAGATTTTTCTTTTTTTGTTAGCTTTGTCTTTGAAACCATGGCATGCACTATTCTTAAGTGTAAAAAGATAATGAAAGCTAGTTCTCTTAGCTGCTGGGCCTTTTGTCTTTTGCTCCTGTATTTTAGTACCCTGTGATACACTGTTTAAGATGCAGGCTAATGTTAAATGTTTAAGATGATTGCTTTTAAACTGTGAGTTCTTGTATTTCTGTGCTCAAAAGATACTGTCTTTTGTCAAGACTTCTAAAGCGTTGTTTGGTTTTTTATTATTTACAGAAACTATACACAGTCTGTGACGTAGCAATGAATATCATTATGTCAAAGAGTACAACATACAGTTTGGAATCCCCTAAAGACCCTGTACTTCCAGCCAGATATTTTACTCAACCTGACAAGGTATACCATGGCTCTTAATTTTTCTTGAGATAAGTCTGTTTAAGTCTTTGTTAGTTGTAATTCAGGGGTTTTTTTCAATAGTTCTTGTAACTTCAGACTTCTCCCAATTATAATGTAGTTGAAAATGTATATATGTGTGCATATTTTTTCATAAATATTTATATATGTGTACTCGTGCTGATTCCTTCCCCTCCCCAAGATATTGTTGTTCAGGTTTAAAATTTCAAAAGCATAAATGATGTAAAGGAAGTCTTTCAGTACTGCCTCCAAAATGTATGTATCTTGTTCATTGAGTATTGCTGTGATTGTCCCCNGTTGGTTTTGGTGCTGTGTTTGCAGTTTTGGGTTGAGTTTTTTGTCTTTGGCTTTAAAGGAAACTAACATGAAGTTAATGAAACGCTTCAAGTTTAAGAAAATAGATTGTTTCTGCCCAAAGGGTTGATATACCAAAACTTAGTAAACATGTAGAGAGAAAGAGATAGGTAGAAGGGAAAACTGCTACTGTCTATGCTGGGTTGTGATAATAGTAGGCAAAGCCTGTTGTCATTAAAAGAGAGAGTCAAAAAAACCCCCCATAATATCTGACAAGTTTGCAAAATGTTTAGCCTTTTTTTTTCTGCAGAGGGCTACAATATTGCATATGAAGTGACAGCTATGGAAAACTAATATAAATGATTTTAAAAATCACATAAATTAATCTTTGACAAAGCTGAGTACCATTTTTACAGTATCTTACAAGATAACTGCCTGTTCTATGGTTATATTAATTTGTTCTTTCTAAATATGCATTGTATTGAATGGCAATGTTCTTTCTTCACTAAAACTAAACCCAGGTACTCTTTAGAATAAAATTAAAATCTAGTAAAGGAAAAGACAAATTTTGATTTTCATCTGAATTATTGTTTCCTGTTCCTAGATTACAGGAGAACATTCATTTCCTACCTTGCAAAAGAAATAAAAGCACAGCATCATCATTACCCTTAACTTTCCTAATCAAGCATTAGCTGCGAGCTAGTAACTTACTAATAGAGGAGGAATGCAAGTTAGGAAAAAATGCAGATGTACAAGAGCATCTTTTTGATTAGAACTTAAAAGCTAACACTTATTGATTGGAATATATCATCACTGTATTGCGCATTTGAGTAGTTGAACTCCATGGGTTAGAGATTTGCTTCTTACAGAAGCAGAAGATGCAAAAGTTTTTAGAAGGAGGTTGGGTGTCTTCCAGTTTCTGATCAGTAGCCAATATTAAGTCCTCTCATCCAGTTTTTGACATAAAACATTCTTGCTAGTGTGTCCCAAACTTAATATATTAAGTGTACTGTGACAATATTAAGCAAGAAACATGGTTTATGCTATCACAAAAAATCACAGAATGTTTCAGGTTGGAAGGGACCTCTGGAGCTCATCTACTCCAAAGCCCCCTGCTCTCAGACTTCCTTCATATGAGAAATGCTCGTCCCTTCTTCATCTTAGTGGCCCTTTGCTGGACTCTCTCCAGTAGCTCTGTATCTCTCATATATCCTAATTGAAATTCTTTTGAATCCTAAGGTAGCTTTTATATTAAATTTCTAGCACCACGTACTCTGGCTCCTTTTTGTTGTCCTGAAATTTTGTAACAAACAGCAGAGGTGTATTTGACCACCAAAAACTATCAGTTGCTTCACCATTACGAGAACAATGTGAAATGAGAGTTGGTCTAGGGAGTCTTATTTTTGGGAATGGAAGACTAGCTTGAGTGGATGTTAGTGGGGTGGCTATAAGCAGGGAACAGTATCTGTAGGCAAGCAAGGCTTTGAGTGTGTAGGTTCTGTGGTAAGGGAGGAGCTGTTAGTGCAGGCCCTGTTAGTGTTAGTCCCTCCTTAGTAGGAAGTCCACTCCAGTGTGACTTTGAACATCTGTCTGCTTTTGAGCTCTTGCTCTATTCACTTATTGATTAAAATTAAGTTCTAAACTAATAGATGTAAATTCTTAAACTACATTTTGTTCTCCAAGGTTTATTTTTGCAAAGGCTATGCTGTTTTTCTTGTACTCAGTGCAGAGTGAATCTTTGGTCTAAGTGTAAAATTCCCTCTGGCTATAGAAGTATAACCAACACAACCATGGTGCATATCTCTGAAAAAGGAACATTCAGAGCTGCTATGATGTGCATGTTGAGCTTTTTTTTTAGCTGTCACTAACTTTAGATGTAGCTAGAATCTAATATTGAAATAGAAGGTGGATTATCCTAGATAAGGAGAAATGTGGGGAATGGTCTTTAATTCAACATCTTTGTACGTGGGTGTGTGGCATAAAGGTCTGTTCTCTTTAGGAGTAACTGAACTTTTTCAGCTCTCTCAAAAGTTAGTATGAGCTGAGGTATTTGGTATGTCTGAAAGACAGCCCACTTAAATGAATAACCTGAAGCTCACCCGTGTCTGAAAATTTTGGCACCTATGAAAAGCCTAACATTTTTAAATCTGAGCATGAAGTATTGGAATCTTCTCCACAGTATTTGATTTTTGAGATTCTCATGCATTCCCAGTTGAAACTAGTGTAGTTTGCCATTACAGCTAAGCCAGTTTAATGGCTTCTTTGCTGAAAGGGCTGTCCTACTGCTATTTCTGTTTTGCCAGTACAGATGTTTATGATTCAAATGGTGAGCTGGTTCAAGCAGCTAGATCAGCAGAAAGCAAACAGCACAAAAAGTGCCGAAGTGACTTACTGCAAGGTCAAATGAGCACCCAGTACTACCAGTGAGAATAGTACAGAATATAAAGGTAGAGAGAAGAATACTGTTTTTGGTGGCAGCTAGCTATTTGATTACAGCTTTGTCAGCTTCCTTCTGGTGTCTGTTGTAACTTTGATATGAAAATGTTTATTGCTTTGTGTTAAAATTAAGATGTTGATTGCAGAAAGTGAAATGTATGAATATTTTAAGCATAGTACGTGTTAACAATATCTAAACATGTAGCTTAAAATAAAGGAAATATATTTTTGGTTTCAGCCCAAAGCAGCCAATGTTCTTGGAGCGGTTAATAAGCCTCTTTCGTCAGCAGGCAAGCAGTCTCAATCCAAATCTTCACGAATGGAAACTGTAAGCAATGCCAGCAGCAGTTCAAATCCAAGCTCTCCAGGAAGGATCAAAGGGAGGTTGGTAGACAACAAAGGAGCTTTGATATTTCAAGTATTTGTAATGGAAACTTTGAATATTTCTATAATGCTTTCTAAGTGAGAAACAGAAATCTATTATCTTATTTTGAAGTAAAGTTGTAGTACCACATTGGTAAAACTGAAACCATGAATTTGGCTTTCTAACCCCAGAAATAAATGTGCTTTTAAAAAAGATAAGACCCAGAATCAAATCACATCCAGAGTTGGTGGTAGGAGAGGAGGAGAGTCTCATATGTTTGGGTTTTTTAATATATATATAACCCTCCCACATGTGTATATGTGTATACACACATATGTATATATATATGTGTGCATGTGCATACATACATCTGCAGCTCCTAAGAACCTTGTGGCCTCCTGTAAAGTTAACAACATATCATAGATGGTGAGGACTCGAAGGCCGTTGTGGTGATCTCGCATGACTTCATCCCTATAAATTTGTCCTGAACTTTGCAGATAAACATTTTTGGACGTTAGATTCATTCTGTGATGGAGAGGGGAATGTACTGTAATGCTATATAAGTCATCTTCTAGTTACATGTCTTTAAAAATGATAGCTTATTTTTTGTCAATTTTTTAGGTTATTCATCAGTTACTGTATCTTATGTTCATTTTTTAACTGAAAGTCACATTAGCATTAATTTTTTTCACAGACATTTGGAGATTGTATAGACCCCCCTATTCATATTTTCTCACGTTACTTCAAGACTGTGAGGAAATCTTATGTTTGGAAATAAGACTTTTCATTTAGTCCTTCTGTGACTATTTAATATGTAATATTAATTTTGAATGTAGTGCAGTGTTTTACAAGAAATACTTCTCAACTCCATGGAAAGTCCACAGAAAGGCTTATTTCTTACAAGTCATGCAGGTTCACATGCCGAAATACATTATTGGCTAAAGACAGATTGGAATCCAGATTCTTCTGTATATCCAGTGAAATGAATCTTGAGACCAATACTGTTCTACATCCAGTTCATGTAAAAAAATACTGCACTCACAGCCTAACATTTTCTGTCATCTTCATGACCTCCCCAGTTCACTTAAGTTAAATGATTAGTGTTTTGAGTGGAGATACCAAAGCATAAAAGTCCTCTAGAAGTGATGGTAATGATTCAGTATGCGTCGTATTTCCAATTCAGTCTGAATATATACAGGCAAGCTTGCATCTGTTGAGACTATGTATAAAAACTGAGCTTCCAATAACATTACAGTTATTACAGATTTTATACTTGTAGGAGTAAGAACATCTTTCTCAGTTTATGCAGGGCCCAGGCCAGGGAGTTAAGAGTTTGTGTATTTGAATACCGCTTTTCATTTCAGCGCATGGTGTATTTCTTTTCATTAAAAAATGTGCACTGTTATTTAAAAATGTTACTTCTACCTACCCCAGGGCAGATGAAACAAAACAACTTGTGTATTGACTTTTGTATATTACCTTTTATCTGCAAGTCTCAGTGTTCTACATATGCAGGAGGCATTTTTGTCCAATTTTACATATGTAGAAACTGAAATAAAAATGAAGTTGCTTCCCTAAATAACAACAGAGAGCTGAGGGATGAACTGGTCTCTGAAATTTAAACCTGCTGTTTTATTGCCTAAACCTCACCATAGTAAAGCACATGCGCTTTGGCTGATCTGTCTGTGGGGATCTTTGATTAGTATATGAAAGTGTATGCAAATGTATACAAATGCACAGGTCTCTTGAAACTCAGTAGGCTTTTCTGTTTCAAGAAGCTGCTTATCTTTCCCAGTGAAAAAAGAAAATTCAACTTGTCTTGTGATTGACACCTTTGTCCTGAGACTTAGATGTTCTGGCTTGTGATATGTGGTTGGCTGTAGTAGCCAGAGTGAAAGGTTCTTTCTGCTGGATTGTTTGTGGTTTAGGAATAGATTTCTTCTGAAGATTGTTGTTCTTAATTTTTTTTTTTTTTAAACAATTGCCCACTGTATTATAATAATGAGAAGAATAAATGTTTATTCATTCTAGGCTTGACAGTACTGAAATGGACCACAGTGAAAATGAAGAATTTACACTGGCTTCGCCCTTACCAGGGAAGAAAACTGACAAAAGGGACGACTCTGATCTTGTAAGGGTGAGCTGTTTGGTTGCATTGCAGATGTTTCATTTCAAGTGACAAGGACTTTAAAATAATTAATGTGGTGGTACGTGATATCATTCAAGACAATATGCTGAAACATGAAACTGAGTTGATGTTGTAAACTACTGGAAAATGTGTTTAGAGTTGGATATGAAAATGCAATGAAAAAAACGTTGTTAGTCTGCTTTTCATGTGTATATTACATTACTTTTGCATCATACTGACAACTCCTGTAAGTTTTCAAGATTCTGATTGTGATTTGCAGGATATTGATAATATTGACAGGGGTGGATTTTGATAGACCTAGGTTGATGGTAATTAGTCCACGATTTGTCTTATTCTCAGGATTTTCTTGCTTGTAGCTGGCAAAGTAACAATACCTCATTATAGTTTTGATGCATTATAATTCTCGCCTTTTTTTGTGCTGTCCCATCACTGGTGCTAAGGCATGTTCTTCTTTTCCAGCCAGATGTGTTTTCCTTTCAACAGCTGTAAGGAATAGCAACTGTTTGTTCTCTGGTTATCTAGAATACCAAGAGGGCATAATGATTTGACATTGGATTTAGAATCATAGAATCATGGAATGGTTAGAGTTCAGGGGATCGCCTAGTTCCGACCCCCCTGCCATGGGCAGGGCACCTTCCCCTAGACCAGGTTGCTCAAGCCCCATCCAGCCTGGCCTAGAAGCTCAATGAAGAGTTACCTGAATAGCCATGTGGGTTCTGTTTTCTTGCATGCAACTTGTACTGCAGTGAAGGCAGGAAAATCCTTAGATCTGAATGCCAGGTATCACAAGTAGAAGTTGCGGCATGATTTTAAAGCTGTCGATTGCGCATAATACGGTCTTCAACAGGCTTCTAGAGCAGAGTGAGCTAGCTAACTGATACTTACAGGCAAATATGATCCAATATGACATAAAATAGTCTTAATGATTAACAAGCGCATTGCCTATGCTGTTAGATAAACTGTTCTGTGAGAAAAGTGAAGCCAGAGGGGTAGCAGAATGGTGTCATTGCTATGCTCTTTTACAGTGTCAGGATCATTCAGGAGAAATTACATGTGTGTCTATCTCAGAGAGAGGTTTTAGTGAATGACCACTAGCCAAGGCCTTTGAGAGTGGTAGGCCTTTGAAAGTAGTAGCCTTGTCCTTACTAATTCTTACTGATGGATTTATATATTTCTGTAGATCAATAATGCTAAAGGTTCCTAATGAGGATATGAAAAAATGTCTTGCACTCTTACTAAGATGTAGTGCTTTAATATGTTAATGAAATTATAAACAGGCTAAATATTGTCTCAAGCAGTATTTACACCTGTATCAGAATACAGAAAAATAAGCCATCAAAGAAAATTATAATTGTATTGTAATTCTAAGAGCAGTTCAAATAATAAGAATTTCACGTACACTAGTAAATTTTGGTTCTTTATGCCTTGATAACAGTTGGCAGTGTGTAAACTGTGTACTATTTAGGATATGCATGAAAAAGTAATAATACAAACCAGATCAGATACGTTATAATTGGCTTTTCTAGAATGTATTAAAGATGTCCTATATCTGATGTCACTGCAGCTTTATTTTTTTGACTGTCTCTGACATTTCTCTGTTCTCCCATTATGTGAGCCTGTTGCGTTTTTCTATGATGCTTGGGACATAAGCTACTGACTAGTAAAAATGTCCTGAGTTTTTGCTTGTCTTGAAGTGTAAATATCTTACACTGTGATATCTTGTGGGAAAAGCAAACCGTCTTATAATGAAACCAGAAAGATCAGGAATCTTTTTGTCAAAAAAACCCCAAAACACTTCTGATGCTTCCTGTATTGATATGTCACTTCAGCTGTAAACCTTGAAAAGTCTGAGAGTACAAACAGCTGCTGGCATGAAATTCATATTTAGAAGCATTAGGTTGAATTGGTAACCGACAAAGCTAAGTGATAAAGCAAATACAGTTCAGTATTTTGAGCACTTTTGAGAGCATTTGTAATTCACTCTGAATATTTAAGCAAGCTGCTTAAGGTCATTGATTCAAACCTCATTTTTGTTTTTTTGGAGCTGGGGAGCAGATTATAGCAAACATTAACTGAGAAGCAGAATTTTAATTGGGGAGCAGAAAGTCGATGTTTGAAAGATGTCACTAATCAGGATATTTGTCCAGATTATATCATAGAGTAACACACTAGTTCTAAGGCTGTGGGATGCTGTTTAATCTGAGGGAGAAACTTTACTTTGAACTGGGCTAGAACTACTTGGTAAAAGCAGCTGCAATGACAGATGTGCACAGTCACTGCAAAAGCACATAGCACAGGAAATAACGAGGATGTCACTGATCTAGAGCAACAGTTTTGTCACTGAAGTCATGAGTTGGTAGGAGACATCATCACTGTTCAAACATTTATCTTATTTTCTTCTAGTGTAATTCTTTGGCCTTCAATTTCTTTTACTTTTTTCCTCATATCCTTTCTAGCTTTTCTTTCTGCTTTCCTTGACCAGGGTTTATGGAAAAGTGGAGACATATATTTGTAAGATGACTTCTATCTTATGTCATAAGGGAGATGTGAAGGGAAAAACAAGATTCGATCTGGTTTTCAGTGGCGTAACTGTCATTATGTAGATTAAATTGCAGTGTAGCGACAAATACGAATAAGTGAGTGTACGTGTTGAAATACAGTAACATTCATGTGAAATGGACATGGTTATGAAACTGTGAAATACTGTAAATATTTGGACTTTTGGACCATGAAACGGCCCAAAATGAAACAGTCATGGTCCCCATGAAATGGTAGGTGGGTAATTTCCCCTCTCCTTCCCTGGGGTTGGGGTTCATTGGAGCGATCCTTCTGGCCCTAATAGCTGCTTATTGAAATCTTTGCAGTCTTTATAGCTTTTCACTGTTCACTTTAGAGAACTAGAGCATGGAGACGTGAAGGAATAGTTTCTGTTCTGAAAGCTTATGATTCAGAAAGGGTTCTACCTTTCTTGATATGCTATAGGGAAGATATGCCTCCCAGAGGGACCTGGACAGGCTTGAGAGATGGGGTCATGTGAACCTCATGAGCTTCAACAAGGCCAAGTGCAAGGTCCTGCGCCTGGCTTGGGGCAACCATCAGTATCAATACAGGCTGGGGGATGAAGGGATTGACAGCAGCCCTGCAGAGAAGGACTTGGGGACACTGGTGGATGAAAAATTGGACGTGAGCTGGCAATGTGCGCTTGCAGCCCAGAAAGCTAATTGCATCCTGGGCTGCATCAAAAGAAGTGCAGCCAGCAGGTCGAGGGAGGTGATTCTGCCCCTCTATTCTGCTCTGGTGAGACCCCACCTGGAGTACTGCATCCAGCTCTGGGATCCCCATTACAAGACAAACATGGAGTTATTAGAGCAGGTCCAGAGGAGAGCCAAAAAAAGTGGTCAGAAGGTCAGAGCACCTCTCCTATAAGGACAGGCTAAGAGAGTTGGGGTTGTTCAGTCTGCAGAAGAGAAAGGTCCAGGGAGACCTTATTGCGGCATTTCAATATATGAAGGGGGCTTAGAAGAATGACAGCAAAAGACTTTTTACCAGCAGTTGTAGTGACAGGACATGGGGTAATGGTTTTAAAGTGTCAGAGGGTAGCTTTAGATTGGACATAAGAAAGAAGTTCTTTACAGTGAGGGTGGTGAGACACTGGAACAGGTTGCCCAGAGAAGTTGTGGATGCCCCATCATTGGAGGTGTTCAAGGTCAGGTTGGATGGGACTTTGAGTCAACTTGGTCTAGTGGAAGATGTCCTTGCCCACAGCAGGGTGTTTGGAATGAGATGATCTTTAGAGGTCCCTTCCGACCCAAACTATTCTATGATTCTTTTAAGGGCTTGGTGAGTTTTTTTGCTGTGCAGAGCAAGTGTTGAGTCTTAGTGCAGCTCTGACAGCAGTGCTTTAGCAGCTACCACTAATTCCTGTGCTTGCTTCTGCAATTACAAATTGAAGTTGCCCACCCTATTCTGTATTAGTGCCTTGCCCCTGCCAGCATGGGAGCCAGGCATAAGCACCCTGAAGCTCACAACAGAGCTGAAGCCACAAGTTGACAATTCCCATCTTCTATACCTTTTTATTTTCCTATTGATAAAAAAGCAGTTATGGATGTTCTAGCCAATTGTGTTTGATGCAGCTGAGGATACAAATGAGGAAGACTTTACACACTTCAGTGTTTTAACTGCTCACCTTTGAAATAATCTTTCTCTCTTGTCTGGCATTTTATATGTATGTATGTGTTTAGGCTTTTGCAAAGGTTTTTTGGAATGGATATGGTAGACAATCTTAGTGGACAACTTGTGTAACTTGAAGACTCTTTTGCTTGTTGGGGGAAGTTTCTGTAGCTTTTGTGTACATGACAGTTTAATATGGCAATTTAATTTTTTAATTTAAAGATGTAATCTTACCTTTTCAGTCAGAGATGGAGAAGCCTAGAGGAAGGAAGAAAGCAGCTATCACAGATTCAGAAGAGAAATTAAGCATAGATGACCTGAATAAACTGGGTCAAGAGCAGAAACTTAGAGGTAGTCAACGGGGAAGGAAGAGACCTGCAGTTGTTTCAGAATCCGATGAAACACAATGGCAAGAGGAAAAAAGGCTAAAAGAAGATGTAATAGAAAGTGAGGATGAACAGAACAGTCCACCAAAGAAAGGGAGAAGAGGACGCCCTCCCAAAGCAAATAATGGGGGAACACCAAAGGAAGAACCAGTAGCAAAGTCATCAAAAAGGAGCAAAAAAAAACAACCGCCAGCAGCTGCAGCAGAAGAGGAGGAGGAGGAAGAAGAAAGGCAGACTGAAAACATTGAACAGAAACCAAAAGGCAGGCAAAATAGGACACCGAAAAGAACACAGCAGAGGTAAGTCCATCTTCTTGTAAGCTGCTTCTTTTTTATCCTTGGACACTAGTTATAATTTGATACTTTGCAATTTGGGTCTTCCTCAAAACAGAGCAGAACCATCTGAAACTAGTACAGTTGAATCAGCACAGTCTACGCCACAGAAAAGACGAGGAAGGTCATCAAACACACCACCATCACAGCAAAAAAAAGTGTAAGTGGTGAATATTTTCTAAATTTGTGTTTAGTGAAAATTAAAAATATGACTCTGTGCCCCCAAACAATGATTAATGAAAATATTTCAGAATACTTTAATTGACCATTAAAAAAATAAATTGCCATTGTTATTTCTAAAATATTTTCCCTAGCTGCTTCTCTTAGAGCATCTCAAAACAGAGCAAAAGGCTACGAGTAAGTTTAATGCGCTTAGGTAGCATATACGTAGTTTTGCTCTTATAGGAGAAAAGTCAATAAAGCACATGAGGGTCTTGAAGATAGGGCTTTATTAGACTTCAAGGAGCGAAAAGTGCTCCTTTTTGTTTTGGATAGGGAGGAAGAATCAAATTGTTACTGTAGTGAGACAGTATTGTGGAGAATTAAGTTTATGCTAATTCTCCTTAAATGAATGTTTGCTTACTTTCTAATTTGTGGCCGCCTTATTATCCACTTGATTAATTTCCAAATGAATAAAATGTGCTACAGTCTATGAAGGATAGTAGCTCTTGAAAATTCTGAGGCATATAAAGCTCCAAAATAAAGGTAAACTCTGTGGCTAGTTTCATTTTCTTGTGCCTACTGTAGGAAACTACAGAGGTATCTACCTTTTCTGTACATGTGTATGCAATGTCTGTAATGCAGAGGTGTACAAGTGGACAGGGCTTATTTGCCCACTGGTATCAAACTGCAGCTCATGGAACAGATTTGCAAGATACTTTTTAAGAACCTGGTGATAAATTCCTTAGGGCACTGCTTACGCACATCTTCAGTCTGGCATTTTCTATTACTCTGGCTTTCTAGCTTCTGGACTTAGTTAGCATCATGTTGATCTTCCTGTGGCAGTTTAATGTACCGATTTGCCTGTCCCTGGAGGCCTTCCATACTGGAGATCTTTGCCTAAACAAGCTTGTACCCTCAGTTCAAATTCTAGTTTCACACTGGATCGCATGTTCTGGCATTTTGCACACATGGTATCCTGACCTTTCCAGTGTTCTGTTTTCCTACCTCGGGTCAGATCTCTCCTGCTCCTTTACTCTGTAACCAGAAACACAGGTCCCAACACTGTCTTGGTTACTACAGAAGTCACTGCTACATGTGCAGTGGAACAAGAGTTGGAAACTGCTACTGCCATGCAGAGAAGACATGCCAACAAGTTATTGTTGGGTGATGTGCTATGTGGCATTTGTCAGAGATGCCCTTTAGTAAATACTTAAGTAGCTTCTGATTCACTTCTCGGTGAAATCAGTGAACTCCATGTATTCCGGTGAACTCAGTGTGTTTCTTTACCCTGTTTTACACAAAGTAAACTGTATCAGTATACGTGATTAATAACAGGCGTCGTTCTTGTTCATGTGTATGTCATGTGTTCCTGGCATGAGGAGCCCAAGTAAGTTGTTTCAGGGTTCAGACTTGTTTGGTCTAGTCTACATTTCATCTAAAAAAAATATTGTGTGGTTTTTTTATTTTTTGTGATCCAAATTTTGACTGTTCGTTTTCCAAACCTGCAAGAAAAAGGTGAGACCACAGTAATTCCTCAGTCTTCAAAGTGCAGTATAGTCAGACATTTCTCCCTTTTCTACATACGTATCTACAGCAGTTTTAACTGAAGGGAGCTGATAGACTGAGCAGCACTGTCTACCACAAGGTAGAATATATTTAATCCAAATGCTTAAAGCTTTCTGGGTTCCTTGGGGATGGATTAGGCATACGAGTTTGGGATTCTATGTATGAGGTGATAGTGTATAACCTATTTCTGATAGCTAATTGGGTTACCAATTAGTGTGTGTGAACTGGCTTATTTTTGTAATATGTGAAAAGATGAACCTAGCTTGTGAACAATTCTTCTGTTTCCTTTTCAATTGTGTTGCTTCTGACAGTCTTGGAAGGATTCAGTTGGGTTAATTTGTATCGTTTCTCAAAGGATGTCATGTTGGTTGGTTGGTGCTGAAACCCCCACTATACTATAATTACTATATGCAATTCGGACATTTTATTTTGTACAGATTTTAGTGTGGCTCTCAGGACTCAAAATTCCCACCACATGTGTGGTTTGCTGCTGTCATAGGACAGTTATTTTGGATCTGTATGCTACCACTGGGGATTAAAGTGTGTTTGTTGTCTGCCTGGAACAGAGTTACTGGTTTAATTTCATCCAAAAAGTCACCTAGTTTGTGTGCACCAAGACTGCATCTGCAGCAAGTGGGATAATTCAGTGATTTGGTTCTGAACTGTGTTAATGACCCAAACCAAAATGGTAATGTGAGTGCAGCTGTGCAGTTTTGGATACATATCTAGTTGGCTTTTTTTTTTTTTTTTTTTTAAAGGCATGGCTGGGGCTAGTTCTCATTTTAAGCAAATGGGTGCTTTTTTCTTGTGGTTTAGCTCCCATGACTAACACAGACAATTTAAGAGATTGTTAACTGATTGGTTTTGATTATCCTGATTAAGGTATTGTTTTTCTGATTATCCCGAGCTGCTAGCATGAGCTAGCTTGGAAGATTTGCATTTCGGTTCATTATAGTGTTAATTTCATAAATAGCAACATGGGTTCGTCTAGGTCTATAAAAACATAAATGCAGTTATTCAAATTTTGTTGTATGTAAACTCCTATAGAAGTAGAGTACATCTATTTATGGAATTGAATAGAAGGAAAAAAAAAACCCAAATATTCAGGCTCCGGCTGTTTGGCTTTTCCTGTTCACTCATTACCGTTGTGTTAACCTTCTTTGGCCTGTATTCTTGTCTATAGAGGCAAAAATTGTTCAACTTTGTATTCCTAGCCCTCTATTCTGGAAGAATTTTGTTTTCAAATGCTGTTGTCCAGCCTCCTAGTTCCACTTTTTCTATTCTGTGTATGGATGAACTGGATAGGTATATAAGACAGAAGTATTATAGAACATGAAATTTTAAGGCTGCTGTTCTTGTAGAGTAGAATGTTTGCTGTCGTATGGTTTATATATGTGCAGACCCATATACTGTGAAACTGATCTTTATTTTTCTTCTGATTGTAGCCGTGCGGGACGTTCCAAACAAGCAGCAAGTAAAGAGAATGAATCCAGTGAAGAGATGGATGTATTTCAGAGTAGTTCGCCTGTCAGTGATGACATTCCCCAGGAAGAAGTAATGGAAGAAGAGGAAGTTTCCACAATCAATGTAAGAGAAATGCCTGAGATTTTCTTTGTGAGTCTTTGTGGTGTCCTCTGTGTATTGATGTGCAGAGAATGACTTCTGTTCTTAGAACTTAACCTTCCTCCTTTAAAATGAATGAGGTGGTTGTCAACCACTACTGTTGCATAGTGGTGCTGCACTGTCGTTTCCCAGAGAAGCTGCATTTCTTAGAAAATGTCAGTTTTTTGTCAAGCGTCTTAAATTTTCTGTTCTGTATAGCTTTTGTTATCTGTCTGCTTTAGTTGTGTAGTACCTCATGGGGATTATTTTCCAGGTAAGTCATGCCCATACTTCTCAGCTGGACAGTAATAGTGAAAAATGTGTCTTTATACAAAACAAGAACACAAAATGAATAGTACTGGAAAATAAATATGGAATCTTGGAGCAGAATCCTAAACCAATTTCTTCCTCTTACCACCATATGCAAATATGTTAAAATAACCTTATTTTTATATTTATTTCATACAAATATGTTAGTAATGTTAGTAGTAATACTAAAAATGTAACTGTGAATGCCTTCACACTTCACTTCATCTGATGATTGGAGCATCTGAGTGTATGAAAACTCTGGAAAAGGAAATTGGATTATTTTTGAGTACTTGAAGGACACAGGCTCAGTAACATCAAAGTTATGTCCTGGTCATTGCGACTTGAACCTGTGATAAAATGAGTAATGAATGACACTGTATACAGTTACTCAAACATTCTTGTTAGACTAAGCATTTTTCCCATCATAAAATATGTTTATTCTTGAATTTTTCATAATTTTTCTGTAAAAACATTTGAAATACTTTTTGTCCAAACAGGTCCGTCGCAGAACTTCCAAAAGGGAAAGGCGATGAGTGAGCATGTAGTTATCAGCCTTCCAGGTGAAAGCTTTGAAGAATGCTTTTAATATAAAGCTTGAGACTGAATGAAGCTGTTAGTGCACAAATGGGGTTGCTGAAAAAGAGACAAAACCTATTTTACTTTTACTGCCCCTGCATTTGCAGTCCCTAGGTCACAAGCTTTAGCCACACACATGTTGATATCATTAACTGTGGGTTTTTGTGAAGTGTAATGTGCGCTGGCTTTGTAGACATATGAACTAAAGAAGAAAACTGTAAATAGTTCTTTTTTTAATGTTTCTGACTTCTAAAGTGCTTGTATAGCTTTTATCTGCGGCTTTAAACTGACAGTACCCCACTGTTTATTGGATCTATTGATTTAAACAAGAACAGAGTTTGTTGAAAATTGATCTCAAGCAATATCTGTCAGTGTTCGTATTTGTACTCTTGTTGACATTTAACTGTGAAAAAAAAAAATCAGTTGAACAAATAGTGCCACTTTCTTTTGCCACTATTTGTTGAGAAGAAGAAAAAAAAAAAAGGTCTTTCTTTCCTTCATTAATCTAACCTAGTGTTTACTTTTAGGCACCTACCTATCATCAGAGGTGCTAAATTACTTTCTTTTACAGTTGAACAATGTTGGATAGACTAATACAAGAGATGCAAATTGTGAAAGAAGTTGTTTGACTTGTTTTACACCTCAGTATTGATGCCAGACTTTTCTGGACTTCTAGTGGCATTGAAAATTCAAAAAGGATTTAAAATATTTTAATTTTAAAAGTGTGTTATTAAATAATGTACTGAATACCCTACCCATTTTATCTTCCCCTATCAGTTTTTATTAATCTACTGTATCAATAAAATTCTGTAACTGAGTTTTTAATAGTCTAGTATGTTAATGTGTATAGATATTTCCTTCTGAACATGATGTTCACAAAGAGCAAATTATTACTACATTATAATATGAAATCTGATATATAAACATTAGTGAAAATACAGTTCTTATTACAATGTAAAGTTAATCACAAAGAAAAATTTTATTGATGCAGTGTGTCTTTATAAAGCTGTTCTTGAGAGCCAAGTGTTTTGTATTTTATAGTGAAGTTGCATGTTTATGAAAAATGTGCTGAAAATGGGATGTAATGTTTTTTTGGAAACTCGTATCTAGCAGTAGTATATGGTAGGTTGCCTCATGGGAGAATCTTTTATTGAGAGTTTATTGTACCGTTTTGTTTTTGTTTTTTGAGCCAAATTTTTTTGGTATGAAGAGCTAAGTTTTTGTCGAATAACCAGCTGTTGATTATTGCAGTCAAGGTATTCAAGATTTGAATGAAGCTTCATTTTTTTATTTTGTGCTACCATAGAGAGGTTGTTTTTTTGTTTTTTTTTAGGTATAATCTGCAAAAAAATAGAAACAAAATACTTAAAGCAGTATCCTGTATGCAGTTTTACAGTTTACAAACTGTGTCTTTGAACCAAAATGTATAGGTTACTACACTATGCTTAGCCAAGCACATACTCTAACTTCAGGTGCTGTTTTCCCTCTGGTTCCCTACAGTTGACAACATGTGAAAAAATCAGTTTCTAACTTAGGAAAATTTTATCTCATTGAATAATGGAGCATTTTCACATAATCCATCAATAAATAACTTATAGTTGGAAGATGGCCTGTAAAGATTAGAGGAAAGGATAATACTAAAACACAGATTTACCAATTTCTGAACTATAAGATCACTAGTAAAGAAACCATTAGAATTTTTTCATTATGCTTTTTTTTTTTGTTACCAATGGAAAAAGGTATTATAAACAATTAGATTATTCTGCCTCAGCTTCACTCTCCCCCCCAGTATTCAGCTTTTCAACATTTATACATATAGATATGGGGGAAATGCTGCCTAAAAAGGCAATTATGGTTGATTTGAATTGACTTTGAAGTAGTTGGCACAGTGGAACTGGCTTATGCTTAAGCAGTGCAAGTGCAAGTTGTCGGCATTTTTTTTTTATGGTATAAAATGATTGAAACCTAGCTTTATATTTTCCTCTTTGACAGAATTGCACTGAAAACATTTATGGAAGATGTACCTTTAAGTCCATTTTATACAAAAATATGAAAAATTGATGCTGAAACTGCTGCAGACTCTTGAGGCTTTATGTGCATAAACATGGTTAGGTTAAACTTCATCAAATATTGATGCACATTACTGATCATAATGTTAAATGTAAATTTAAAGTATAGTTTTGCAATTTAATGTTGATTTCTTGGGTTATAATGTGTCATTCATTATTTCTTGAGAAATAGGCACAGCAGATATTTCATTCTTATATTCAAACCTCTTCTAAGTTCATTCTCATCTCATATAAAGAAAATGAATATTTTATGTACTAACATTTTGAGATCTGCGTACAGTAGCTACAGTAGAGTATAATTATGTATAAAAGATAAATTGCTAACATTCAGTTAGCATGCTCTTCTGCAATGATAATGTTAAGTTTATAAAAATGTACTGTATTACATTAAAAGATCAAATTGAACTCACTGTAACAAGTTCCAGTATGAAATTTTTATGAGATTACCGAAGTATCTTGCTGTACTTTGCAGCAAATTAAGCTTATTTGTGTTACATTTCCTTTTCTTGCTGCAGTGCAACAGGAAACTTTCAGTGATCTGTAGTTCATATGCAAAATGCAAACAGTGATTGTGATCTTGATACTAGTGTTTAAGAGTAATTCACTCTGATTCCAGAAGCATGGGATTTTTCAGTTGTCACCAAGTGAGATAATTAGTATTTAGGGCTAGCTAATCCACTAATAGGAAGGAAACATGAAATTGCTTGAAAGTTCTAGTGTGAGTACACCTCTTCCACCTAGGGTGATCTAGAATTCCTGCATTAACTATACTTGACTCTGCCAATTGACTTTATTTTCTAGGAAAACTATACCCATTTTCAAATAATTTGACATTTGCTGTTTTGACATTTCGATCTATGTGAACAAAAACATTAGAATTTACTAAAAAGCATTCATATTAAAGACATTTCCACTGAAAACGAATATGCTCAATTTGTGAGTAACTTGCAAAAAAACTTGGACTTGAAGATTAAATACTTCATTCTGGCATAGCATTTGTCATCTGATACTCTAAAAAACCACAACCAAACTTCATGTAGAGGTGTGTGTGCAGTGTTCTTGCTATTTTTTTGCATGTGTAGGTTTTGACAGATTATCAAAGTCTGCTTTTGTGAACTCCCACAATCGGTTTTGGATCCTACAAGTTTACATCCCTATGGTTCTGTGGAGTTAGTTCTTAAATGCATTCATCCTATGCAAATACAAGTACAAAACCAAGTACATTGATATGTTTGGATATTCTAACACTTGTGCACACAGGGCATGTAATGAAAAGAGCATACATATGTCTTAAAAATATATAACCCAGACATATAAAATTCTGAGTTTGTGGGTGGAAATATTTTTTTTAATTGGCTGTGTTTAAATATATATATATATGTATTGTAGAGATTGATACATCTCTACCTCATCAAGGTAAGTGCAGTACATATTTTAATGAAGAATTTTTTAAAGAAACACATTCAGGTACACCACCGTGTTAGCGCAAGGCAGCGTGTCTACAAACACGTGATTAAGATGAGTTCTAAATGGCCATCCCGCTTGTCTGATGGCTCTATGATGACCAAAATGATAAAATTCACCTGACCAAGACCCTCTGTCCAGTCATCCATCAGGAGGAGTAGAACCACCTGAATGCATTCTTGTTTCAGTTATGCTCACAGATTGTCATTCCAGTCTTTGCATCTTTGTTAGATGTTGCCTTTACAAAAGATGTTTACTAATTTAGATGCAATTTCCTAACGCTGACAGAAGTGACTTATATTCCACAGACATAAGCAGACTTCCTGCTGTGTCAGTAGGTTTCTCCGACATACTTAGGACACCTGCTTCATTATGAACACTACAGCTTCTGGTATTTTGTTGCTAGTGGAAAAGTAACAAACTGGGATAGAAATACGGGAAAAAAACCAACTAATTTGCTTTCAAGTTCTTCAAATTCTGCTGTCTAAAAGATCTGACCTCTGCACAGACTTCACCAAGTGTCATTATATTTGTATAGGCAGGATAAACATAGTATCATACAGTGCGTATATACAGTAACAAAAAGGTTTCATGCTTGCATTTTTTTCAGTGCCTCGCTACAGTCATGATGTGGTTTTTAGTAGCACTTTCATTTCTATAATGAAGATGCATAGTCTATATTCTTTTGAGATAGCAGCATCATATCATATTTATGTAAGACGGAAGAAGGTCTCAAATACAGATTTCTACCCCTGCAGATCAGTATTTCAGTAATCATGTGATAAGTTGGAATTAGTTTTAACATATAGTTTCTTTGGAGGATGGATAACATAAGGTGTTTTATTTGGCTAGCCGTGTTTCTGATGCTTGTATCCTACCTCACGTACGTAGATACAAAGGAATGCAGTATTTTGAAAATCAAAGCAGTATTATTGAATATGCTGCCTGGTTACTGGAAGTAATGTTATTAAAAAAAAAATGTGCAGTTCACAGATTTGTTACATGGTTCTGAACAGATCCAGAGAGCTGAAGGTTTTAGAGACTAGGTTCTGTAAGACTATGTCAGTATTGTTGCATTTTATTAATTTTCTATAGATAGAAGACAATTGCTCAAATTATGTCATGCAGTATAAGAGAATACATGAACTTAGTAATAATCTAAGTAGTAGTAACTTCTGTTGGTATTATAATATAAAAGAATGTGTTAGAATGAAACATTCTTGCCCTAAAAAGCTTTTTCTTTAATATGTTGACAAGACATGCTGATAATGTAAAACAGCTTTTTTTCTAAAGTCACGGCACCTTGAAATAGTCTGCTTTGGAACAGCTGGCTTTTTTGGTAGATATATTTTAAGCTTACAGGTTTCTATGTTCCTTGTAGTATGTTTATATTCAGCAAAAATAAATTCCTGTGAACTAAAGATATTTTGAAGAACAGAAGAGTTTTTAATCCATATTTAATAAAACAATAAGGTGTTCATTTTAAGCAGCGAGTTTTTTTTATAGCCGTATCTATAGATGCAGTAACATGTTACATGAATCCGATGTATGCCACCGTTTCTCTGGAGCCTTTGATCTACAACATACTGAAAGGCAGTAGAAGCTGCCTTTGTATTTTCCCCAAAAGGCAGTTACTGTTGTCCTTCCACAGACATTTCAAAAGATAAGAGCTGTAGGAGGAAGGGAGAGAAAAATGATGGTTTTATTTACCCTCTATCTTCTGCTATATTCTATATGGTTTAAGTGATGGAAAAACAATCGTGTGTGGAGGTGTGTTGGGTGAAAAGCAGGATGCTAGAAAGGAGTTATTAATTTGAAAGGTGCTGGAGAGATGGGTAATGGGTAGGGAATCAACAGATAAATGAGATGGGAAAGCAGTTACTCAATAGCAGATGACCAGTGACAGAAGTCTTCCATTCAAGATGAAAGCCTAGATGAGGGAAGCTAAGTTAGTGATGATGATGATATCATCATTATTGTTATTTATTTAAGAGAGGAGAACAGAGGATACATTGCTTTCTTTGATTTGGAGGAAGGGGTTGGAGTGTTGAAATATATGTAAAAAAACACACAGAATTGAGACTAGTGCCCAGGGTGTGTTTGTGGAAAGAGGGTGATAGCTGCTGCTGAGGTCAAATGTAAGGAATTTGGAATAGTTAGGTAAAAGATGGTTTTAACCTCCGTAGGTAGGAAGATGAAGTTAAGGCAACATCCATTTAAATGCAATGCTAAAAATGAGGCAAAAGAGGCCAAGATGTAAGCCATCTGGAAACAAGAGCTCTCAAAGCTGCCTAATAGCAACAGCCTTCACAGGTGCACACTGCAGATAGCAATATATAACCATCAGTAATGATGTCTCCTACAGTGCCTCTCATTAAATCTTTCAATGTGACCTCTTTTCTTAGCAGCTTTTTGTGAAACCCTGATGACCCAATCTTTCCTACTAATTTCAGTATACTTTTCTTAGCAGCCTGGGATGGTTCTCCCCTTCCCTCACACACATATGTCCTCTCCTAGGGGACAGCGTGTATGTTATGCCCAGTCATTGCTGCTTTTCATTCCCTTCAGTGGACCCCAGCCAGCCAGGTTTCTGAATCTCTCGTTTGTGACATTAGTTCTTCAAGGAGAGGGCGGTCGGTCATCGGAACAGGGTCCCCAGGGAACTGGTCAAGGCACCAAGCCTGTCAGAGGTCAAGGAGAACCTGGATGATGCTTTTAATCATACGGTTTAGTTTTAGGTAGTCCTGCGAGGAGCAGGGAGTTGGACTTGACGATCCTTAGGGGTCCCTTCCAACTTGAGAGATTCTGTGATTCTAAATGCAGCCGTCATGCTGCTTGTTTCGCAGCCATCAAGCTGTGAAACCAAAGCAATCATCAGACTACTATCCAACTGCAGTATGTATTGGAAAAAGGTGTATACAAGTTCTGCAGTTGAACTAGAGAACTGGTAGTTGAACTGCTGCTACATTTTGATATCTCTGTTTCCCAGTTAACTAGTGAACCAGCCAAGCTCCTTCCAAGGTTACAGTACTTCTCAAAAATTGTGAAGCCATCTTCCAATATCTGGTCTGCATTATCCAATGAAATGGCAAGTAAGGACTCCCCTGAAGCATAAGTAGCCAACTCTGTGCTCCCAAATTCAAAACAGAGTGTAAACCAAAAGCAGGAATAATTTGGAGGGATTTAGGCAGAAATTCAGTTTACTTTTTACTGTTTGTGTTAGGGAAGAAGCAAGTCTTTGGTAGGAACATGAAAGAAAATGAAGATTATTGCTATTAAGTTTTGCCAAACCATTTTCTTGTATTCATGGGAAGGAACAGGAAGAGTTACTCAAAATGTGTATCTCTTCAGCAACTTTTAATGATAATGTACTTGGGTACTATCCTGACAAATGTGTCACAGTGGGTTACAGGATGTTACACTTAATTCTGCATGGGATAGTATTTTAATCTCTGCAGAGATCTAAAAATGAATTTTGTTTTCTTCTTCCTAAACTGATTTGCTACTTGTATTGTTTATTCTTTTATGTCTGGTATTTAATACTGGATCAGCATCCATTGCCTGCTTTCCATTTTTGTATTTATTCAAAATTAGGACATGGGAGGTGGCCATAACACAGAACTAGTGTCACTTAGTGCTATCATATTTAGTTTAGATAAAATACTTGATGTATCAGGAGAACAGTTTAAATCCATACCTAATTCATTAATTTGTTCAAAACTTGTGACTCTACCTTCTTAGTTTCTATGCTACTATTTGGTGTTGAATTTGGAACATAGTTTTCTTTGGTATTGTTTTTGTTTATGCAAATTGGGCTAAAAGAGCCAATTATGATCTGCCTAAAAAAAGAAAGTATTAATAGTATAGCATATGAAGTGTGTTGCTGCTACATACTAGAGCCTTCACCAGATAAAACTCTTATATGCTGTTTAGCCTCAAATACTTGTTTTCAGTGTAAACCAGTTGTTTCTCTTGAAGCCTGTGGAGTTGTAAAACAGCTTTCAACAGTCAGGGCCTTCCTTCTGTTTGATACATATACTCTTATAACATACATGTGTTGTTTATATATACAAATACTTGGGATAAAGCAGCAGAATGAAGGTGGAGCTTTGAAATATTGTCTATATAGTATACATAGAACTGCAAACCTTTTGTTTCTGGCTACATATATGCACATTTACTGAAAGAACTCACTGCTTAAGGTTGGAGAATGTTTTTGCAGTCTTCAGGGAGCTGTACCTCTGTTCTCCCTTACATGCTGTGTAAGTTTGTATGGACAGTGCACCTAATGCCATGTTTGTTTCTTTAAATTTCCTCATGAAATAGCTTTTTGTGTGCCATTTTTCTACTGTGTGGTCTCTTGTCCTGTTAGCAACTGATTCACTCTTAAGACTGACTTAATGGGCTTTACTGAGGAAGGTCTTCTATTATCCTGACCTTACAGGGGCTCTTGTTTGAGTGGGGAATAGTTTTTGGGTGAAGTTCAGTCTTTTTACCTCCATACCAAGAGAGAAAGGGACATGTTTCAAAAACTACACTAGAAGAGAACCCCTTTTTCAGGTCCCTTTGCATATCTAGGTGAGCCTCGGCATATTCCAGTTCTTGGAAGAAACAACTTTATCCATTTATAGTACTAAAGACAGAGAACATTCTTCTGAAGACATCTCACCATATCTCAATACATTTCATTGTTATGCCAATATGCCCTGAGATCTCTCAGCTCAAGCAGGGGCTATAGAGGCACAGTAGATTACAAAAACTTATCTTTTGGAGGTGCTGTGGCTTTGGCCTTCCAAAACAAGGACTGCATGGGTGGTCTGGAGGTCACTGGTGACTTTGCTTCTGTACCTGAGGAAACAGTACCATTATTACAGTTTCTATTCTCAGCAAGAAAAAGGAGTCCTTAGTACTGAAGCAATCCCTGCTTATGACCCACCACCCTATTTAAATTCAAAACTGATGAGGACTTTTAAGTAGTTGTTAAGTAGCTGGGTCATCATCCCATTTTGTTATAAAGGGACTAAATAACTCTGAAATGTTCCTCAGTTTAAATTCCTGGGATGAATGACTGAGACAACTGGGGGGCTTCTCAAGGTGGATCCCCTGTTTGAACCTCTGGATTCCATATTCTTGGTAATGAAAAGTGATGTTCCTGATAGGCATTACCTCTACTAGACACAGGGACATGGTCACCCTCACATTCCTTTCTGTTGTCTTTCAGCCACATTTCTCCATTCCTCTATCATGTTCACTTCAAAAGCAGTGGGAGTTTCATCTTGGCCAGGAAATTGCTTTGAGTGGTTTTCTCATGAGCCTTTTGCTTTTAGGTCTTATTTGTCTGTCACAGTCTTGACATCAGAAGGCATTTTGATTTTTTTTTTTCTTTTTAACTGCACAGATTCAGACCTTTGGACATCTTTTAATCTGTTCATTACCCCTGCAGGCATTCTGTCTAGGCGTTCTGCTATTTCTAACCAGTGACTGTACAACAGGATAGTAGTCTCTGTCCAGGCCTTCTATGAAACACTTCTAGGAGGTCAGTGGTCAGAGTGGGTTCTGCCAGGACTCAGATGACTCTTGGAGTAGTGCTTGAAGACCTACTGTATTCTGATTATCCCTTGTGCATCTGTGTGCAGCCTCATCCATGCTTTCATGAATCTAAAATCAGATTCCGCCACGCAAATTTCACCACTAGAGTTGATAGAGGTTGTCTGGCACACTAATACTACAGCGTGGTGGGGTTTTTTTTGAGAACCTTCTCCTGTGCTTGATAGTAACTAACTGCTACTAAACTACAAACTGCATTAAAAATGGTATAACATTTTTATGGAGTGCACACCAACTCACTTGAAGAAAAAGTTAATGTATGCATAGTGGGTGATCTTTGAGAGGCATGAGCATCCTACTTGTTTTTCCTGTCCTTTGGTATCTGCTATGGATACATTCCTGCAGCTGAGAGGTACTGAAATGCTGAGTATGAGAGGAGGGAGAATCTAGAACATGACAGCTTTGCGTATGGCAAGGGTAAACTCTCCTGTCTCACATGGCAGAGAGAAACACAACCATTTAAGAACCATGGTTCCTAAAGTAATAGGTGTGTGCATTTACTTCCTTTCCGCCACTTCTGTTGCTAGTCTTCTGAAACATCTGAAGGTTTAATTTCATAGAGAGTAGGAACTGAAATGGAACAGTTTTGTCATGTGTACATTCAGGAGAGGGGGCAGGTTGTGCATATATGCTGAAAAATCCAGGTGTTCTTGGTCTTGAGTTTTGTGCACACTTGTGAAAATCCTCCTCGGTAAGAACTCCAGTGCCTGTTAGGTTGTGCCTCTTATTTCCCCTCTGACACACATTTTTAATGTGCTGAAGCAGACTGTAGTGAAATGGTCCTGAAAACATGACTTAAGCATAGTATATTGTTTTCCTTATTTGAACCATGGTTCATACTTTTCTTCATATGGTATAGACTGCTGTGGAAATGGTCCTAGTGGCTATGAAGGGGAGAACTACCCAACTAGGGAGAAAGTTCAAGTCCTCATGGGAGAATATGGGGTGCACTGTTGCTCTACATAGCAGGCAGCATCTGAGTTCAATAAAAGATTGGCAATAGCCAACTCCTGAGAATGTGTGATGTGCTAAGAACAAAATCAGCACGTACAAAAAAACCAAACAGAGTGTATCTTCTGTAGCTTCTCAGTTTCTTTTGATGTTTCTGCCATGGGTTCCCATCCACTCTATCCTGTTCCTTCTTGTTAGTCGTGTGTACTAGCACAAATACGAACGAGGAAAACCAAGTTTATCTCAAGAAAAAGCCTGTCTAAAACTCTTAAAGTTCTGCCTGTTTGGCAACAGCAGATGCACTCTGCTCTTCGCTGTATGTTCACTGGCCCGTGAGGCTTTGATGAGCAGCAGTGATTAAAAACAGCCCCTGAGAAGGAAGGTTCATCTCCCACCATCACTGGAACATCTACCTTTTTGCACAGGTTTGCTGTGGCTGAGAGCCAGAGCTATGCAAGAGGAAAGCTGATAACAAATGAAAAATGGTGGAATGGAGTAAGGGAGTAAATACACTTTTCAAACCCTCGAGAATATCCTAGGAAAAAAGGGATCCAAAAGAAATGCATATAAAATACAAACTTGCAGATTCATGTAGATGGCCTTTTTAAGTAATGCATTGAATTTGAGATATTAGTGGTGCTTGGGTGACTTATGGAGAAAATGTCTCTATGAATAAAAAATTAAAAGCATTTCAGCCCTCTGCAAAGAGGAGTAACTTCACTGAACACTGCATTAAGAGTCACGTGGTGACCAAGTCACACAACACTTTCTCTCCTGAAGGGAAGCAGTATAAATTTACGTTGTTGAAAGGAAACTGGTAAGGGGTTTAGATTCTAGCAATGTGGTATGACTTAAACAATCCCCTTCAGCTTAGCGAGCTTGTGTCCAAGGGAGCACTTTGGCCAGCTGGGATGAAAGGTTAGGTGATTTACTGCTGAGGTGGAGCAAGAGGTCAAGGGAAAAACTGCGGTTACAGAGATACAGAACAGGCACAGATCAAGATTAGCTTGCCAGTGACAGTTTTAAATGTGTCATAGTGGATGGAGCTGGGAGATGAAGACATGATTCCTGGGATGGGAAGAAGTTGCAAGCTAAACTCCCTCCTGGGGGAGTAATTCATAGAGCGTTTCAGTCCAGACCATATTTGAATTAGATGAGACAGGGAATGGGTATTTTGGCTGCTTACACCAAAACATGAAGATTTTCTCTTGTACTTGTAAGTAACCTAGTTCTAGGCTGAGGAGGTATCAGTCAACTAGCTGGGTAGAAACAGTGGTTGGATGCTTGGACTCGGAGAGCAGTGGTTCAAGGGCTACTCTGCCTCAAGGCTGGTAACAACTGGGGTGCCACAGGGGTCTGTCCTGGGATGTCCTTAGGGGTCCCTTCCAACTTGAGATATTCAGTGTTATGTTCAACATTTTTATCAACGACCTGGAGGAGATGGCAGAGCGCTTGCTCACGAATTTCTCGGATGACACAAAATGGGAGGGGACACTCAATATGCTGCCATACAGAGGCACCTAGGATCCTTGGAGGAATGGGACCACCTCACGAAATTCAGTAAGGACGAATGTGAAGTTCAGCCCTTGCACAGGAAGAACCCCTGGCCATAATACAGGATCGGGTACTGACTAGTTTGGGCAGTAGATCTACTGAAAATCACCTGGGCGAGATGGTAAGCCTGCATTAAGGGATGTATTAACAGGAGCAAAGCCAGCAGGTGATTGGGAGGTGCTGATTATCCCCTCTACTCAGTACTTACCCCATCTAGATACTGTGCTCAGTTTTAGCACCCTGAGAACATGAGAGACTGATAAATTCCTGTGAGTTCAGTGGTGGGCCACCAAGATGGTCAGAGCCTGGAGCGCAGGCCCTGTGAGAAGGAGGCTGATGGAGCTGGGCTTTCAGTGTGATTTTGGGGGACCTAAGAGCAGCCTGCCGATACCTGCAGGGAGGTTACTGAGAAGATGGGCCCAGGCTTTTCACAGCAATGCATGGTGGGAGGAAGGGAGACAAAGTCAGAAGTTGAAGCTGGGTGTAGGGCTGGATGCAAGGAGAAACTTATGAAGACAAACTGACCAGAACGGGATCAGTCAAGCAGTGGAACAGGTTGCCCAGGGAGATTATACAGTCTCCCTCAGAGACTTTCAAGAACCGGCTGCATAAAGTCCTGAGCGACCTGGCCTGACCTCGTGGCTGACCCTACTTTGAACTGGATTTTGGAGTAGGCACCTCTTGAGCTCCCTTCCCATCTGAATTATCCTATGATCCCATTCCTGTGACAGCATAGCTTATGAAGTGAGAATCATGAAAGAGGGAAACTTTCCCTGGCTTGGGAAATTTAGATCACTCTATTATAGCATTCAATTTTTATTTCACCTGCCATTTAGCATCACGGTAGAGAAGTGTTAGCATAGTTTAGAAGATAACAAATACAAAGCTAATAGATTGGTTCATCTTCATTTTTCTGACTTGTGATTATATGTAAGTGTGGGTTCAAAATAGCTTATACATTTGTGCTTGTACATATGCCTTATATATATATCTGCATGCCTGCACACATTCAGGCAGCTTGAAATCAAATTTTTACTTCTAGCTGATTTCTAGTTATTAGTGCCAGGAACGTATGCATTGTTGTGTTAATGCAGTATATATTATTATGACAAGTCATGTAATATATTCAAGGCCCTGTACGGCTGTGGGCTTAATTCATGGTTCTCCTAATCCACTGAGTACTAAATTCAAATCTCAAGGTACCATGGTGGACTTGGGATCTGAATAAGTGAAGAACTACTTTAGCATAATCAGGTTTGTTTAAAGAGTTTTAAAATTATTTGATATGGCAAGATGAATATTCCTCAGTGGACGATTGTCTGAAGGCAGACTCGGGTTGCTGGAGACACACGTTTGAGGAACTGCGCATCTGTCAGAGGCAGCCAACAGGCACAACAGTTTGTGCAGCAGTTTCTGGGCTCTGCTTTGAAATCTTCTGGATGTTCTGAGAATTTCTCCAGGGGTTGGTGGAGGACTTCCAGGGCCTTTTGAGGAGCATCAATGTGCTGCTGCGTGTGAGGATACGCAACCTCAAACAGGTCTGACCTGTTCCTGAAGAAAGGGGGCTCTGAGCTCCTGTTCAGCTGGTTCCTGGCCAAAGCAGACACACCTTTCCAGCAGGTATGGGGCAGCCTTGTACAAGCACTGGCTGGTGGAGAACACAGCTCCCTATAGCAGCAGTTAGTGCAGGACAGAGCCAGGGACCTCGCTGGGAGCAGGTGAGGATGTGCCACAGAGCACAGACCCCAGCAGCGTCGGGCCGACTGCCCCTGCAACATCAGCAGCCTCAGCCCAAGTGCAGCTTTGTGGGGCTGGGGCTGAGGGACACTGGGGGGCTTCTCACCAGGGCTGGGGAGATGGGCTTTTGCCCATAGGAGGTGGGTGCCTGGGAGGGTCTGTGCTACCAAGTAGCAGAGCTGTAGGAGGAAGGCAGTGGCTGCACAGCATCAGGGACGACAAGAAAGATCAACCAGACCTTCTCCAGGACCCTGCAGGTGCAAAAGCCTGAAACCCCCAAAAGCTGCACTCGAAGAAGCATAGGCAGAGTGTGTTGTGTGGGAAAGCAGGACTCCTACTGTGACGAAGGCTGGGAGTTGGTGGCTACTGGCTTCAGAAGCATGGCTTCTGCTCCCCCTGCAGATCTGCTACTAGGGAAATGATTTAGTGTCTGGCAGCAGACCAGGGGCTGGAAGCTCCATCCAGTACAGCACAGTACCTCAGCTGGTAGGACTGGGAGAAAGCAGCGAATGGCAGCAGTGGGAGACTCCATCTGCTGACCCAACATGGTATCTAGGGAGGCTTGCCAGGGGCTTGCATCCTTCTTTTCCATGTGGGCACCAAAATTGTGCCTGGGGAGACTAGGAATGACAGGGGAGGAAAATGGCGACCCACCATCAAGTGATGGATCGAGTTGGCAAGCAAAGGGAATCAACAAAAAAAAAGGCTGAAAGGGACTAATTTTGAGAAAATGAAGTACCTGCAGCTTTATGGGGGAAGGTCTCGTGCCTCTTCTGGGAAATCAGAGCTGTGTGCCTTTCTGAAGTGCCTGCACACTAAGGCACATGGCATGATGAGCAAACAGGAGAAATTAGAGGTCTGCGTGCAGTTGCAGGGCTATGATCCAATTCAGATCAGAGAGATTTGGGGAGATAGCACATATGACTGGAGTGTCACCATGGATGGATACAAGCTCTTAAGGAAGGTCAGAGCAGGAAGGTGAGGAGGGCAAGTTGCCCTGTGTGTGAGTGCAGCAGGGGTGCATGGAGCTCTGTGTGGCATGGCTGAGGAGCCAGCTGAGAGCTTACAAGTCAAGATTAGCAGGCAGGCCAACATGGGTGACATTGTGGGTGCCTGCTACAGACTGCCTGATCAGGAAGAATAGTAGCTGAGGCCCTCTTCAGACAACTGGAAGAAGCTTCATGTTTGCAGGCCCTGGTCCTTGTGGGGACTTCAGCTACTGGAGGTTCCTTCCAGCCTCAAGTATTCTGTGACTCTGCCTTCTAGGAAGCCTGCAGTGAAAATACCAGTCATGGGAGCGAAGCACTAGAGAACTACATGAGTTGAGTGTTTGCTGCAGTTGGAAGACTTTGATCTCATTGTACATTTTATCTCATTGTACAAGGACCAAGAAGTATGGATATCTGGAGCTTGGCCATGCCTCATCTGCCATATTCTTCCCCTTTAATGGGGATGGTAGTATTCTGGCTACTGCAATGTGCGTGGCTGCTTACAGCAGAGGCAGCATGTTAGACCTTTCCTTTTCTATCCTAGGAAGACAAAATTTTAGCCCCTGCATCTTGAACAGAAACACTATGTTGCCCTCTCTCCAGCAATCGTCTTTTTATCCCTCTAAATTGGCCAAATCAAGAGATTGATGGCAGAGTTGCTCGGCTGGCAAGAACTGGAGATAAAAGGCTGATGGAGCAGCTTCTACTTCATTGCAAAAAGGCTTTATTTGAATGCATGGTTTGTTTTTTCACCCAGTCCTCTCCTATAGCACTTGAGACTCCCAAGAGTTATGTTCATGGGTAAATGGGGTGTTTTATTAAGCAGACACAGTACCATAAGCAGGACTGTTTCCACTAATATGGGATTCCCTAGGGATAAGTCTGTGTGTCCCTTTTCCGTCATAGGTCTTATCTACTGAAGAAAAAAAAACCAACCCAACCCAAAACAAACCCAACAGGCCTTTTCCTGTGTTACATATGTAATAGTTATTGGCAAGGATTTTAACTTTCCTTCCCACAAGGATTGCTTAGGGTTTCTGTTAGGATGTGGGAGGTGCCAGTGTGTGTGATGTGAATAGCAGAAAACAGGTCAAGCACAGGAGTTCATGACCAGACTGGCATTTGTTGGAGAGAGAGGCTGAGATCAAAGAAAAGAAAAGTGGTTGTACTGGGAAACTGTACTGTACAAGAGAGACAGGCTGCCTCCAGTAGCGGCCAGAAACGGGGGCCTAGGGGAGAATAAAAACAAGGTAAGAGTATATAGTAACTCCCCCAGACATCCCTGTTGCTGTGAGCTATTTTCAGTCCAGAGGATTTCCTGAGCTTGTTGCAGTTTAACTGTTCAGTAACTTGCAATGAATCTCTCTTCCGAGTCCAGTCTCCCTTTCAACCCACAAAAAGTACACATGCAGGGTGCTCCTCGGCAAGCAGCTACTGTGTGAACTGTCTCTGATTATGTGTTTCTGAATCCAGTTCTTACTACCTTCATCTGACCATCCCTAGTTCTGATGGTGGAGGACACGCTGAATGATCCGCCCTTGACCACACTCCTCGTGCCACTTAGATTTTTACAGTACTGCTTTAGTTATCTGTGTTTTGGGGTTTTTTTGAAGGCTATAAAGAAGCTAAGCCATGTCTTTCAAAGACAGCAAGGATAATCAAACTTTTCCAGTTCTGCTAGTTCATTTTGACATGAGGAGACTGGAACTGCCCCCAGTTTTGGCATAGCAATGGTTCTTTATTCTTTCTAATAATTCCTACCACTGTGTTTTCTTCTTCGAGCACTGAGCTGCTGTTTTAATGAAAACATCTATCAAAATGTCAAGGTCTTGCTCATTGAAGGGTAACGGTCAGTTGACAGCATATCAAGAAAATTCCCTAGCTATGGGGGAAGTTTAATTCCTCTGCCTTATACAAGGAAAGTTTAAAATGGCAGCAAATGTGAGGAGGAGAGACTACTTCCTCACACCTTTGTTTCCTTTAAATGCTGGCTGCTCTTCTTTGCCTTGGACAGCTGAGCCCTCTTGCTTAGGGTCATGAGCTCTAAGACTGAGGTGTCTGCACTGGCCACAGCCTAACAGAAGTAGCAGGTGAGCCACCACTTCATTATCCAACCCCAGGAAAGAATTTCTTCATCCAAAACCGTTCAGTTTCCCTTTCACCCTGTGTTCTTGTTAAATACCTTCAACCCATTATTATACCCCCAAATTCCTCAGTAGCTCTGTTACCTTGCCTACATGCAAATTTTTACAAAATGTTGTATGTCAAAGTTTACTTAGGCCTTGAAAAAATACCTGCCACAACAGCTGCATTTACCACTTGATTATCAACCTGGAATTTTTGTAGGTAACTACTCCTTTCTTTTACTCTTCCATTAAAAGACTAATTGACCAGTTTTGCAAAACAGCCTCTGCACACACCAAAATCAATAAGATGGTTTTTATTTTCAGTGGGAACAGAAAACTGTTGAAGAGCAACCTGTATTTCACTGGAACAGTTGTCTGGTTTTTGTACCTATGGAAAGGGTGTGCATTACTCACATGAACAGTACAGTATTTAACGAACTTAATAGCTGGTAATTAGCTAGCAGCACATATAGAATGACTGTAACACTGTGATAGGCTGCTACTAAATAATCAAATTCTAAATAATCAAAATCAAAATTCTGTAGGCTTGCAACACCTGAAGAGGAAATACCTCACTGGTAGTACCACTCTGTTAGCAGGAGCTCCCAGTACTTCAGTTAAAAATAAGCTGGTTTCTTCCTGGCTGACTTTAAAATTTATGGTCAGCCCTGCAGCATCGGATGCTTTAACTTGGGCTTCACTTAGCCTGTGGTGCTGTTGTCTGTTTCCACTTCTGTGTCTGTTTGTTCCATGTTGTGTCGGCATTTAATATGAATAAGATGGGCTTTGTAGTCTTGATTTTATTTTTTCCTAAGTAAACATACATTTCTAAAGGTTCTTCAGAAACAGGCCTGACTGTGAGAATGACTTAATAGATGGCTGAATGTGACCAGCAATGAAAAAGATGCCAAACCCCCCTCTCTGCAATTCATGTTGCTGTGAACAATGCCTCAACGTGTCCATGATTCTGTTGGGTAAGATGATGTCATACCACTGGGTTTTGTTTTGGTTTTTTTTTCTTGGTTACTTAGTACAGATGATGTCCTGGTTTGAGCAACACAAGACTGATTTCTCTCCTAATGCTTGAAAAACTGCACTTTTTGAAGACTCTAGTGTCTGAATTTGTGAAAATATTTACTTTATAGCCATCTGTGGTGTGTGGGTTTCAAGGTCTCAGTGTTTTTGAGTTAGCCAGGTGCAGGGATGAGGAGGAGCGAGACCTCAGCACTTGACCCAAGCTGGCCAACAGGATTATTTCATACCATGAACATCACATTCAATATAAATTAGAAATTTTGCTGCAAAGTTTTTTCTCTCCCTTGATGGCTGTGGTCCTGAGAACTTCTTGCCCCAATACCGTACCCCTGAGGCCTTCCCTTCCTCTCAAAACCATAGTGCTCGCAGTGTCTGACATTTGCTGTCCACTGCTGGGAGTGCACGGCTTCCTACTGATAGAATTGGCTGAGTATAATCCTTGTATATTTTATATCAGTATTGGGATCAATATTGGTTCTTTAGTGTTGTTAATGTTAATTATCTAGTCTTATTCTATTAAATCTGTTTACATGCCAACCTCCGAGTTCCCTTGTTTTTTCCCCGATTCCCCTTCCTGGGCGGGGAAGGGTCATCAGTTGATAGAATAATGGTCTAAACGACAACAAATTGTTGTGGGTTTCTCAAACCATAACAAGATGTGCACACCAGACTTCAAGAAACTTGAGAGCTTAGCGCTGTAATCAGTGACAGAGAGATGGACTGAGTTGTAATGGCTCAAAATGTTTTGGCAGTTTCTCTAAGGTTGAATAATATCTCCACATTGGAATACCCTGCAGCTTATGGTGAGAGAGATCTTGGGAGCGAACTCGTGGTGGCCTGATCTGGGGAGCTGAGCAGCTGCACCCCAGTCTGTGGTGTCCCACTCATGGCCGCTGTCCTGACACGGCAGCAGGAGGTCGCTCCCAACCAAGGGAGAGGTGCAAGAGGACATGTGTCTGCACCTTGCCCCTTCCTCACTTGAACAACAGCTCATGGCCCTTTGGGTTGGGCTTTGGACAGGGGCAGGCAGAGATGGTGGGCTGTTAACTTTTGCCTGAGCAGCTGTTCCCCATCTCCTCTGGGGAAAGAGGCACCGGGCCAGGCAGAAACCTCCTGCAGGCTGGGTCTGGCCTGCAGACCCCCGTTGGTCTCTGCTGAGCTAGCTCATCCGTGGTGTAACTGTGCTGAAAATTATCCGCTTGTGCAAGATTTATATATTTTAATTAGCATTGTTTGATGTGGAGTATGTGGGTATAACCGATCACATTCTGAAAGTAGTTTCTGCTACTGTTCTGAATGTCCATATTTATAAATCCAAGACTGTTAACATGTTTTAGGTTTGGCACTGTTTCTGAAGTGTTGCTTTAGATTAATGTCAATGTTGTGTATGTATTGAATCTTCCTTTTTTTTATCTAGGAAATTAATGTTATCACTGTGAGCAACAAATAGACTGTTTGAAAAGGCATAAAGCTGAATTACCAGTGTGGCTAGTGGCGTTAACATGAACTGCTTACTCCTCTGTTATTTTAAACCAGTGAAATTGCTGATAAGGGGCTTTGAGTTAGGAGAAGAAAGCAAGTCTGGTGCCTCTGCTTTATAGGCAGGCATCCTCTCTTAGCTATGCATTAGTTAAAAATAGTTTAAAAGCACAATATGCAGACAAGGCAAAAATAATAATCTGATAATAATTTTGATTGCAGTGCAGTGATTTAAAACTTTGGTACATTCAGGAAAGAATAAATGTGGTTGCTACAGAATCTGTATTAAAAAAAGGAAGTTTAGGGCAAGATAGGGCATGTGCACAAGGGCTTTAAATAGATAAACAGTGTGGCAATTAATTTCAATGGTGCTGGGTAGGACAACTGCCCCAGGAGGTGTAGAAGGGAGCTAGAGGGAGCATGTATTCCTGGGTACTCCTGGAAGAAGCTGATGAAAGAAGTACTTAAAATAATTTAAATATTGACTTATGCTCTGAGTAATTTCCATCTGACTTAGTGGAAGTTCCTTTTTACCCAGATTTTAGTTGAATCTGTGCACATTGTTATTCTGAAGAAAGATTATTTTCTCAAAGACAATGTTTACAGTTTGCAAGATGATCAAACAGATGGTTTAAATTTGTTCTGATGCTCTGTGTTTTTTCACAGTCTCTTTGTAAGTTAAATAAACTTGAAAATGATCTGTCTAGAACTGTGTCATTTCCCAGATGAGATAGCTGCTCGAGGACATGCCTGTCTTCTCTCTCCAAAGAGATAATCCTCATCTTCAATAAATAGCAATGACTGTGGTTCCCTGCCCTTCCACAACTTTTGCTTCTCTCTCCGCTCTCCAAAATGAACCCATGACCTCAGTGCCTCCTACCATAGCTTCTAAAAGAGGTCCTTCATCATCCACGGACACTGTCCATATCCTTTTCTCTTCCTGTTAGTCACCCTGACAGTATGGATCCTGTCTTCCATGCCAAGAGGGAGCAGGGAAAAAGCAGGCATGAAAAAGCTGATATTGCCAGCGTGACAGAAGTGATATTCCCAGTGTGCAGCTATTCAGAAGTGCAGACATTTCCTTTTAGCATCTCTCCAACTGTTCAAAGTCTCATTTTCCTTGCTGGCAAAGCACCCGCTACAGCCCACAAATGATAGCCATGTGGGTCGTCTTCTGAAGGGCTGAATGTGTAACTGTTTGTCCCATGTGTTACAGGCTGATGCTGGTTTCTGAACTAGCTCAACTTTGTTCGGACTGGCTGGTTTCAGTCCGCTGTAGCAGGCAGTGCTGCCATAGCCACCAGTCTGCCTCTTACGCAGTGAATGCAGTTAACAAAGATCTTTTGATGTCCTCATGGAAGCCTTGATTAACTAAGCAGTGCTAGAAAACTTATTTGTGCATGATAAAGCAGTAAAAAAGAAAGAAATGTTATTTTCTTTTTCTTTTTTTCATTTTGGAACAGGGCTGCAAATTCAGTCTAGACTTGCTGTGCACATCGCTGGAGACATTTTAATGGTATATGTCTGTTGTCATTGTGCTGAGGCAGATCCGGGGCTAGAGTCTCGTCCTTCACAGAGTTTGGCGGGGTGCTGGGCTAATTCTTGTTCATATTTAATTTAGGTAGGGCAGAATTAGATTGAAACTGGATACCTCTGAACTTCTCTTCATAGTTTGTCTCTAAATCACTGTTAGTGCAACCAAATAGTCTTTCAAACCAACATAAAGACTAACCAAGAATATTAATCTAGTGGCTCTTTATCTTCTTTGCCTGGCATAGAAATACAGTGTCAGAAAGGAGTGTAACTACATAAAACGTGAAAATTCCCTTTTATTTCCTTTCCATATCTTTTATTTCTTCTTTCCAAGAAAAGGGAAAACAGACTGGTGTAGAGCTCTGTCTCTTTTTTTTTTTTTTCTTATTTCTCTCTCTCTCTCTCTCCCCACACCATATTTTCCTTTTTTGACTGAGTCAGAATCTTTGCTCTTTTCTGATACATATTCTGACAGTCTTTGGATATGCTACTGACCAGTAGAATTAAACATGATTGTGACAGAAATTTCTTTGCTGCTTTCAGCAGCAGCAGAACAGTCAAAGTGGTGAACCATGTATTCGCCCCTTTCCTGATTTAGAAAAGGCCTCAGCAATCCGATCCTCCTGAGCCAAGGTAGTTTGAATGGTCAGTTCCAATGAGACCGGGGTAACAGCTCACAACTGGGATGTCCAGTGTTAGACGTTACTTATCGCATGCTAAATTACAAGTTGCAATAAGCTCTGTATAAAATCCATGGCAGTGGGCATAGCTGATACCGTGGTGGTTTGGAAAAGTTAGTAGGCAAAATTTTTTTTTTTTTTTTTATTTTAGGATAGTGTTTGCCAGTGAGAAGATCAAGGTACATTATTTGTAAGAAATTTTTTTTAAAAGGGTGGGGTTTTGTTTTGTTGGTTTTTTTTTTTGGTTGGTTTTTTTTACAAACTTGTGTAACCATGTTTGTACATCTGTGAATTCGGGCTCTGCAAGCAGAAGGAACCAGCTGTCAGTTCACTGTGGGTTTGGGCATGTTACTGTCTGCTCATGGAGACAGCAGGACCTCCTTGCGTACATAGGGGTTGGGAGTGCTGGGAGGAAAAGGAAGTATCGGGCTGTAACAATCTTCTTTAGGTTTATCTTCTGGTGTATTTTCCTGTCTCCATGAACAAATAACATAGCCAATCTTGCAGGTGGCATAGACTACATAAACCATATGCTACTTGTTTTGGTGATTTCCCTGTTACACTAGGCTGGATTTCCAAATGACAAAAAAACGTTTTCAATTCACAAATACAGTTCTAGTCCTTACATATATAGAGGAAAATTATCCAGTGAAATTATCATCTGCTCCAGAGAGGGAATGAAAACAAATATATACAAATATAAATATTTTGGTGCTTCAGTTGGCCCTTTCCTGTCAGCAATAAGTAGAGATCTTATAGTACTCACGGAATAGGAGAAGGGAAAAGATCCATAGTGATTCCTGCAGCATTTATAGTTTATTAAGTCTGTTATCATAAAGTCTTGCACATGTGGTGCTGGGGGCTAGAGCCTGGCCAAAGCCCCTCCTGCTCTCCTGAAGTGTATGGCCTGCTAGACCTGTCTGGTGAAGGTAAGCCCTGCAGAGATCACACTCTTTGTACCAATGTGTGTGCTTTTTTGTTTAAAAAAGAAAAAATTTTAAAAAAAATCCTATTTTTGTTCTATAACAAATAACTTGCCTCAGTGATTTGGGCCAATGCTCCATTACTCTCTTGGGTAAGACCTTCATTGGGGATTTATTATGTACAATTCCATGCTCCAAGCTGGGCACTGGTAAATGCATAGTAACAGACAAACACTGTTGTAAGAGCTTCTGGTGTAATCTAACGTGACAGGAGAGCAAAGGGATGTGGGGAAAGCTAATGGAAATGCCAATAGGACCACTAGTTAGAGAAATGCTTCTCAGAGCTGGGTTTCTCGTGTGCTTATAAATGATCAAGGGATTTTCATGGCCTGCCTGCTTAATGTGTTCAAGGACCTGTTTAGGGATGCAAATTAACAAGGATTTTAATGAAATGCTAATAAACCTCTCAGAAATTGATGTTTTCACATTTTTAAGGTAAATATTTATGACCTTGTAATGCTGGTCTAGAGCAGGTTTAGTGCTACTGAGGACTCATGAGGAGCAGCAGGTAGGTTTTTGGCAAGGTGAGGAGCGATTGGATCAGGTGAAAGTGGCTGAAGGACGTGGCTCCACTGTCAGGGCTGCGAGTCCTTGAGGAGAAAGAAAAAACACAGAAAGAGGAGTGAGCCGTGGCTTGAAGGTATGGACGAGCAACTTAATGTGCTAAAAGTGCATTTGAAGTAAAACTCCGTGAATCCCTGGATTAATACTAATTTGATTGTTCTGTGGCTGTTAACACCGTATTGTTTGTTGTTACTGTTCTAGAGCGCGTTTGACTGCTGTTTTTAACAAACACTACTACAACATTGGCCGAGGAAGGTGGAAGGCCTGTCTCCTACTTCTACGACTTGCCAGACATGTCGCGGGGCAAGCCTGGGCCACTGGCCTGTGCCAGGCCGGCCACCGCGGCTCGCCGGCTGACACAGCGCAGCGAGCGGGGGAGCCCCGAGGAGGGACCGCCGCGGGGCGGGGGGACGGGGGACGGACGGCCAAGCCGCGGCGGGCCCCGGAGAGGAGCGAGAGGCGGCGGGTGCAGGCGGTGCCCGGCAGGTGGCGCCGCTGCCCCCGCGGCGCGGCGGGAGCGAGCGGCGGCGGGTCTGGGGGAGGGGGCGCGGGGCGCCCTTTCCCCTGAGGTGATAACGGCCGCGTGAGGCGGTAACGGTTGGCGGAGGCGGCGCCGTCGAAGCGGCTTTCAACGGCAAGAGCCGGCAGGCCTTAAAACGCTTAAAACTTTACTGCCAACTGTAGAAAGCTCTTGTATGTCTTACTTATGCTTTTCTTTCCCTCCCTAAGAGACATAGCATGCTTCTTAATGTCTGCCGGTACTGCGGCACTGAGGCCTGCGAGTCAAAGCGGCTGCCGGATACTCCGCCCATTCCTGTCACGGCGTGGAGGAGGCCGCTGCCGTGCAGAGCTCGACCTGCCGCACCACTCGGCTGTCACCTTGAAAACCGGCTTATCACATTCTCAGTACTTTTATACACGTTGCGAGAGAGACGTGCACCCGCAAACTGTGAGACGCAGTAAGTTAGGTGAAGGAACAGCCTCGACTCACTTCTCCGCTGCTCGAGGCTGTTAGCACCTCGCATGTGCTGAGGTCTGTGTACTCCTGGGTACATACAGGCTTGGGTGAAAAAGACTGGAAGTAGGAGGTGCACAGCTTTCAGACTGGCATATTTTTACATAAAAAGATGGGGGTTTTTATGATGCTTTTTTTGTTCTCTGAAGCTGCTGAACCATCTAGTACTGGTGTGTTACATCTAAAGTTAATGGCTTTGGTTTGTAGAGCTGTTCTGCTTTCCTTGATAATGTTAAGGGGGGAAGAGTAAAGTAAGTCATGTTTGCTTCCATTTTTTTTTTTCATCAAAAAGTGAACAACACAGTCAAGAAAATTAAAACTGATTGGAAAAACATAATCTTGAAGTGGAATATATATATATACACACACGAAGAGGAATTTGCAGGTTAGTTTATCACATATTGCAAAGATATGAGTGTTATCAAGTACAGCTGTCCAACATATCACTATTTAGCATTATAACATACAAGCACATGATTTCCATTTTAAAAAAATAATAATCAAAACCCAAAGGCTGTCACTGTAAATTGATTCTAGTTGCTCTTCAGAGTAGAAGCCTTTTTCATAATTTTTCCTCCAGTTTACTGTCTTTTCTATTTCTCCTTCTCTCTTGTTTTCTCTAATAGTGTAGGGAAAAAAGTCAAAAGCTTACATGATATCCAGAGGACCACTTTTCATGCTGGAAAGAAAAACCGTTAATGCAGTACTTTCTTTTCCCAAGAACATGTTGTGAGCAACGAGGTTTTAGAAAATGAGCAGCCCAGCCAGATCCTGGAAAGAGCGTGGTGTTCTTCAGGTTGTCCTCCCCACTGTGACTAAAACATCAGTTTCAGTTTTATGTCACAGAAATACATGACTTCATTTTAGCAGGGAAGTGACCTTCCCATTGGATGGTGAGAACAATGTTGGTCGGTGTTAATGTTACTGAGATATCAAGGAAGTGCCGTAAAAGTGGTCTGACATCTAGGAAAGAAACCTTATGGTACAAGACTACAGAGCAAAACTTACACAGCTCTTTGGAATGATGAAAGATGTACAAGTAAAAGCTACCTTATTGTTAGAATGCATAACCTACTGTATTATGTACAAATAAAAGCTACCTTATTAACAAAGAAGGACTGGTGGAGGACATTAAGGTTGGGGGCAGCCTCGGCTGTAGCAATCATGAGAAGATCGAGTTCAGGATTGTGTGCAGTAGGCCTAAAACGACAAGTAGGGTTGCAACCTTGGGCTTCAGGAAGGCTAACTTTGATCTCTTCAAGAAACTGCTTGGAGAAATCCCATGGGTTAGGACTCTAGAGGGTAGGGGGGCTCAAGAGAGCTGCTTGATATGCAAGCATCACTTCCTCCAAGCTCAGGATCGGTGCATCCCTAAGAGCAAGAACTCAGGCAAGGGAAGCAGGAGACCTGCGTGGTTGAGCAGGGAGCTTCTGAAAAAGCTCAAGTGGAAGAAGGAAGTTTACAGTAAGTGGAAGAAGGGACTGACCACTTGGGAAGATTACAAGAATGCTGCCAGAGCATGCAGGGACAAAATGAGGAAAGCCAAGGCCTCCTTGGAATTAGTCTGGCAAGGGATGTCAGGTCAACAGGAAGGGTTTCTTCAAGTACATCAGAGGCAAAAGGATAACTAGAGAAAATGTGGGCCCGCTATTAAATGAGATGGGGGCCGTGGTGACAGATGGTGCAGAGAAGGCAGAATTACTGAATGCCTTCTTTGCTTCAGTCTTTACTG
>VYXH01005566.1:230184-298461 GCA_013397275.1 Burhinus bistriatus | reverse complement strand
TGGCAAGCAGGTCACAGGAGGTTATCCTCCCCGTCTACTCTGCCCTGGTGAGGCCACATCTGGAGTACTGTGTCTAGTCCTGGGCTCCCCGGTTCAAAAAGGACAGGGATCTGCCGGAGGGAGTACAGCAGAGGGCTACAAAGATGATTAGGGGGCTGGAACAGCTTGCTTGTGAGGAAAGGCTGAGGGACTTGGGTCTTTTTAGTCTGGAAAAGAGAAGGCTGAGGGGAGATCTCATCAATGCCTATAAATACTTAAAGGGAGGGTGCTGGGAGGATGGCACCAGTCTTTTTTCAGTGTTGCCCAGTGGTAGGACAAGAGGTAATGGGCACAAACTTGAATGTAGGAAGTTCCATCTAAACATGAGGAGGAACTTCTTTCCCTTTAGGGTGGTAGAGCACTGGAACAGGCTGCCCAGAGAGGTGGTGGCGTCTCTGACTCTGGAGACATTCAAAACCCGCCTGGACGCTGTCCTGTGCAACCTGCTCTAGGTGACCCTGCTCTGGCAGGGGGGGTTGGACTGGATGATCTCCAGAGGTCCCTTCCGACCCCTGTGATTCTGTGATGAGGGTGGTTTGGTTTTTTTTCAATTTTAGTGATGTAGCTGAAAGATAATGTACTGTTTGGAAGTCACTTGTATGAGTTCATCCATGAAATCCTGGTTCTTGTCACAGTAAGGCAACCGGAGAGGGAACCAGAGGGGCAGGTTTGTGTGGGTCACTATTGCTGAGACCAGAGGGACTATTGATGGTCCTGTGTGGGAGTGACCAAGTGAAGGTTGATACTGACCGGTTCTGAGGTGTTACTTGCGACAGTGACACAGTGTTTTGCACAATGGCAGCACAGGATTCAAAAGACTGGTCCTCCCCTTTCAATAGCGGTGGCTGAGAGAAGTCCCCGTGTTGAGGTTGTTCTTTCTAGGTTTTCAAAGCAGCACAGTGCCATGGTGGAGACAAGGGCTTTGCTGTCCCTGTGAGAGGCCCAGGATGTGCCAGAAGATCACAGCAGATCTTCTATGTGAAGATGCCCCCCCCAAAGCGTGCTATTCTGGAAGCACTTGGCTCCTGTAACTCTGGGAGCTTGCCTGCCACCAGCCTGAGTGTGGACAGCCTTGTCAGAAATCCACATTTCCACATAAAGAAGTGAAATCAGCCCCACCAAAGCCATGAGCAGGGAACAATTTCTGTTTGTGCCTGTGGTATGGCTGACCTGTCTGGTGTTACTTTCTGGACTTGAGCAACTTGCTGATGCTTTTTTTGTATTCTGTAAACACTCTCCTGTGGAGGGGATATCAAGGGGAGAGAGAAGAGCTAATCACCCTGACTTCATTTCTGCCCAATTTCCTCCCTGATTAAACAGGGCTGACACATGCCTCACAGAGAGATTAAAGCTACTTTGTAATGGAAAATTGTAATTAGGGCTGATCACCTAGTTCTGTAGAGGGCCCAATGAGCCTAGTGGTAGCTCCAAAGAGCCCAGTGACTGTTTGATTTGACGTGCGTGGCAGAACCCTGAATATCATGGTAAATCTGGCAGGCCTTTTACCTGGTTTTAAAAAAAAAAAAAAAAAGCAAGGGCTAGATGTTGAGCACTTTGTATCACTTAGCTGTCAGAAGCAGTTTTGAGAAGGCAGTTTTTTTAAATTAGTATTTCTATCATTCCGTCCTGTTTTCACCAGTGAATCTAAGGAAGATGGAAGTGAGTAATGAATAAAATCTGCAGGCACAGAAGTAGTACCACATACAAGGAAAATGAAAATAATAAGACTTTAGAAATACGATTATTCGTTTTCTAAAGGAAACATTAGAGTCAGCACAGGACTCACCATTGATGGCAGGTTGTGATGGAATGGAGCGGAGCTCAGGCCCTCTACATGTTGTGGGGCTGCAGTCCTCACTGCTTCCTCACCTGTGCTGTGGGACCTGGCTTGCAGCACTGTGACAGGCTTTTCGTGAAGGACCTCTCAAGTTCTGGTCTCCAATCAGGTGGTGACGCAGGAGGAAGATTTGTTTCTCATTTAAAGCTTCCCAGGTTAAGCTTAGCTTGTTTCTCTCTAGATACGGGTCACAGCAGAACTCTGGAGCACAGCACGCACCAGGACATCCTGCAGAGACAGCACTGGTCACCCCTTTTTGGGCTAGTGCTGGCTTTCGTCCTTGTTCCTTTCTTAGCAGCAGATATGAAGGGGCTGCCTGAATTAGTCTCGACCTTTTGGATAAACATTTAGTACAAGAATACCTGCATGTGCCCAATGTAATTTTTTAAAAGCTGCCCGGAGTCTTCTGTCCCCTAGTGTACTCCATCACAGGTTGACTTTTAGCAATGAAGATACTGTAGTGTATGCAAAGCTTTGGGAAGAGGAGAAAGATGAGAGGACCTGCAAAACTGACAGGACTCTCGAACTGCAAATGGTGTTCCCACATCTCCAGCACTTCAAAGCCAAGGTCTGGGCTCAAGTGTGTCAGCAACAGTCTCATCACTGCCAAATACTGTGTTCAGTGTACTACTACATAGGTAGCAGCAGTGTTTCTCTTCTTAGAGCATGGTGCTACTGACACCTGGGTGTTCTTCCACTGTGACCTCTTATGTCCTTTTCAGAGCTGCTGCTTAGCAGGATCCGACTCCCTGTTCTGTGGGAAGTGTGTCTCTATTGTTCCCAAGCACGTGATCTTGTATTTGTATGCAATTGATTCTCAATCAAAGGTGGGCTGCTTCTGTCCACCTCTGGCTTTGAGCAAGATGAAAGCGCAGGATAGACCTAATGCTCATTGATTAAAAAAAACCCAACAAACCACCACCATCCCCCCCCCAAAAAAACCAAAAACCCCCAAACCCAGTCACTTTTAAACTGGATTGCAGTGGCTCCTGAGCTCACTGGAAGCAAAGTCCACTTTAAAAATTAAGTTCCAATGGAAGCTAAAATGAACACTTTGAAGTGCTCCTTTGCATTAAGTCTGTCTTCTCAATGTAAAAGAGCCAAGAAAATAAGCAGGAGTTATGTTTTAGGCTCCTGTGCAGAAAGACAAAGAGTACAATCTCCCTCTCATTTTCCCTTCTGATTAGGTTGTTCTGTTCAAGATGTGACATGGAACCAACTTACAGTGAAGCAATATCATTTCTCAGAGGTGAGAAAGTCTGAACAGAGAGGACCATCAGAAATGGCAAGGTACCAAGCGAGCCATGCTATCAAATAGAACATAGGCTCTCCCACCTCCTATGTCCTCTACTCCTGCTGAAGTGAAATGGGATAGTGTTGAAACACTGAAATACGCTGACCCTTTAAGCCCCAAATCTTATGCTGAGGGTACTGAGCACTGCATCTCAGGTTGATAGGTGAGTGCTCCTCAGTATGCCAGGGCTCAGGGTTAAAGTGAAGCCAGGAGCTGCCTGGTGTACTTGGAAGATCAGCCCCTGTTTCCATAAGGAATACAGTTCTGTGCTGTCTTACTAAGGAGAAAAGGAGAACTGCAAGGTTTGTTGAAATGTTACTGGTTAACAAAGTTCAAAGGTGAAAAAGGGCGATAGAGATGGGATGACGAGGAGAAATAGTGTGAGCAGCAGATGTGACCTCCCAAGCCAACTGGGCTAACTGGAAGAGAGCTTGCAGGAGCACAAAACCACTCACGTTAGACCAGACTTTTCTTCAGACTGCTGAAGAGCTGTTTACTTGCTCTGCTGATTGCCTCTGGCCAATTTTAATCTTGAGAGTATGCCTGCCTTGTTCTCTGCTTTGATCTCTTTCCTTCTGAGTCAAAACACAAAGATGTTATTAAGATAAATTAGTAAAGACATCTCAGCAACTGGGTGGGAAATGCTGATCATCATCTCCCCTGGAGATAAAGTAATCCCCATGCTCAATCAATTCAGAGCATGTAACAGTCCTGAATGACTGCTTTGAAACATGGGAAAACAATGGTGCTGTATGAATTGATTGCATTTGGCCTAATTATAGAAGGCCTTTGGATAGGAGTACTTAGAAATAAATTGGAGAGAGTGCTAGAAATGTGCAGTGCTGAACAGGCTAGTGTGGGCTGAGTAACCTTTATGCTGTAACATTAAATACACTCTCTCTGTGCAGGCCTGGTTTCATTAATTGTCATAAGCAAAGGAGTGGAAGGGCTCTGGAGAGAAATGCTATATAAAGTCTAGTAAAGAAAAACACACGGGAGCGTCTGAATTGTGTGGCGATGTTTCTATTTGAGAACAGCCCTCAGGAATGGTTTGGTTTTGAGAAAAATGAATGAAAGATGCAGTTTGGGCTTTTTGTGCATGCGGTGCCTCTGTGCTGAGATAACAGGTCCATTTGGGAGCATGTAGATTAAGCTGGTTAACTTGAGCAATTGGAGATGACAGATACCCTAAAAAGAGAAGATAAGTTCAGGAGTTATTCTGAAGAGAGAGAAGATTAATAGCATCAGGTTTTTAGAAGATTCAGATAATAATTTCACTAAGAAATCTCTGACTTAGACTCAGCCTACAGCTATAATTCAAACCACTCATATAACAGCTACACTTCTCAGTAATTTCTGCTTCTAGAATAATCACTAATAGAAACAATCACCTATTGCCGCAATTAGCTAATGTACCTAAGTGGTACAGTAAAGAATGCTTTGCATATTGCCTATTTACAAAGATCAGTGTAAATCTGAGATATAAAATAGAGTAATTAATGTACAGTTGCTGTGAGTTTTATAATTTATGAAAGTCCACAAACATTTAACGATGCCTGCAGACCTAAAGGGCATAGATCAGAAGCAGCATAAAACACCAGGGTACCAGCAGAAAACAGGATGGGGTAATATTCCAGTGCATACAGCAATGCTCATAACTTTGCGTTAAGCCTACCAGGGAAACTAACCCTGTTAAACAAAAAATTGTGGGGGTTTTTTTGGGTTGTGTTTTTTTCCTGTGGTAACTCCAAGGCTCCACTTTGACCTGCAGGCCTGATGAGAAGCTGCTGTCCAAGTGTCAATGGGTAGAAAGCCGAAGCGTCTTTTGACAAGCATCAGCTTAGGAAAACTTGTACTGTAGGGAGCAGTGAGGAGTAATTGTGAATATAGGCATCTCTGTATTTTTGTTTTAGAGTCAAATAGAAATGACAGTATAACTGAGAGCTGGAATCAGTCAGGATGGGGGGAACCCAGAATTAAGGAAATTCTCCCTGGAAATCAATTAAATTGGGCATGTTTGTGACCTTGAACTTTCAGTTTAACATAGCTGGATTTTCAGTGCCTTCAAAGTTCTATTCAGTCTGGTCTAAAATGAAGAATAAGTGAACAGAGCGCAGGCAGGATGTGTTTCCGAGGCATAGGAGTTGCTATAAGAGTGTAGTAGGGAGCTGCACAGCAGGGGCTAGTTTGAAGCTGGCAAGGTCAGGACTAAGGGAAGAACAATGATAAAGGAGCTACAGCATGAAGTATTATGATTTCCCCCTCCTTCCTCTTTTGTCCTAGACTTTTCCTAGAAGGGTGCTGATGAAAAGCACAGCATCCCAATGCTCACTTCCAGAGGATGATTGTATTGCAGTAGAAAATGGGAGTAGGGAAGGTAGGGCAGCTTTCGTGCAGCTCATCCAGCCATACACACAGCACTTGCTTCAGGTGACTGTTCACCAGGATCTAGCATTCAGAGCTGATGCAGTGCTACGATGCAAGTTTAAAGGGTCCATGTCAGAAATGACAAAACTGGCTTGGCAATGACTTTTGTGGATAATGAAATAGTAGCTTGCGTTTAAATGGTATGTTTTATCTATAGCTGTTGAACTGCTTTGTCATAAGGTCTTAAGTAACAGTACTGCCCAAATTTGGCAGGAGGAAGATCAGCCCCAAGTCACAGATTACCAGTGACTTCGTCAAGGCCATGCAAGGAACTGCTGAAAAACTGGGAAGAGAACCCAGTTAAACTGGCTCCTAGGACTAGGGGCCTATTTATGGCTCAGTATTAAGCCGGGTCCTGCTCCTGAGGAAACACTTTACTGCATGCTCTTAGCTGGGCTAAAGTGTGCAGCAAAAACAGTCACCAGCAAAAGAAAACTTGTAAGTTTTCTCTGGGGTTTTTCGTTTGTTTTTTTGGTTGGGTTTTTTTTCCTCCCCTTTAAAGCAGGCTGACTTTTTTCAAGGTAGGAGGGAAACAGTAGAGTCACCAATTAGCACAGCTAGGTTAGGATAGATACAGCTGTTACTAGTAGCAATGTGAAGTTGATGACTTCCGATTAAAAATGAAGTGACTACGAAGAGGAGTCTGAATGAGCCAGTTCCCTTCTCTGGCTGTTTGTGAGGCATTGTGACTATGTGGTGAAGCTTGTCAAGGATGGATTACATTTGTAGGCTGTCATGCATCCAAACTTTGTGAAGCCCTGTATTTACTGTATTCATGGTAACACACATTGGTGTTGTTTGTAACAGGCCAGAGGTTTTGCAGGAGCTCTCTAAGGCCTCAGGACTTAAGGCTTTGTCTGGGCTTGTCTTGGCCTACCTGGGGCTTTGCTTTAGTTTGTTTAGCTGCAACAGCAATTTCCTAATAACCAGGTGACTGTTACACAATTTGTTCTACTTTTGCTTAGCTTTGTACAGTTATGTGATATAACCATAACTTTTATTTAGCTGAGAGTAACAAGTAGTTATTGTATGTAGAATGAAGAATGTAGGACCCTAGCAAAATGAAGCAGCATAGAGGACTGTAAGCATGGTATCGTAGCAGAGGCCTCAAAAGGAAAGCTACTGGATATATTGCAGAGGAGTACAGATACGAGATTCCAATAGGGAATGGGATGATACTTGAGACTCCAGAGCTATAAAGTAGTCAGTGACTCATAGTTAAATAAAGGCAGACCTGGGAACTGGGTAAAACTGGTTTTAGGGGTAACAAAGAGAACAAAGATAAAAGTATCCAGTGTATGTAAAACCTCATATATGGGGTGAGGCCAGGCACTTTAGGATCCAGTTGGGCAGTGGAAAGGTGAGTATAACAGTGGAGAAGGGGTAGGAACTAACAGATTTGCGTAACAGTTTCACCTGTATCATTATTGAGAGTTAATAGCATTTTCTTTTTTCTTTCTTTTTTTTCCTTTTTTTTTAATAATAATTAGATCAGGATTAATAGTTCAATGATTATGAGTTAAAGTTTCAGTGACAGTAACAATACATTCTTGACTTTGCTCATAAGTCGTGTGTCTTTTTGTCCATACTGGGATTTTGACTGTAACACTTTGAACAAAATGCATCCAAATGTCTTCCTAAAAAGGTTGTCATCTCACATTCAGAATACTCAGCAAAAAGCTATGGAGGTGAAATAGCTCAGAAATTCCCTAAAGTCAATACTACATGTTTTCCTTAGGTATTTATTTACAACAAAATGAATTGCTTATTTGTTCTGTAGGAGGTAAAACAATGTAATAAAATTCTGAAAAGGCATCCCTATAATTTAGCTATTTCAGTCAAATATATATATTTTACTCAGGATGTTTGTTACCAGTACTTCAGTAAGCTTTGCAAAATGTTATTTACTCTACACCGTATGTTTTGGGGGAAGGGAAGGTGAATGGATCACTGGTTATTAAGAGAAAAGCTCAGAAGTCGTTTGTTATTGATTCATCCATTACATACACTAAACATTCAGATATTTCATGAGGCTGTATTGAAAATACAATGCGTTGTATTTTGGTTTACATCATAACATGGATATGCTACAAGAAACTTGCAATAAAACAAGTTTTATTATTTTTAGAATATTATTTGAATCAAATGCCTCTGTAATGAAGTTTGGCACATGTACTGTGACTTTATTTTTCCTGAGCAAGTATGAATATTAACATACCTTATCATAAAACAAGCTTCTAATTAGGAAAACCATTTTTATACGTAATTTACAAGAACCTGGTGGATTTATTGGAATATGTCCTCATTTTCTATTTCAGTTTAAATACACCTCTTGAAAAATCTTCTAGAACATCAGTCAAATTTGCTGATCGTGAAATTTTCATTGGATGGATTTTAATGACAAATTTGATTCAAAATAGAGAGATCTGCATAACTGAGACTTTGATTCTAATTCTGATAACCAACAGTGCAGCTGTTGGTTATCAAGTAATTTCCCATTAAGATACAGCATGAAAATTGTACCACTGAGAAATACGCATTTTGAGCACCTGAATACTCTGAGAAGTAGAATTCTGGATTAATTTCTGATATCTAACTTGCAAAGATCTTGTGATGTGTGATCCTTTTTCTACATCAGACTTCCTCTTGCAAGCATCTTGAGTTTTGAACTGTAGTCCAAATTTCTTGCCTGAATTATGGTACCTGGCTTGCCACTTTGTACTGCAGTACTGTGACTTTGGCCCAGAGAAAGTAGGACAAGCAGTGATGGGAGGAGATTTGGGTTTACCAACAGCATACCATGTATTTGCAAATTGCAGGACTGGACAAGTTAGCCTAAGAGCCCATAAAGATAAAAAACAAGGCGAGACAGTGGCCAGCCATCCTCATTAGCTATTGCTGATGCTGCATAGGAAAATTTCATTAAGGACTGTGTAGTGGTAGGTTGTATCACATTATCTTGCATGAAATGAACCAGTGTCTCTTCCTCCTGCCTGCCCCTGCGGTACTTGTCTCATTGCCTCCGGAAATGGAGTTTATCAGCTCTTGCCCAACTCCCACGTGCTGGCAAGCTGGACCGCAGAATGTAGCTGGAAATGAAGATGTCATTTGAGAAGTTCCAATTTTCATTTCTCTATGTCTCTGCCTTTCCCCCACCCGAAAGGCTTATGTGCCCTGCAAACATCTTCATTTCTGAGGAATATCTGTACAACGTCTATCACCTTGCTGAATACAAAAGAAAATATGAGCCCTCTACTGCTAAGCAGAGATGGCAACTCCATAGTAAAGTAATTATGCTGAGGATGCATGTGTGTACTTTTAAAACAACTTTTGTGTACTCAACACGTCGCAGTAATAACATTAAATTATTTCTGGGTTTTGCTGTACTTTACTGCAAAAGCCTATAGATGATCAAGTAATGATAGAAAGTATAATTTAATAAAAGTATTGAAGCTACCTACAAGTTAAGAAAAAGTAGTTAATTTGCATTTTGTTATCTTCCCTGCTGTTCTTGATGACATCCTCTGTATTGGACCACACCTCCATCCCTCAGACAGTGTCTGCTACCATGTCACTTCTCTTTCTTGCTGAGCTGCAGAACAGTTCTGTTGGTGGGGCAGGAGCTGCACCTCCTTAAAGGCCTGCCCGCAGCCTCATATCACAGAATCAAAGGAACTTCCTCCAGCATAATTGGTACTCACCCTACCTGGAGCCATCCTGTGACTTGTGAATCATGCTCAAGACTTGACAGTGCCTCCCAGGGCTTCACAGGGGACTTGAGGCAGTCCTCACCTGGAGGCTATAAAAAACTTCATTGGAGCCTCTAGCCTGCTCTATGGTTTTTTAGGGCAGATGCGACTGTTCAGTGAGGTGCCCACAGCATGGGGGCTGCCATACATAACCATTCCAGATAGGGGTGTACCTGTGACTGGAAATCAGAGTCAAAAGAACTGAGCCTCTTGTTGCTGTGTAAAAGCCGGCAATGTCTGAATCCCTTCTTCCGCCAGCTGACTTTGCTCTTTTGGACTCCCGTTCACCTTCCTTCTGTCCCTGCCTCTCCCTCTGCTGTAGGCAATATAAACAACTGCAGTCCTGGCTCTTGTCAGTGGTAGCAAGAGAAAAGAGCTGCTCTTTCTGCGCAATCCAGACCATAAGGAAAAAGAAAATGCTGCCTCTTCCTTTTGTTCTGAGCATCCTGTAACAGCCTAGGATTGACCAAGCTGTTGCTTTCTGTTTGCTGTGTGCATCTGTCTGGAAATGTGTTTGGGTAAAAATTTTTCTGGTCTGCCTTGAATATGGCAAAGGCTGGCAGCTTGTCTTGATCTCAAAGAGAAGCTGCATCTTCCTCCAGCGTGTGCGTGCTTTTTGTCAAAGAATGTGGGCCCCCTTCCTTGCCTGCCTTGTGAATTACCTGAAATACACAGTGGATGGATAGCACCTGTCAGCACATTTCACTAGTGAGCTCCGGAGAAAAAAACAGTTTAAATAATCATCTCTCTCCCCTGTGCATCAGGAAAGAGCGATAAAATACTGGAGATGAAAGACTATTGAAGCCTTAGGACATTTCATCTATTTTCCGTGGGGCAAATGCAGGTCTCTTTCCTATAGTAAATACATTTCAAGCTGTTCAGTTTTAAATTTATTTAGTGACAATACTTCTGAGGCTTCCCTGGAGAGGTTATTTTGTAATTTAATAGATGCCACTGTTGGGGATTTTTTTTTGGTTCTAATTTACTAAGCACTCAGTGGTTTTCATCTTTAAAGCACATTACAGACATTAAATAATCTGCAGACAGTTACTGAGAGGTAGCTAAGCCACCACCTCTCTCACCCTGAGTCTTTCTGTTAATAACTCTGCAGGAACTCCACTCAACTCAGACATGTTTTTCTGCAGTTAAATGAGAATTTGTAGTATGGTAAAATGGCGGGTCAGGCACAGAATTTTTTTTCTTTCTTGCATTCTCATTTTAAATCCTGTGCAACTTGCTCATCATTTCAGATGTTTCCTACCATTCAGCCCTAATAATGTTTTTCTTTTGCCAGCTGCATCTCATTGTTCTGAGCTCTACCCCGAACAACACTTCTTCCTTCACCTTTTGAGGCATGCGAAGTGTGCATGGATGATTACCTGGTGTGCCCTTGTCATTGTAGGGCTCGGCTCCCTCTCCTTGTTTTGCCGTGCCTACCCTCCTTCTGAACTAGGCCATCTTCTGCGCTGACATCAAACTCGTCTGGCACCTCCGAGAACCAGCTTGCAGTCACATCTGTGTTTCCTCTCTCCTCCCAGCAGCAAAAGCTGCTTCACTGCCCCAGGCAGCTAGAAAAATTGCTGCTGTCTCTCCTACGTGCCACTCCATGTAGAACGGCAACTCCACTGCAGCTCAGAACCACCTCCTTGTCTAAATACCTGAGAAACTTATCAGAAGGACACAGGTCTTGGGACATGACACTGGTGCGCATTAATGTCCTTATGGGAAGGAAAAATTTGCAAAGAAACTATTATTGATTGTCAACAAATTGAATGCCTTTTTTTAGCCTGCTTTCCAAAATGCCCCAGAGCTGGCCTGGGGCCCTGCTAAGTTGCCCTTGGCTAGCTTGTGTCCTTGTATCTGTGCCCTGGCTGCTGGGCTGTAGGTGAGACTGAGGTGGACAGTGATCTGCCCAGCTCTGGTCCCTCTGCTTTCTGCGTGAACCCGGAGCCAGTGCCAATGTGGGATTTAAAACAGATTGGTCAGAACTAAATGTTTCAGGTCAGAAGACCTGGGAGGCTCTTTGTGAGGGTCACGTGGTGGCCCTGTCTCACCCCTTTGGCAGCTTAAACAGGACCCCAGACAAAAGCATCTATTGCACTTGGCCGCTTGTGTTTGAGGGCATATATGTTTGGACTAGATTTTGACATAGAGATATTATAAACCAGCTCTTGACCGGGACGGTGGTCCTCTTTCTTCCAGCAGCAGTTCGAGCGCTGCATGCTTTCAGGGAAGGATTGCCTGTGCCTTGACTGTGTGAATTGTCCTACATTTCTGCTACCTTGCAATGTGTACACAGCTAAAAATAGCACTGGCCTTTTAACCATCACATTGCATACCGAGCACTTACCTGATAGTAGGCAAACAACCGGTGCATGTAAATAGGAAAATCAAGGTAGTGATCAAAAGAGCATTTGTCCGCTTTGTTTTCCTGGTAATTCCTCTCCTGTCATTTTAAATGTAGCGAGTGCTTGTGTGTTCAGCTTGCACCACTCCAGATGGCAGGTTCACTTGTTTTGCATTTTAAAATCTTGTATTTCAGGGCAGTATTTAAAACTGTTACCTTTTTAATAGTTAACTCCAGGACAGAATTACACACTGCCTCAAACCCAATAAATAGCTTCAAGGAGTATTTGCTAGAGGACCTTGGCTTTTTAATGGTCGAGTCTGCCTCCTGTTTTCGCTTGGGTTAGCCTGCACAGTGCAGAGCCATATGTTACCCTGACACACCTGGCAGAGCAGATCAGAGTTTAGTATGATGTTGTATTTCAGGTCAGTCAGAAAACACAGTTTCTGTCACCATCATAAATGTATTCAACTCAAAGTCTAAAAGAAAAACCATCTCAATATTTGGATTATTAGCTAATCTTCTCTGCTGAATGCCACAGAACGAAATACTGCCGACCAGCTTACTGACCGTAAAACTGGCGTTTGAATTTTGGGACGATGATCTTGGATGAAGGCTGTATCCTGCACACTTTCACTGACAGCACGTGCCTATTAGCACCTCCTCTGGGAGGTTTACACTCCATTTCAGTTTTGTCAGCAAGACTAACACCAACCCTCCTGAGCATCATAAGTCCTGAGCCAGTATGTGCCCCTGACAAAATCCCTAAGTCACACTACAGTAACTGTTGCACATAGACCTCCAGAAGATATTCCATAGCCTGGGAGTGTGAATATCTGTCTGGGGTGAAAGTGATGGCACGGGACAGTTCTGTTGAAAAGTCGTAGAAGCAAGTGGGAGATCTGGAGGTGCACCTCCCTGTCCACAGCTGAAATGTGCAACTGGATGGAGATCCTGTGGCATGAACAACACTGGGCATTTTAACATTATTCCCTGGTTTGGGGCTCTCTAAACTCTTGCTTCCATCCTTTGTCTTTCCTACTCTCAAAATCTGTGCAACCAGGCAACAAAGCCTTTTGGAGTAATTGCTTTACTTCAGTTGTTTACGTTACCAAACCTAATGAAAGCAAAACTACTTCAAGCAATCTTAAAATGGTCACAAAAACTTGGTTTTCAGCGTTGTTCTGATCTAGGGCAGGCAGACAGTTTCTAGGGATATAAATCTAGGCACTGCAAGCAGCAGAAAATGTATAGGCAGGTGATCATTCAATTAAAATGCATGGTACGTATAAAATGATCATAGCAAACCATTCTGTTCGTATTCAGTCTGTACGAATTTTATGGTTAACTTTGTAATGTAAACAGGAAAATTGCAGTATTTTGAATTTCCATTAAAAGATGGCAGAACTAATGACCTGTCTGTTGCTGTGCGGTGCAGGGCTAGAAGGAGAATAGATGAAATTTTGCTGTCTCAAGGGACTTGCCTTTGAATGTGCTTGCAGAATAGGCAGTGGTAACGAACATCCCCCGGGCTGTTTGGCCTAGCTATACCTCTTACTTTCTGGCACCGTGTTAAGCATGTTTTTAAGTATGTATCTCTAAAGTATGCCTGCCCTGAGAAAAGCTGCTTTGCTTTTCCTGTCATTTAGTTTCCTTCCCTATGTTTGGCACTTCTGGGAGAGAATAAAAGGGCTGGAATCACCACTACTTGCATTGAGTTTAGCAGTATTTACAAGTACTATTGTAACTAAATTATCTGGCCATCCAACCAGAAAGGCTAGAAAAAGCTTAGAAAAGTCTCCCTGAAACACCAGCTGGGACTGCTGGACTTCATTGAAGGAAGTAGTGCAGATGCTTGACTGGGTCATATCTGTTTATCATGTCTGGTTTATCCTTTCCTAAGATAAACATCCCACACCAGTAAGTCTCTTTTCAAATGAAAGAGTGTCTGTGCCTCCAGTTGATCTCCCTACCACCTCAGCATGTGGTCTAACCTCCGATCATAAAACCCAAAATGACTTAACTTAGACATGGGTGGTATCAGTCAGTGTTCAAACATGGACCATACCAAAACTTGATAATCACGAAGACAGATGTTTACAAGGCTCAACACAAATGAGACTGAAATGGACACTTTGTGCTTATGGGATGATATCTAGTGAAGGACAAGAAGTAAAGCTTACCTTTATACAGCACAAAACTGGAACGTTCCCATGAATCTTCAGAACTTTTGTCCTCCTGTGGATTGCCAGGTAATACATCTCAGATTTAATGAGAACCTTAAAAACAATCCCCTTCCAGGGTACTTCAAGCTACAGAACATTTCTGTGATACACAACCAAGTGGCTCAATCAATATCCTGCAGGATGAACCTTGTCCCTAGAGGAAAAGGGACAGGACTGCTCTGCTGGTGACTCTTGCCCTAACAGTTGATTGTCTTTGTGCCTACTCTCTGGCCAGGGAATTACCTATGAAGGCACTGGAGAAAGAGGAAGGGACCAAAAATCCTAACGCTTCCAGTACCAAGGCCCCAAATTTCATGTGCTATGTGAGCATAGCAGTAGAACAACAGAGATGAAGGGTATTGCCAATGTGTTATATGAGGCATGCAACTTCAAGCACTCTTAATAATGTTTCTATTACATTTAGTATTGCAGCTTAAATCTAAGAGCTAGATTTGCTCAGAAGGTCAGTATAAATAATTTAGAATATTTAGGGGAGTCATGAGAAAAGTATTTAGTACTTCTTTTTAAACTAGGTGGCAGTTTTATATTTGTTGCTGTGTTAATCCCTCATAAACATGTTTTCATTAGCATTCTTTTTTATTGAATGCTAAGATTATTGCAAAATGAAGGTCATAACAGAAGTTTTATACCATACAAAACTGCAAAGGCCTATGCTTACTGTGTGTACTAATTGCTGCCAAAACCTTACTGCACAGATGCCAAGGAAAATAGCTTGCAAGACTGCTGGAATAACGCCCTCCCAAGCAGCCCAAGTGGACCTTAACATTGCATGTATGGGCAACCAGAATGTCTGGGGGCTTTCCCATGGCTTGTATCCAAATAATTAGGGAGAAGTTTGAGAGAGATGAGAGAAGAGTGACTTGGGCCCACAGAGCACAAAGCTGCCATGCTCCCAGTGGACCGGATTAGGATGGAGCATTTGCATCTCCAGAAGTTGAGTGTCCTGTTCAGTGTAAACAGATGTGTTTTCATTCATTTCAAGCCCTCTGTATCCCTCAGCTTTAATAGTTAATGAATGACTCAGTGAATTCTATGCAACTTTTTCATGCTCCATCCAGGATTGGAGCCCCATTATTCAGGAAGAAAATGCATTTAATTCCCTCATTACTGGATGGCCGTGTACACACAGATATAGAAAGGCACATGCCTTTTCTACATGGAGAAATTACAGAGGCTTAAATAAACTCCTATTAAAATCAGTTTCATTAGAGTAGCACAACCCTCCCAAATGCATATAGACTAGTTAACACCTGGCTAATACTGATTTTTTTGGACATCAGTGACTGGATGAAGCAGGTAGTTTCTTGTCTTGCAGCAATAGTGTGTGCATGAATTGATTTTTGTAAACTGCATTGAAAACCTTTAATAGAACATGTAATACAAATATATTATTTATGTGACTTTATCTGTGAGAGTTAAAACCATAAAAAATTGCTGTAAGGCCAAAGTTATAGTAATTATATAGCTTTTTAGGTTCTCAGGGGAAAAGGATGGGTTTATTGGTTTTGATATCTATATAAACAGTAGAAAATGTGCCTGCATTTGTTGCACATGAAACAGTGACAGTGTCATGTTAGCTGGTTCTTGAACAGACTGAGGCATTCCTGAAATTAACATTCAATGTTTAAAAAAAATTTAATTTAGCTGGTGCTAGCGATCTTTAATGAATGCAAATTCTCTGATGAACATGGGCAGGTGTGGATGTTGGGACGGAGGAAATGCAGCGATCTCCTTTTGGTGTGTGCAGTGCTTGCCTTCCTCCTTGCTCTGAGTGTGTGAGCCCATGGGAATCTGCTTTTGGTGCTTTTCTGTATGAGCTCTTCAACTTTGCTAGGGGAGAGAGAGAGAGAAACATAGACGAGGAGTTGTTGCTAAAGGCAAAGTATCATGGCCCTATGCGAGTACAAGTGCTTTTCCTTTTCTCTGTAAATCTCCTCCCACATTGCTAGCTGCTGGCTTTGGCAGTCAGGCCACTTGCTGACCTTGGACAGACACATGGTAACAGGGAAGTTAAATGGCCTGCCCGCAGTCAGAGTGTCTCATTCCCGGAAAGTATCCTGCTCTTCAGCCTCAAGACTGTTTTTCTTTTCCAAAGGCAGTTCCCTTCCTGCCTAAGCAAGAGATACACCTACTTTGATGTTTACAGTGTGGAAAAAGGGGGTTTCAATCTGTGCTCAGGCTGCTCAATTCTGCTGATGCTTTCTAATGGATCTGTGACAGGTGTTGAGGAAAACCAAAGTTATTATCACTAGGCTGAACTGCACTGTACTGGAATCCTCAGTCCCCCTGGAAAATTTTCAGAGTCCCACATATTTAGAAAAGATGGAAAATCATTGTCTTGAGATTGTAATTTGTAAGAGCTGGAATAATAGTTCTTATAAGGAAAACTCTGCAGAGTAAATGTATCCCCCAGCTACCTCGTAGTGCCACAAAAGGTTCAATTCTAGACGTTTACTTTTATAAATATTGACTCCTTCAATATTAATTATTTCAATCTTTTTAATTGAATATGATTATTCTTTGTAGTAATGATTATTAGTTATATAATCCAATATTAAATCATATATTGATTAGAAATGCAATATTCTAGTGACAGATTAAATTCTGGCTTCTTAGTGATGTGACTTTGCTACATCTTAGTGTTGCAGTGCTGAAATTGTATTTACTCTCCAAAACAAACAGCTTTGTATGTATTTCTGAAGCATGGTCAGCAGTTTTTAGACTTTCTGTTAAATTTTGCCTTTTAAAATTTGTGCGGTTCCTAATCTGGGGACTTTATACAGACCAAGAGCCTTAGAAAGTAAATCTCTGGGCAGCCTCACAGAGGATGAGGTGAAGTTGGGCAATGCTCCTATCTTTTGTTAACAGGGAGATGTGCCAAGAGGACAGCGCTTCATTAGTTTACCCCCAACACTGTGTTTAAGTTTCTCGCATTCAGTTGTGTAGTAAAATCTCCTCCTCCTACGAAGCAGCACTACCTCAATATCTCTTCCAGAAGGAGTGGCCAGAGTAGTCAGTGAATGCAGTAAATGGCTTAATTGCCATCAATGCTTTGAAAGTATTTTTTAAATTTTGGTGGAATTGTTTGGTTTATGGGTTGATTTTTAAAGTTGCCTCTGTCAGTAGAGATCAGAGTCAGAAAATGAGTACGGATGGGCTTGAACCATATAATCTGAAACAAAAAGCATCCTTGAAAGTCTGGGTTGTTTATATTCAGGGCTCCACATAACCCAGTCGTAGCGAGGGAGGACAGACACCTGTTTGGATTTCTTTCCAGATTTCCTTAAATATGAGAACAAATTTTAGATCTGTGGTTTTCGTTTGGGCCCATTTGCAGTTATGACAGTATACAGCTGTGGAAGAGCAGTGACAGAAAGGCAAAGGTTACACGGAGGAGTAATTATTCATAACTACAATGCAGGAATAGACAAGATGTTGGTAAGGTTGCTTAGCAGCTGTATTCACATAGTCCAAGCTCTGCTGTGTTTTCATCGAGGATCTAATGTGCTTTCTGTTAAAGTAAAACTATTCATGGTGTAGGAGGATATACTTCAAGAGAGAACAGCTTGCTGGGCTTTTCCCATAATTAAAGCACAGTCACTGTCCACTTAATGCTATTCCTAATATTCAAACCAAAAGCAGGGCTGACCACATTAGCTTGATTTTGAACCAGTGCTTTTCACAAGAGGCTACGTCTTACAGCTTTTGCTCTCACTGACTGTCTTTCAATCTCATAGCCTTGGTGGAAGGACTGATGGCCAGAGCCATCTGATGTGCCTAGCTGTCGGGTGCCTGGCTATGTCCCTCTTCCAATGAATGAAGTATTTGCTGCTCTCTGTTGACCGATGCTCCTCAGGACTCCTGCTTGACAGGTGCTTAGAAGCAGCCTACAGGGATCCTAAGCAGAGGTGTCCGTAGTGGTTTCTGTCCCCAGCAGCCCATCCTGTCCCTTCCATTTCTCCCTACTGCTACTTGTCTAGCAACTGCTCAATAACTATAGTTCACAGATACTGAGATAATTGGCACTGATTTGAACTGCCAAGCTGTAAAATGAAATTATGTACACCAGAAGCTGGCTCAGAAACTGCAAAGGTATCCAGGCAGCTGTGGGGCAGGAATCTTTGCTGTCCATCCTGCAGCAGCTGAACCATGCAGCAAGATAGGAACATCCAAGAAAGAATTGGAGCAGATAACTGGGGCAGAGATTGGTTTATAATTTCAGTGTCCCCATTTGAAAATAGAGCTAGCAATAACAGCAGGAGATTTAGGGGAGGAAAGCCCTGTATTAAAACTAGATATCACTATAGAACATCACATATAAGCAGCATACAGTCTGGGAGTAGGAAAAATTTAGTGGTGAAATCACTAGCAAAAATAAGGTTAAGCTGTGTCTTCAGTTTTTCATGTGTAGCTTTTCAAGGTTGTGGTATATAATATTTTTCTCTTTGTTTAAAATGAGCCTTTTTTTGCTTTGTTGGCTCAGTGTGCATGCGTGCACAGAACCTTAATAGACATAGAGGAGTCACAGAACAGCAGTCAGGAGGGATGGGCAGGTGATACTCATACACTTATTAATGACATTTTTCTATATTATAATTCTAGCAATAAAGATGACAGTTATCCTGCTTCTGTTGCCTGGCATAGTGCATTCTATGGTGTATAGAACAGACAATGGTTCTCCAGGGGAACTGGGCACAGCTCATCCACAGTCTCGATTACTGCTCTGAATATTGTATATCCTCTTGCGTGGCATTGTAGCTCAGTGTTCCTGTGCTGGCTGCACATCACCTGGGCTTTTCTTCTTAATTTTTCCCACATGCCACCCACCAGAGAATAGGTCATACACATCGGAAAGTGACATGAGAAATGGTGCCACCTCCTCTTTCAACGATTAAGAAAAGCCGAGCAAGGAAACTAACTTTAAATCATGTAGGATGTAATTGCTCCCTCCTGCACTTTTAGCTGTCTCTTGTCTTCCGCTATGGCTTGTTACACATGTGTGCTTTGGCACGCAGGACCAGGAGAGGCTGGGGATGGGAGGGTGGACAGTGGATGTCTCTGTATCTGTGTCGTTGGACTCAGCTGATGAGAGGCACAGGGCCGAGAGGGTTGCCTGGTCCCCGGGGTGTGTGAAGGAAAACATGTGTCTGGTTATGGATCTACCCAGCAAAAACACTGCTCTGCTCTCCATGTGGTACAAATCCCATCCAGGCTACTTGTCTTAACATCCCCTCTGCATCAGGAAATAATTTCCTAGACTACCCTGAAATGACTCTTGGTCTTAATTTAGTGACCCCAGCAACTTCTACATCAGCAAGGGTAGTTCAAATGGGAAGATATAGACATTAAGTTGCTCGGTTTCCTGAAGCTGTCTCTGTCAGGTGTCTGCCCTGCTGGGGCTGAAGGCCTGGAATAAATAAGTGGGGGAAATTTTTAGGGAGTCCTTGTTACTGTCTATATTATGTATCACTGTTCAGGTATGTTCAGAGGGTCCAGAAGTAGAATGTGTCTCTTTGCAGCTCATAGGATGTATTAATGAAGAGGCGTCAAACTAGACAATTGTTGGGTTTGGCTTTTTTTTTTTTTTTTACAAAAATCATTAACAGTCTATTATTGGAGGCAAAAGGCATTGTGAACCTAGTTTAATAAATATTTTATTTGGGAAGTCATCTTGCTGTAGTAGATACCATAGGCAGAGATCTTTCCTGGCTTACTTCCAGATGTTAAAATTAAGGGAAAATATGTATGTGCAGAGAAGACTTTCAGAAGTTGCCAGATGAAAAGCTGAAACCTGAGCATTTTTAGCAATCTTCTCCCCAGATAAAAATGAATATTCTACTTTGGCTCTGTTCTGATGTACTTCACTCTTTGAGAAGCACACTGCATAACTGCTGCGATGTGTTTTCTGTTTCAGGTAAGGAAGGATGTGGGATATGGCTGAGTGGTCATAACACAAGCCTAATAAGGTGGATATCTATCTTCTTTTGCCGGTGTTGCCACTTATTCTTGTGCAGTTACTTCACCTTTCTGCGCCTCACCCTTCACTATACTGAGACTTTATCAGATATTTAGAGCAATATAACCCTAAACAGCTGTGTATGTGCACCAGATGTACATATTTGTACTTGTATGAAGCTAACATTGCAATGAGTTTTAAGGGAAGATCTGCTTTTCCTACTTACCTTCCAAGTGGCAAAATGACCTCAGACATCAGTTGGCCACTGCTGACTTGCTCTCAATATGCTTGTCTTAATTTTCTAGTTTTGATTTCACATTCAGTGCCAATATGTCTTTTATTCGCTCACTGTGTACACAAGTGCCTGTAAACAACTTCAGCATTTTTCCCATGTCTGGAGACTTTGCTACTACTCTGTTATGGAAAAAGTCCCCACTTTCCATCAGTGGTAATGGTCAGGTTCCACTCTGCAGTTGTTTTGAAACGTTTCAATTTTTCCTTGCTAAAGGAAAATATTTACTTGTTTATTATCAGCTGTGAAGTCAAGGTTTTACTGTTCACAGAAATAAATGACTTATTCTCAATGCAATTCTTTTTTCCAAAGCCTGAGGAAAACCACTTGTAATGGAAATTAGCAATGGCTATTACTGAAGAGAGGAACAAAATGTTTCCTTTTTATTATCTGTCCTATTAATAGTTACCAAGAGATGTCAGGTGACAGAGTAGAAAAAGTAGATAACATCAAGTCATGTTTTAATCTTATTTAGTACCTCGTAATGATGAACCAGAAGAGACCCTAATTATGCAGTTACATAACTTAAATACTCTTGCTATTGTAGATAATTACATTTGCAACATGCCTTGAAAGTGTTACCAGAGTTATGAAGCTGATCCTAAACTAAACTTATCATTTAATGCTTCCATACAGAGACAGTGATACATCTCTGTTTGAAAATGTGAAATGAATTTCTCAAGTAGTGGTAACACCGCCTTTTCAAATTCAAGCTTGTGTGTGCTTCAGAGGTTGTTTATGTCTGTCCTCACATTTTATTCAACTGAAGAAAGAGAAAAGAAGGTTTTCCTATGTGACCCAGAATGGAGCCAGTTCACCCAGCTGTTGTATCATCTGAAGAACTTAGTGTTTTCAACAAAATTACATTTTGTAGGCAGGACACTTCACTGATCTCTGGATTGCACTCACAACCTAGTCATTTCCATCCCAATAATTAGGCAAAACAACAAATATGACTTTATATGATTTTATTTTGAGCATGGCAGGACAGTGATTTGTTGCTTCAATACTGTCTCACTAGGAACCTCCTCTGCTGTTTGTGTATTGTAGAGAGGATGGAAGTGCTAATGCCTGAAAATTTAAGCAAATGTTTTCTTTCCAATTTTAGCTCTCTCTCATAACACCCCTGAATATTTATCCATTTTTGTCTTTATAGCTTGAAATTACAGCAATTGTTTAGCAATTATTGAATTGTATTTCCTGTTTTTCTCAGAAATCTTTTGCCATTTAATCTGTCTATATTGTACAAAAAGATCTTTGAACGCCAAATATAATATGGAATTCAGAAATACAATGTCTAATAAATGTTAAAGTGCATAAGGAGCCATAGGATTTCAGCAGGAATACAGTGGGATACAATGAGAGGCTAATCTCCTCAGCTGCTTCTCACATTGTATTTTTTGTTATACTACAAGTCACTTACTTAGAGTCAAATTACCTTCTTGTGCATAGGAATTTGTTAAGGGATAAAAAAATTTCTTTTATAAAAATGTCCTTTCAAAACTGTCCCTTGTTGGTTGTATTCACAGGAAACTGAAAGATACATCATTCTGCAAATACCCCTTTATATGATTTTCTGATGGTGGCAACACCTCAAACTTCTAGTGAATTCAGAGCCAGACTGTAGTCCTCCCTTTTCTGGCATGTCCAAAAGATGGGTGAAACTGCTGGATCAGTATGAAACTCAGCACCATCTGTTTTATTACAGTGAACAGTGCTAGGAGGAGGTCATAATCTGTATGTATGCCTCATAACTCAGTGAGAAGAATGGATGCAATATTACCCTGTGTATTTTTCTTCCATGTGGTGCTTTTCCTCACTGTGCCAAGAGCCTGCAGGTAAAAGAAAGTGACAGCATTGCAGGGAAAGCCAGTGAGATCTAAAGGCCACCTCATTCCTGCTGTCATGAGGATGGTACTTTGTCACCATATTTGCTATTGCAAGTAAAGTACGTGCTTGTTCTGTCCCTATTCACTTATTCAACCCATTGAGCAAACCAGTGTGAGAGGCTGCACATCAGTATTCAACACACACCATGACGTAAGGAATCTGGAAGCAGGGGCTTGGTTTGTTCCCTTTTAAATGGGCTTGAAATTACTGAGTATCTAGTTCTCATAGAGCCCTTTTTTTCAAGGGGTCTCAAAGGGTTTCACAAAATTAACCACATTTAGCAGGTGATGAGTGTCTGGTGAAAAGTGAATGATTAGCCATCTGCAGAGCCAAGAAGAGAGCCACCCTCGCTTTTTCCACCAGGCAGCACTGCCTCATGCAAACATCCTGCGCGCCATTTCTTGTCTCACCAGGAGCTGTGGGAAGCAGCCTGTTGCACCAAGGAGCGGGAACAGCAAGTGCTTTCCCAGGGGCCGCAGGCTGCGTGCCCCATGCCAGCATCCTGCCCCTCTGGGGTCACGGCTGGAAGCGGCTGGGCATGCATGCCCGGAGCTGGGGTCTGCCTGGTGAACGGGGCAGCCCACGCCTCCCAAAACTGCCCCTCAGCTTCCTGCACACCAAGCTGCCATGTCTGTGTGTCACATTATTAGCGGGATTGTGTTCAGGACTGTGAGACTTGGAGGCAGTGTTTCGTTTCCAAGAGGGTGTGATGAATTTGCAGTAGGGGACCTGTGGCAGTTAGTGCTTGGCAAGTGCTGTGAGAGGCCGGGAGCTGAGTGACTCAGGGAACCTATTAATAGTCTCTCTTGAGAAGCTTATATTGCCTCAATAACATGGATCATTAATTTTGCTTTTTAATCATTAAGAAAATACCTTTGTTTGATGGAATGTTTGGGACAAAGTCAGATGTAAGAAATTTTTCTGTTTTTCTTACTCCTGCTGCATTAGCTATTAACTAACTCACTAAGCTCTTAACTATCCTCTTTTTGATAATTTAAAGCTGATAGAATGATTATATTTGTATGTATACAAATTAGTATGCTGCTAAATCATTATTTTGAGTTGTATTGCTTTCTGAGCACTTTGTGTTTGTATATGAGAAATCTGGAGCAATAAAACATGTAATACAAACAAATTAAAGGAAGTGTTATGGGGATTTACCCAAGGCATTTATCCTGTCTGAATACCAGTTCCTAATGAAATTATGAGGAAATAAGTGGAATTTATTTCTGCTGCTAATGTTCATTATTGTCTCCCTTTTAAAAATGTTCACTACGATATTAAGATGTCTTCTCCTCAAGTTCCCTCTCTCTACAAGGCCGGTAGACAGTTCTGTAGTTCTCTGCTCAACGCCATTTTCCCTTTGTTCTTTCTCCTACAAATCAAACAATAAAGTAAGCACCTTCCAGGGTAGGTTGTGATTCAGAAAGGATATAAGCAGGGCACCACGCACAAAAAATTCAAGTGGCCTACAGATGGGTTAAAAAAAGGAGGTGCAGCTCTGGCTGTGTTCCTACCACCACCCTATGCCATGAAGGACTTAAATAGGCGTTGGTGGCCAACCTACATCCTTATTTTGTCTTAGATGCAGGTGGTTGTGCAGGTCACCAACAATAGCAGGGTTTACAGCTCTTCCCAAGGGTCTGTGTGCAGCAGCCATGGTGCTTTGCCCACAGAGGCAGGGCTGGAGCCCAGGCAGCTGAACCAGAGCAGCCAGGACTTGCACCACATTCTCCACAAGCCAGCAGCACTGTCTAAGAAAAAATGACCATACCTATTTTTGTGTCTGTTGCAAATGATAATTACTGCATCCAAAGTTGCACAAATGGCAGCTGTCTATTCCCAGGGTCAGGTGTCACCCTGAGCAAGTATGAGTGAATGCCTCTCTGGAGACCCTCTCTGCTTCCCAACAAAGTACAAGTGCCTTTTTCATGCCTTTGTCCCCCGTTAGGCTGACAACACCTGCTCTACCACCACCTGCTTCTCACCTGGATCCCAGCCTGTTCCACCTGCCAAGGCCTTCTTTGTGCCAGACTAAAAAATGTCTTCCATGTGTACTGAGCCCTGCACAGCTTTCTCAGAAAAGAACATCCTGCATTTAGGTAACCGAGGTTATTAATGCAGAAAATCGATGCCAGTTTGTTATGTTCAGAGCCTTTTAATGTTGTGTTCATTAAAATCTCATCATGGTGGATTTTTTCAGCAAAATCTTTGAGAGGCTTTTTATATCCAGAAATCCTAGAAAACATTTTTATATAAATATTAATCTTATGAAGTCCTTTTTAATATCAGCATAACTCCTGAAGGCTTTTTTAACCATAAAAAACTTATCAATGCAGTCTCTAAATTTATTACCAGCCATAGAAAAGTAATAACCAAAGTACAAGCAAGCAGTGCATTGCAAAGTATGAATTACAAAAACTGTTGCTGTCTTATTAACCTGAAACTCTGAAAAACACCAGTAATGTTGTGGTGAACCTTAAGTACAGCCCTAGAGAATGCAAAATACAGTATTATAGACAGAAGATGTCTGAACAGGGACAGAACTATTACAGAACAAGAATGACTTTTCTTTGGCCTCGAGTAAGGGCTCATGCTCTCCCCACTGTGTAAAACAGCAAGAAGCACAGTGATGAGTGAGATCCATTTATATGGTTCATGATTCCTCACAACCTCTTAAATCGGACTTTATCTTGCAATTTTATCATATTTACTATAGAATATGCTCCAGTGCTGACAGCAGTGCAAATGCAATTACAGTATATCTACATCTCCCATTGCCTGTTCTGCTGCTGCTGCTCTTAATTAGGTATTTCCCCATTGGAGTCTGGCAACGTACTGTTTTTGAAGTGGTAAATGAAATCATAGAATCACAGAACAGTTTAAATCAGAAGGGGGTCATCTAGTTCAACCTCCACTCAAAGCAGGTCCAACTAGATCAGGTTCCCCCGGGCCTTGTCCGGTCAAGTTTTCGGTATCTCAAGGGAAGGAATTTTTTTTCTTAATATCTAACTGGGGTTTTCCTTGGGCTTGTTGCCTCTTGTCCTATCACCATCTGCCTCTGAGAAGGGTCAGGCTCTGCTTTCTCTGTTGAGCCCCTTAAGGCTGAACAAAGCCAGGTCTTTCAGCCTCTCCTTGTGTGTCCTGAGCTCCAATTCCCAGACCAGTTTGGTGACCCTTCACTGGACTTGCATCAGACAGGCAGCATGCAGTGAGTTTGATAATGCTATGGACCAGGGAGATTAGACACTCCTGCATAGCACAGAGTATGGGAGGAAAGGTGAAGAAGAACTCACTGTTTACAGCTTTTCTAAAAATAGGAAGAGACTCTGGAGATGATCAGACTAAGGGGTGGTGCTGTGGAAACTGAGTGAAGTAACTTCTACTCTGCTCTGCAAGGACACTGCTTACATCAACAACTGCCAATGACTACCTAATTTGATTGAAAAGAAGAAAACAGGAGAGATGTTCAAGGAGCTTGTGGAGGCCTCTTGGAAGCATGGGAGGGTGGCTTAGAGAGGTGCAGAGTTCTAGAGATGAAACAATAGAAGGAAAAGGGTTTGGAGGGCAGGACTGAATGGGATGCACACCGAATATTGAGAATTTTAAGGGATGTGCTCCATAATCCACCAATTTTGGTGAAGTCTGAGAGGCTTGTGTACAGTCTTGGGGTGACTAAAATGAATCTGGCTGCTGCAGGGGGCTAATATGAATGTACAAGGATGCACAACGAACAGTATGAACACCCGACATGGGCTTGGGCTGCTGGGTAACATATTCCAAAACTGCTTTTGGCCCCCAAACATCCCTGCTTCAAACACAGCATCACAAGGATCACCAGCACCAGGATTAGAATGACATGAGAGGGAAAATGTCTCCCTGTCAAACTCATTCCCCTTGCACCCAACTATTGGGCTGTGACAGTGACGCTCAAGATCCCAGTCACCTCAAAGAGAAAAGATTTCTCCCACAGCCTCAGGTCAGCTGCAGGGCCAGCCAGAGCCTTCAGCTCCCTTTCAGTGCTCTTTGCTCTGCTTGTACAATTCAGAATGTTTCAGACTCTGTTTTGGACTTGTGACCCATATGCTTTGATGGTGCTTTAAGGACAATACAGTCTGACTCTTATTTGCAGGCAAGCTTTGTTTTGCCAGCTGAGAGGCTGCCTCTAATGTACATGACATGAGCCATGCATAGACAAGGAGCCAGGCATGGCCTGCAGGCTTGGGCTTTCAAACAGACCTCACACTAGGCTGTGCTGGACGTTGACTGTGGTAGAAGTTCTTGAAATCAGGCACTGTGAGTGCCATGGGTTCCCCAAGTCCGTCATGCACAGCTGCCCCCATGGCCAATTGGCACGCACCGCTCTCACCAAAATTCACATGCTGCACAGCTGGGAAGGCCCCCATCCCTCCCCTCCCTGCTCATCCTCCCTGCCAGTCTCAAACACCACGTCAAACCCTTCTGGTTCTTTCTTCAAGGTAGTTGGAGATAAACACATTTCTCGTATTTATCATTGAAGGGTGTTTAGGCTGTTGAAAGTGCTCTGCAAGTCTTTGAGCCTCTGTCTGCCAGCTCTCAGCCCCGCTTGCTCCCTGTTTGCAGCTGGTGCAGGAGACAACATACCATCTTAATTCAAGACAGGTGTTGCTCAGCAGCCTCAAGCCTTCTATATAGTGCTGGCCATTTACTCCTAACTCGTGTTTGCATGGTAGTTGAACAGTTCTCCATGAGATGCAGTTGTCCTTTAAGAAGTATCCTTGGACAGGGTGGTAAAGCTTGTGCAGACTCTCCCAGGATAAGAGATGGGGTGATGACACCATGAATATCCATGTTATTGGTTAGATTGGCAGTCACGCTCCTTTCTTCATCTTTTTTATTATTTTATTTGGGAACTGGTTGAATACCCCTGATAATTCCAGTATCCAAAACATTTTTGGGACAAGCCATGTTATCACTGTGCTCCAAGGACAGGGCTACTGCTGGAGGCAGTGACCTCTTCCCAGTTTAGAAACTCCATGACATTATACAGAGAATGAAGGGGCAAAAAGAGAGGCTCCGATGGACTTGCTTTTGGTGTCTGCCAGTGTGTAAGTGGCAGTTCAGGCCCTCTGTATTTGGGATCTTTACAGTTTCACCAGAAGAATTGCTCTTTTTACATGGCCCAGGAATAGTTGTTTTAGTTAGCTTGTGGGTTTTGAGGTGTAAAAACTGACAGTCAAAATGGAAGGATTATTTTCCTTTTGCCTCGTGTGGGCTTCAGCACGTCTGAAACCTTGAGAGTCACCTTTTGATTGCTGTATATTCAAAATGGGAAATTTGCAGGGTTGCACTTCAGTAAAAATGACTCAGTTGTGCATTTCTCCCTTCGCAATCAGCAGAACCACAGCTGCTCTTGGCCTGTGTGGAGCACGTTCCTTCTGCACAGGGCACGTCTCTTAGCAGCTGGCTTGTGGGTGTGTGTACATCAAAAAAAATCATTTAAACATGTAAAAAAAATAACAGGTTAATTTTGTTAAAGGAAAAAAAAATATCTTTAGCAGTTTTTCTTTCTCCCTATCCCCCAACTCTAACAGTTGTGTAGAGGTGTCTGGATTGCAGCTTAGTGTGCTGGTGCATGGGTTGTTCCCCACTGAGAAAGACCCATCCTTGCAATCAGAGTGGGATGTTGACATATATATAGCTCCACACTTTCCCTAAAAGAGCCTATATGCACGACAGGGCATTGTGTAGTCTATCAGCTTGAGAAAAATCAATTGTGAAATATCTGCCTTGACATCTCTGCCGGTGGAAAAGGCAGCCCCCATTTTACAGCACAAAGCAGATCAACTCAGCACAAAGCAGATCAACTGGTCACTGAGATTTAGGTGGATTTTTGCCTCTTTGAGTTCATCTCAGCAATCATTAGATATGAGAAAATTCATGCAGTAGTATACATGGACCTTCCTGTAAAATTTATATTATTTTATTTTTCAGATAGTTTCCAGTCTCCCCCAATTAAACCGGTGTTTTTACTGTGATATGTGTACTGCTTAACAGATGAGGCTTTTTCCTATTTGATTCATTCAGCTTCAAATTTTTGAACAAGTGTAATAAATTGTGACAGAGCACAGTGTTCACTCAACATCTGTATGCTTTTGTACGTTTCTCAGCTCATTATGATAATTAATACCAATTTACCTCATTTCTGGGATTTTTACAGACGATCTACACTACTAACATTTCTACCCTTCAACAGAATGAAGAATTTTTAAATCCTTTTTCCCAACTAGGCTTAGAGATATGTTAAAGGGCTTTATAAATGTTGGGATGACTTTGGCTCATTGTGAGCTGCCATGTGTTCCTGCGGGTGCTGTGTCCTGCAGCCCCTTCCCAGGGTCCCATTGCAGTATCTGCCTCCCTTCTCGCAGCAGCGGGGACATCTCCAGCTGGCAGCTGTGTGGGACTGTGCCAAACCCTGACAGGATTTTGTGCAGATTTAAGCACTCGAATTTGCTCTGCTCATCCTCTTAGATCTGAGCATGAAGACAGTGCTCTGAATGCAGAAAGGTCACCACTATTTGCAATTCCCATTGACACTGATTATAATTGCTGTTTTCTTAACTTCTGTGCTCTTGTAGGACCTCATTGCAATGTTCTGCTTTTCAGAAGCTTAGATAAAACCATCAAACACATATATATATATATATAAAGGTTTTAGTACCCAATGAAGCCCCGAGTCTGTGTTTTAAGCCATTTGGCTGGAGTAGGGACACCTCTACACAGATATTGAGGACTGCTTTCAGGAATGGTGCTTAGCAACCAGTCGAGTCTCTGAGCCTCTGCTGCTTAGTAGCTCAAGACAGATCCAGTACTTTCCTGTGTAAAGGTTCAGAAAGTGGAAAAATCATGACAGAAGTAGAGGCAGTAATAATAAAGTCCTTGAAAACCTCATGAGGACTCTCATTTTCCAGAAAACACAGTGAGATCACCTTGTCTTCATTGCACTATCCATTCTGACTGCTGTATGCCTGTTTCTCGGTACGGTAAAATCTAGATTAGGGCTCTTAAACTCATCACTAAAGTAGCAAAGAAATACCTTACAAATCCAAGTACTCCAGAAAATGATGGCTCCTTTCTCAAAGACAGGGCACATGCACTCATTTCTTGGAACGTGTGCTCAAGGGACACAAAGTGGACTAAGTGGACAAGGGCAAAATTTACCTTAGAGACACTGATGTCCTGAAACAGGAGCCTAATGTTGGTTCTGTGAACTGTCCCATGATGAAGCATCTCTTGTCACTGGCATGTTGCTGTGATCCTGAAAGACCAGCCTCCCCAAGGAAAAGCTACTCTTTATGAATCCCTCTCTTAATGTCAGTTGCAACTGTTGCTTTCCTCCTGCCTGACTTTTAGTGAGAGCTATGTAGAACACGTGCAGAGTTGTTGGGTGACTACATATCCCTTAGTTTAAGCTGTTCCTTTTTTACTGAAGTGTCCCTGAGGGTGATTACTTCTCCCTTTTTCTATGAGTCATCACTCCATCTGTTGCATGAGTAAAAGGTGGGTTGACTCACCACAACTTTTGCAGAGCCCTGATAAACAATATATTGATTAAATCTTGTTTTCAGAGTAGAGACCCAGGGTCATAGCAAAAACTAAAGAAAAATCTCAAAAATTCTTTTTTTCTCCTTGAACTGTCCTTAGACTTCACTGAAATGTGCATCAGTGGCAAGAATCACAAACACAGCTTTGTGTTTCTGGTTTGACTATTAAACATGTTATGAATAGCATTAATGAAACTGTACTCAGAGCAAAAAGACTTATGGAAGTGGTTTTTTTAGCCTACAAATGCTCACCACACATGAACATTATATATTTTATTCCCAGATGGTTTGGAGGTACAGAAAAAGTTTTTTAAGTCCAATAATGTATCAGCTCTTTCTGGCCTGGCCTTGATCGTTCCCAGGTAGACCGCTCACCAGTGCTCTGTGAAAATTTTCATGCAAATTTAGCAACTTTGAAAAAGACAGATAATGAACTGTTATGAGCTGTTCTGTACTGTCAGGAGGAGCACTTTTAGCACTAAAGCTACAGAGGAGGGAAAGCCTCTGAGTCCTGTGGTAGAACTATACAGACAGAAGTTTTCCCTTGGAGCTTATCATACCAGCCAGGACTGAATCAGCAGAGACCTGAAGGGAAGACACTCACAAATAAGCCAAATGTGAGGGGCTCACTAAGAGTTTGCTGGAAGTCTGCAGTGTGAAGATTGAAGAGCCTGGTCAGAAAAAGATGAAGATCTGGGAATGATTGAGAGAAGTAGTGCAAGCAGTTCCTCTGGAGGGAGTTCTGAGTTATGTTTGCTGAAGGCTGTTTCATCTTCCCAGCAATCCTGTTTGAAATAACGTTGTATGTACTGATCTCAATCACAGAATCACAGAATGGTAGGGGTTGGGAGAGACCTTCAGAGATCATCTAGTCTAAGTCCCCTGCCAAAGCATGTTCACCTAGAGTAGGTTGGACAGGAATGCATCCAGGCGGGTTTTGAATATCTCCAGAGAAGGAGACTCCACAACTTTTCTGGGCAGCCTGTTCCAGTGCTCTATTACCCTCAAAGTAAAGAAGTTTTTCCTCATGTTGAGATGGAATTTCCTGTGTTCCAATTTGTGCCTGGTGCCCCTTGTCCTGTTGCCGGGCACCACTGAAAAGAGCCTGGCCCCATCCTCTTAACACCCTCCCTTTAGATATTTATAAGCATTGATGAGATCCCCCCTCAGTCTTCTCCAGGCTAAACAGACCCAGGTCTCTCAGCCTTTCCTCATAAGAGAGGTGCTCCAGTCCCTTGATCATCTTTGTAACCCTCCACTGGACTGTCTCCAGCAGTTCTGTGTCCTTCTTGAACTGGTGGGCCTGGAACTGGACACAGGACTCCAGATGTGGCCTCACCAGGGCAGAGTAGAGGGGGAGGATAACCTCCCTCGACCTGCTGACCACGCTCTTCTTGATGCACCCCAGGATGCCATTGGCCTTCTTGACCACAAGGGCACATTGCTGCCTCATGGTCATCCTGTTGTCCACCAGGGCTCCCAGGTCCCTTTCCACCGAGCTGCTTTCCAGCAGGTCAGCCCCTACCTGTACCGGTGTATAAGGTTATTCCTCCTTCAGTGCAGGACCCTACACTTGCCCTTGTTGAATTTCATTAGGTTCCTTTCTGCCCAACTCTCTAGAATGTCCAGGTCTCACTGTATTGGCGGCACAGCCTTCTGGTGCATCAGCCACCACTCCTCCCAGTTTTGTATCATCAGCAAACTTGCTGAGGGTACACTCTGTCCTTTCATCCACGTCATTGATGAATATGTTGAATGAGACTGGACCAAGTACTGACCCCTGGGGAACACGGGTAGCTACAGGCCTCCAACTAGACTCTGCACTGCCAATCACAACCCTCTGAGCTCTGCCATTCAGCCGGTTCTCAATCCACCTCACTGTCCACTCATCTAACCCACACTTCCTAAGCTTACCTATGAGGATGTTAGGGGAGACAGTGTTGAAAGCCTTGCTGAAGTCAAGGTAGACAACATCCACTGCTCTCCCCTCATCCACCTAGCCAGTCGTTCCATCATAGAAGGCTATCAGATTGGTCAAACATGATTTCCCCTTGGTGAATCCATGTTGACCACTCCCAATAACCTTCTTTTCCTCTACATGCTTAGAGATGACATCCAGGATGAGCTGTTCCATCACCTTTCCAGGGATGGAGGTGAGGCTGACTAGCCTGTAGTTTCCTGAGTCCTCCTTCTTGCCCTTTTTGAAGACTGGCATGACATTAGCTTTCCTTCAGTCCTCAGGCATCCCTCCTGTTCTCCATGACCTTTCAAAGTTGATGGAGAGTGTCTTTGCAATAACATTTGCCAGCTCACTCAGCACCCGCGGGTGCATCCCATCAGGGCCCATGGATTTGTGGGTGTCAAGTTTGCCTAAATGATCTCTAACCCGATCCTCCTTGATTAAGGGAGAGTCTTCCTTACTCCAGGCCCTCTCTCTTACCTCCAGGGTCTGGGGTTCTTGAGGGCCAGCCTTAGCAGTAAAGGCTGAAGCAAAGAAGGCAGTCAGTAACTCCACCTTCTCTGCATCTTCTGACACCAGGGCATCCACCTCATTCAGCAGCAGGCCTGCATTTTCCCTAGTCTTCCTTTTTCTGCTGAGGTACAGCCCTTCTTATTGAACCGGACATGCCTTGCCAGGTTTAGTTCCAACTGGGTTCTAGCCTTCCTCGTTGCATCCCTGCATACTCTGACAACACTCCTATATTTCTCCCAAGTGGCCAGTCCCTTTTGCCACGTTCTGTAAACTTCCTTCTTCCATCTGAGTTTTTTCAGAAGCTCCTTGCTCATCCATGCAGTTTTCCTGCCTCCTTTGCCTGATTTCTTGCTCCTAGGGATGCACCAATCTTGAACTTGGAGGAACTGGCGCTTAAGTATTAACCTGCTCTCTTGCACCTGTCTTTCTTCTAGAGTCTTAGCCCATGGGATTCCCCCAAGCAGGTCTTTGAAGAGGCCAAAGTTAGCTCTCCTGAAGTCCAGGGTTGTAATTCTAGTTTTTGCCCTCCTTCTTTTACACAGGATCCTGAACTCCACCATCTCATGGTCACTGCAACCAAGGCTACTCCCAACCTTCACATTCCCAACTAGTCCTTATTTGTTTGCACAAGGTCCAGCAGCACACCTCTCCTCGTTGGTTCCTCCACCACTTGTGTCAAGAAGTTATCGTCAATGCTCTGCAGAGGTACAGAGCTGTCAAAGTGATCATCACCTAACTTTGTGCCCAAATATTGTTCCTGTATGCTTGGTTCTTTGAATTGCATTCTTGCAGGGACTGTGACTGTGATAATGACTGAAATTGTTACATCCCATCTAAAAAGATGCTTTGCAATTTTTTATATAAATGATTTTGCATTAATCAGTAAAGGCAGGAGGACTGTCAGATGAAAGACAGCTTGTAAATGCAGGTTATAAAAATAATTCTACTTCTAAGAATGAAACTCCTGAAATATTTTTTTATTTATTTTGCTGCTAAAAACAACACCATGAGTGGTGCAGAAGCAAGAATTGTAGAATACCAGGTGTCTCTGAATATCTGTAGATCTTCATATAGCTATCACTTGATCATGACAGGAAATTAAACAGTATTATTTTCTAAGATTCATCCACATTTAAAATAATACAGTGGAACCTGAAGTTATTGCCAAAACATATTACATATTTTTTTCAACTGAGAAAGCAATTAAAGGGTTCACTGAAAAATGCATACTTCCTTTTGTGGTCAATGATTCCTCATACCATTAAATGCCAAAATGCTTTTCACAGCTCTCTACTAAATAGTTGAAAAGGAAATAATCCATTGTATGATTATTTTTAAGACAACAATGAAGCTGGGGAAAGACAATGAATATTTACTTCCACCTAGTTGCTTGTCTCCCGCCATGAAAACATCCTGTGGGCAACTCATCATTTGACCCTGAAAGCTTTGCATCGAAATTCTTCAATTGCTTTTCCTTATCTACTAAGGGAATTTTAGAATTACCATGAGTTCTTTTATTTTGTTAACATGAATGCATAGAAGTGTTGAGGCATATCGCCTCTACACCCTGTAATTGAAAGGATCTGAAATAGCTTTTGACTATGGAAGATAATCAGTGTATGTTAAGCAAAGATTTCCCGCTTGAGATTTAAAAATTTGTAAAGAGTTATGTAAACAGAGATAACTATGAATAGAATTAAGTACCTAAACACTATTTACATTTATTTCACACTGTGTTCAAAATGTTTAGGATACATCCTTAAAATGAGAAGCAACAGATCCCATATACTTCAAAGTTTATGACTTAATGTGTTTAGTGAAGAAGAATTTACTACGGTGAATAGACAATAGGAAGCCAAAGACCTGTGGGATGGTTCAATCACTTTTTCGGAAAAAGAGTTGATTCTTTAGGAAATCAGAGCTGGCACAGAAAGAGGGTTTTATGCGGAATATGGTCTGTTGTGATTGAGTGGAATGTGTGAGTCTGCGTCGCAAGGCACAGCAGTTAAGAAAAAAGTGCAGTGTGTGATCTTTGAAGAATAGCTATCTGAATATCAAAAAGCTCCCAAAGATTATAGCACTACTATAGGCTTTCGTACCTCAAATGCAACAGCAGAAAACTTATTTTTCTTGTGCCAACAGAAGCACATAGATTGCAGAAATCCCCTACATACTGTTTTTAAGGCTGATCTTTCAATTAAACCATTTGTGTGCATAAATGCTTTTATTAACTAATTTAAGAAAAAAGATATATTGAAATAAATATTATGTTAAAATTTATGTTAAGCACAATTTTAAACAATGTTCAGCCCAACTGTACCCTTTGTGTTGTGATTTCTGTACCATTTCTCCACAGGCACTACCTTTTTAGTGGGTGTCACTTTGAAAACAAGAACTGAAGAAAGTTAGATCTGAGGGCAGGGCATCCTTATATTGTTTCTAGAAGGATAAAACTTCAGTTTCACGTTACCTGACTTAAAAGACTTAACTGAAATATCTATGCAGCCTCAGCCTAGGTAAATGGAGAAAGAACATCCTAGAGAGAGCTGAAGAGAGACACTGTGTTCCATAGCTTGTGCTTTTCTGTAAATGGATGAAACACGAACTGCTTATCTGTATATTAAGAAGCTAATACAGTACTGTGAAAAAAAGTTTGATTAATACATATTAATCTATTAAAAATGTGTATATAACTACCAGTTTTCCAGTTTAGTGGGACGTAAATAGTTCATCCAAACTGTTCAGAAAATCGCAATGTAGTAGAAGATGCCCTCATTATGAGGTTTAGGTTGAAAGGTGGCTTTGGCCAAGAAAAAAGGACACGTGTTTAAGCAGCCTTCCGTCAGCCTGTCCTCTAGATATGTAACTGGCATGTTGGAGGTGGGCATCAGGAGATCTTTTCTTAAAAACATTCTGGTCTTGCATACGTGTGGACAAAACATCTGAAGAATAGCTGTTACCATAGGATAAATGTCTGTCCTTTATCAGCATGTATGTGACTGTTGTTTCATTTCTTTACAGTAAATCGGCTTAGCATGGTATTAAAACCTGACAGGCAAAAAGTTAAGAAGCGAACTGAAACAGAGAACCCCAACTCAACCAGCTTCACTAGCAAACCCAAAGCACCCAAGAAAACAAATATACATCATACTGTGCTCTGAGCAGCAAAAGGAAATGAAGCTAAACAAGCCGTGCAGTTTTGCCAATGACTGCTTTAATGGCTGGCAGCAATGTAAGACCTTATAAGACACGTGAGAGAGCATCAGTCGGGGAAAAAGAGAATCCTAGTCTCAGCAGCAAGTATTTCAAATAAGGGAGAAAGATTAAGGTGTGCCTGGATGTTCTGCACTTGAAAGTAATATATTTATAGGAATATATTTTATAGCACTTAATGTTGTAGCATCACTAGCTGCTACATTCAGATAATTTCCTTACCCTACTGGAGGGCGTGCTGGCATTGCAACAGATTCAATGTGAAGAGCTGGCTAATTTTTCAGAAAGAAATACTGTCTCCCACACAACACAGCTGAAAGCTGCAGTTACACAGGGATAGGAGGGGAACAAAGAGCTACCAGAACCCAAGAGCTGCCAGGTTGGACAGGAACCAAGATCAGCATAGTCCAGATCCGTGCTGTGATCTAGTACCAGATGCCTCAGAGGAAGGAACCAGAAAATGACACGTGGAAAGTATGGGATACTTTCCACTCAGAAATGTCTCTTCCATTTGTGGTAGAAACTGCGCATCTGTGTAGTTAGGAATCCCCTTAGCCACAGAAATAGGGAGGGCTTCCAAATCATCTTGCCATTAGTTTGCGATAATGCCAGGTATTCTTTATCTAAAAAACACAAGCCTTCCTCAAATTATCACAAATTCTTGGCCACATATTCTAAGCTTTCATGTTAGTGGCGCAAGAGGAGTCTAGCTGAAGCACCTATGGAGGGTCCAAGACACCATGCTTTTTTCAAAGAACAAAATGTAACACTTTCATAATGAAGCTAAGCCTGAAACAGCATGTATCAAGAAGGAAAGTCATATTTTCAAGGAAAAAAATGTGTACTATATCTGTAGTAGATACAGCCAATTCATCCGTGGCCAATGGAGAGTCTGCCGTTGTTTGATGTCTTTTTTCATATATATATATTCTTAATACCTCTTACTAAGTTTGGAATATTTGTTTGGATTTCGTCTTCCATGCCTTGTGCCTCTTTACGCAGCTTGTCCATGATAGCTGTGATGATGTTTAAGGGAAGCATTATTTTTCTCACGGATTTAATTCAGTTTTGAAGGCACTTATTTTCTTATGAAGATGCTGGGATTGCTGGAACTTGTTCTACTGAAGTTTGTGTTTTGTTTAGGCACATTCTATATTTACCTTTTTGTTGTTACTGCGATCTTTATGAGATTCATAGTACTATGTAGCAGATAATTTTTTCTAACTTTTCGACTTTTAAGATGTGTGTATGTACATAAACACACATACATGTATTATGTAATAAATATATGATATGCATTATATACCTATGTTATATGATGCATATGTATAATGTGAATAATATTTGCAAGAAAAAGTGTACTGTGCATTTTATCAGATTGTGTTAGAGACACCAGTTAAGCAATGGTTTTCAGCACTTCTTTATTTCTGTTTTACATTTTTTGGGGGGGAATTTGAATCTGAAACAGGACTATATTTCTTGAAGACTTATTTGACTGGTCATTTAGCCTCTATTTAGCCTCAGGACACATGACTGTAAAGCCTTGCATTAAAGGCTGCATCCTGCCAACAGCAGAAGCCATTCAGTATCCACTGAATTTGTTGGGAATTTAGGACCTGTAGCACCTTGCAAGAATGAGCCGTAGTCATCACCTACCAGGGTACTACACCACAAAACCGCAAAACAGAAGAGACTCTGTAGTTCTGCACCAATTAGTGTGAAAATCTGGAACTTTCCTGGTGATGGGTCAACAGAGCTTTGCACTTTATGGAGATTAGAACTGGCCAATGTGTAGTGCTACGTCTATATTGGCTTTGGTAGCTGGGATTGAGATGAGGCTTGAGATCATGGAGGCAAGGAGTTTGAGTCATTTGCCTCCTTACTGCCCCTGGGGTAGCTCAGGGGAGCCTGGAGAGCTTGTTGGGCTCAGTCCAGGGTATACATACTGTGCAAGTCAACACATACGAAACTGGGCCTGGACCAACAGGACCTGTTTCACATTACACCATACCACTAACCTGTGGGGATAAGTGTTTGCATTCACCGGAAAAATCAGGCAGGCTATTAAATTATTTTCATGCCTCGGTTTCATAAGTCAGTGGTTGTCTGGTTCTGAAATAGTACAAATACATTCCCTGCTGTGCGATGTGCAACGATTAAGTGGCAAGGCAACCCAGAGGTGAGCAGCCCCACGTCATAGGGCCAGCCCGAGGTGCAGCCATCATGCTGGTGGGTGGAAAAGCTCTAACTCAGCCTGGTGTCTGCTCTTTGAGGTGGTTCTTTTGATTCATGTGTGGAGATCACTGCTTTTGAGGTTAGCATAATTCTCTGGGAAGTAAAAGGGCTTTCACGGACCGTGTTGCCACACCGCAGGGAACACAAGTTTGGCAAGATGCGATTGACTGCATATAATGCACAGAAAAAAGAGACTGCCAGTGCTTGGGGGAGGTGGGGCTGATCTGCAGGTTCCAGGATGGACACGGTATGGGATACAAAAGGATGGGGCCCTTCAGGTCTTTAATCCCTCACGATTTCCCTGAAACAGCCTCAGTCGTTACAATGCGAGCCTTTTAATTGTGCAGCTTGATTAACTGTCACACCTTTCTAGAGAAAAAACATATTTCTTTTAAAGAAATTGTGATTTAAAATCCAGAAGAAAATCCCTTTTAAGCATGAAATGCTGACGGATGGTGCCATTTGGAGTCTGAAAGTCAGCAGACACGTGCTCCTCTCTGGTGCCTGGTGTGAGACGGTTCTGTTGGGAAGGGGCAGGGAGCCTGCCCTGTAGAGGGGGCTTCCTCCTCCTCCAGTTCACCAGCAGTCAGCATGGCAGCTGCAGCAGGGTGCCTGCCTCCGTGCCCTCTCAGATGGGGCTGCACCCTATGCCAGAGGGAAGGGAGGACAAGCTGAGGAGTGTGACACTGCCTGGCTGCAGCATGTTGCCTCTTCTCCTGCCATGTACCATGGGCCTAGTGCTGCTGGAGGCTGTCCTGGAAGGTGCTCTCATACTCCTACTCTTATGCTGGGATCGGGAGGGGAAGACCAGGCCAGTGCCCCAAACCATCTCTGTTGCTGCGGCTGCTCTTCTGGTTTCATTAGCATAAACCCCTTGTGATGGCATCCTTCAGCGCTTGCTGAGACCCATCACAGCCATGCCTCCTGTGCTGCAGCTGGCCTCGATCCAACAGAGCTCTGCTGCTCAGGCTTCTCTTTGTTTTTTCTATGGTAAATTACTGACATAGGATGAATAATTCACTGGATTGCCCGCAAATTTGATTAGGAATTAAAGATTAGATAATTCCCAATCATTTTGGCTTTCCTAATTTGTTACAGGATCTGGATAAACTGGCATGGGAGGGTGGGCAGGCTCTGAGGGTGTGATGGGGCTTGGGTTGGGGCAGTTGGTACCTGCAAGAAGGACTGTGCACACCAGCCGGGTGCCCTGTTGTACTCCTGTAGGGGCCTGTGGGTGTGCATTAAGCCCATGATGGAAATGTTCTGGTTTAGAAAATGAAAACAACTTTCTCCCAGGCGGACTTTTTTTCAACCTCTGTCTTTTCATGGTTCCAGTTTACAGTGTGGTCCCACAGACACCCTGCCACAACTGAGAAGAAAGTGAGTTGCAGCACAGAGGTGGGAAGGGGTAGGAACTTCCTAAGCCTGTTTTTTTTGTCAGAGGATGGTGTATTGGGTAATTTTATCTCGGCCTAGGGGAACAGATCAGTGTCAGATGCTGCAGCTTACAGCAAGTGTTCTACTCTCTTACACTTTGCACAATCATTGACACTAATGTCAAGTGGATATTAAATACTAGCATAGTGTGTGGTTTAACTGATCACGTAAGGGCAAATCAAACTAAAATCAGACCCAAAGTTGCCTACTCTCTCTTCCTGAAATCTTGCTCAGAAAAGTTAGAGTTTATATTTTTTTTGAGAGACTGTCAAACCTTTACATGCCTTGAAAAACGGAAGATAGGTAAAATCACTGTTGCTACATAAGAGCTGTAGTATGGATCCTGAACTGGAGAGATGCTGCTGTCTTTGGCTGATGGTGCCTTCTTTTCTGTTGAAAGCAACAGCAACTTGCAAATAAATGTGAATGTTTATTTTCTCTCGCCAAGAACAGGTGGTCTACATTTCTACATTTCTAATGGTGAGGAGAGGGCCAAACAAATGAAGGAGAAATTGTCCATCTAGCAAAACTACTGGTCCAGACATGCTGGAATAGGAAATGGAGCTATGGGAGACTGGTTACAGTATCAGACTTGGGTTCAGGACAGGGAATGGTCTTTCAGACTGTGGTTTGTGGCCCATAAAGACACAGTTCATCATAATGCACTTGAGTAGTCTCTGTTTATTTCCAGGTGATAGTATAAGTTAACAAAACAGCCAAAAAATTTACTTTTCCAGCACTTTTTCCCCTACCAGGCATCCTTGCAGTTGATGGGGATGTTTGCAATGGGCGAGGGCAATCTCTCAAGCTGTGGTTAGTGAAGACGATGGCTCACAAGACTTGCTCTGCCTTGAGCTGCAGCTCCGTCTGTGGGGAAGCTGAGGATATGAAGTTGCTGATTAATGACATTTTCAGCAAGAAATGCATCTCCAGCACAGATTTTTTTAAAAGCCACAACATTTATTTATTCATTCCTTTACTATGTGATAATGTATGCAGTTAACATTGTACTTCAAAGGCACTTTCATGTTTTAAGGGAGAGGTGTCAAATAACACTGTAGAGAGGTGTTTTTCCATCTGTTTGTACCGTGCTTGTTTTTATGTTGCTTTTTGTGGGGCTTTTTTTTTGTAATCCAAGCTATTTCTGAACTGATTATTTCGGAACTGTGGGATCTGTTGATACATACTTTGTGGTGATTATTTGTCTGAATCCTTCTACTGTAGTCAAAAGCCAATGAAAGAGTCTCACCAGCAGCAGAATAAGTAGTGACCTGAGCTAACCTCTGCGGGTGGAGCGGCTCAGGGTGTAGCACACTCCCCATAGAGGACCTGGGGAAGAAGGGTACTATGTGATGCTGGTAGTGCTGGCACAAGGGACTTGTAGTAAGTTTTTCATTATACTGTGAGCATCCCACAGCGATCTCTGTCCCTCAGAGAAGTCACCTCTTTCCGTGCTGTCTTCTAAGAAGTGCCCGGGAGGAGACTGTCACTTAATACTGATTATCTATGATAGGGACCACAGGCTCTGAGCACTGTGGAAGCCTGAAAAGGACCTGTGAGGCAGGTGGTTATTTCTTCTGGCCTTCTTCTGTGCCTGCGCCATGTCTGGTTCTGACATGCTTATGAAGATCTCTGGTGGTAGTCTTCCCTATATTTTACGCTTGTACTGTGCTTACTGCTACAGAGTTTTTCCTCAGCTGTTGTCTGTTTTTTCTATTCTGCAAGTTAAGACCATTTTCTTTTGTCCAGCCCAACGTGGATTTGGAGGAAAGATTGTTCTCTTTCTCTTTACAGCATCCTTTTACATTCTTGAAAACTTTGTGTTCCTCTCAGCCTTCTCTTTAGGGTAAGCAATCCCACTTCATTCAGTCTTTCTTCATATTTTGTGCTTTATAGACCTCTGACCATTCCTGTTGCTCTGCCTTTTCACCACCTTCGAATCGCAGGGCCCATGACCTTCTGTATCTTCAAGTTACTGTTGTGTTTTTATATTCGAGCATAGTGGTGTCTTTTTTCACAACAGAAAGGACATTGTTGATTCAAGTTTAGCTCTTGCTCTGCACAAATCCTTAGATCACTCCAGCACAGTGGTTGTGTAACTAATGGTTTCCCATTTTGTGTTAATGATCGTTCCTGACTGGGTGCAGTAATCTGCATTTGCCTCTACAGAGGAGCATTTTTTTTTTTTTAAGTGTATCTTCAATTTGTCAGGAAAGCTCTGAGCTTTGTCCTCCACTGCTGTGTTACCGGGGGGAGAGTGTCCTGTTTAACCTTTCTGCAAATCAATTAACATTGTTTGTCAGAGACCAGTACCTTGGGTATTTGGGAGACACCTCCCTTTCCCACTGGGAGAGGAGTTGACTANATTCTTGAAAACTTTGTGTTCCTCTCAGCCTTCTCTTTAGGGTAAGCAATCCCACTTCATTCAGTCTTTCTTCATATTTTGTGCTTTATAGACCTCTGACCATTCCTGTTGCTCTGCCTTTTCACCACCTTCGAATCGCAGGGCCCATGACCTTCTGTATCTTCAAGTTACTGTTGGTTTTTATATTCGAGCATAGTGGTGTCTTTTTTCACAACAGAAAGGACATTGTTGATTCAAGTTTAGCTCTTGCTCTGCACAAATCCTTAGATCACTCCAGCACAGTGGTTGTGTAACTAATGGTTTCCCATTTTGTGTTAATGATCGTTCCTGACTGGGTGCAGTAATCTGCATTTGCCTCTACAGAGGAGCATTTTTTTTTTTTTAAGTGTATCTTCAATTTGTCAGGAAAGCTCTGAGCTTTGTCCTCCACTGCTGTGTTACCGGGGGGAGAGTGTCCTGTTTAACCTTTCTGCAAATCAATTAACATTGTTTGTCAGAGACCAGTACCTTGGGTATTTGGGAGACACCTCCCTTTCCCACTGGGAGAGGAGTTGACTACTTCTGTCCTGCCCAGCTGTGGGTTTTTTTATAGTGCTAAGATCCTTTGGGAATCTGCAGTGTGGCACATGGTAACTATTCACAAACTGCAAGCTATGCTGTCTATCATTACTAGTCACATGCTATTTACTAATCAAAATGTCTTGCAATAGACCTTAGCCAGTTTCTTTATGGTCAAAAGAGAGAAGTAACCATCCCGCAGACGGTGGAGACAATGAATGTCATCCTGAGGCAGGCACGTAAATCAGATCAGCTGAGTCATCCTCTGAAAGTGCCTGTCCCTCTGAACTAACTCAAAAGGGAGCATGGGGTGACTGTCTCAGACATAGTCGTAGCTCAAATGAATCCCAGTCCATCTTTTTGGTGGTCGTTTTACTCAATGGAGTGAAAAAGGTTCACAAAGAACCTCATTTTCCACTGATCTGTGAAGAGGGCTCTTTTTCTGGTTGTGTTACAGAAATGAGTGTGATAAACAGCTATGGGAAACCACTTCTGCCTTCTAAATCTGTGACTATAGACTTGAAATCAATACATCTGTTAGTGCTCTTTACTCCAAAAAAGGTGATCTATTCAGTGGAAAGGCCACCAAAGTCTTTCCTGGGCTTCAGAGCGGACTCAGTATTCAAAAAGGTTTTTCAGCAGAGGAAAGGCATATGTTCAGACAAGGAGAGGAGATTGTTTCATGAACACCATTAAATTTGGTTCTTTAGTGGTTATTTGGTAAAAGCAAGTTGCGTTAGTGTAGCTCACTCCTCTTGTTGATATTATTGTTCCATGCATTTTCCTGGTGTGCTTTCTGTACTTAGGAATGGAAATTACTCTGACTTAGTAACACCCTACTTCATGAAAAGTTATGATTTCAAGGTAGTGGTTCAGGAACTGTGTTAAGATATATAGAATAAAGCAATAATGCAATAATACCATAATGAGAGAATATATTTTATATATATGTGTGTGTGTGTGTGTGTGTGCGTACGTGTCTCCCTCAGAGCCTGTCCTGTATTCAGATTCTTTTGCTATCTGTAGTGTTGTGTTGGAGTAATCCTGCTGGGGAATGCTCAGGCACTGCCTTACTGACAGTACACATTTTTCCTTGCTACTACACTCATTATTCACTGACTGTACCAGCAGTAAGCCTTCCACCCAACATGGTTTACCAGAGACTCTTGTTTTCCTTTTGCGATCAATTCCTCGGGAGTCTAGAAGCTGCAAGGAGAGATGCTTTGATACTTGATTTTCTTTTGTCGAAGGGAGTTGTGCCTACCCTATTCACAGCAGTCAGTATCAGCAAATTTCCAGACCTGTCTATATTGTTTCCAGTCCTCATGCTACTGAGAGATGTGAGACCCTGTGAAACAACAGAATTGAAAATGTCTATTTATAATAGTCATAAAGCTATATAAAAATAAAATGGCTTTTCAAGGGGATAACTAACTAATCAGAGGACAGAAGAGCTCCCTACAGGGTAGACTGAAAGTGTTCCCAAGCCCTACTAATGCTATTATGTTTGTGTGTTTTGCTCTGTAGAGGGCTTAAAGACTCTGTGGCACAAGGTACTCTATAAATAGTACAGGGATGATACATCAATTTCTACAGGGATGATGTGTCAGTTGGCAAAACTTCATCTATCTTAACTATAAGATATTTCAAGCTGTAGTTTAAAGTCTAAAGGCTTGAATTTATTTGTTATCCAGTTCTTGCACAGTGCCTGCAAAATCCTCTTTGACTTTGAGAAACTCTGAGTTTGGGGTTTCCAGCCCAAGCTGGCAATAACAAGACTGGGAGATATGCGGGTGGGATAGTGGTCCGTGTGAACACTTGGACCGTTCAGTGCCTGATGATAAGATCATTTCATCAAGGAAAAGAAGTCACTGATATCTGACATCTTCATTGTCATGTTAAGCAACGAGGGAGAATATCAGCCCATACAGGTGGTTAACCTTCCCCGCTCCCCAAAGAGCTGGCTGCTCACAAGCAAGGTCAAAGGCAGATGATAGCGCAGCCTGAGAAGGCTGGCCCTGTCACCACTTGAACTCTACCTGTACAGTAGATAGACGTATGTTTGGGAATGCAATGTTTTTTATTCTCCACTGAAGCGTGCATACTGTTCACATTTGATCCTGGGCAACTGGCTCTAGGTGGCCCTGCTTGAGCAGGGTGGTTGGACTGGATGAATTCCAGAGGTCCCTTCCAACCTCAGCCCTTCTGTGGTTATACTTGAAAACCACATAAACTCCCTACCAATTTTTCCCTGAATTGAGTTAAAGAGGGGATTCTGACTCAAAGTCCAGTAACCATTTCTTCTAGCATCAGCCTGGTATGAGGCTCCACTGTGCTGGCATGATGACAATGTGCACAGTGGGTAAGTGTCATGTTGCTTATGGTACCATAACTTTTACTAAATGTGTGACAAATGCAATAGAATATGAAATATTGCGAACCACATAGTGCTTATCAGCTTAACAAGCTAAAATGTATTTTATGATGTTATCTTCGCTTTTTATTTGCGCTTGTTCATTTGCAAAATTCAATCATTTTTAGTTGGCCTGCCTGTTAGTGCAAGTTGGTTCTGCTGAATATTGAACTTAATATAATTTGAGTGTGTTATTAAACATGACGCTTGGTCTATTAGTTTCATTTTAATGTGTTGGGCATCTTCACAGAGAGCTTTGTCTTAGTGTCTGTTACAGGGGAAGATCAGTTTCTAAGCAAGCTGCAGAGCTGCAAGCTTCATTTTCTGAGAGAAAGAGAGAAAAACAATTTAGGAAAATATATAGCTTGTCAATCCCTGCTTTTTCTAGTCTATGATGTGAAGGGTCTTTCAAAGACTGAACACATCACATATCATTTTGCGTAAACAGGTCATGCTACATGCCATGAATTTTAGATTGTGTGTCATTTTCATTTATTTTTCCTTATTTTGAGTAGCATCCCTGAAGTTTAAGCATTAAAAAAAGCTAGTTGAAAAAACCTAGTGGATTTATCACCCAGCAGGTATTTGGTGACAGCTCTTGCCACAGGGATTATAACTCTTCTCTTGTCACTTTCTCCTTGAGCACAAGCTACACAGCCAGGGAATTTAAAACGCCAGCTAATGAGGGATTAGAAGCATGTAATTTTTGAACTCTTGTACTGTCAGGAGAAAAAATAATAGTAGGTTTCCTCTGTCATTCACGCCAACCTGATCTAAATTAGCTGGAGAGACTGTAGTGAAGGACACTTCAGTTTAAAACTCTTATTTTCATGTCAACTACGCAGCATTTCCTGGTCAACCTCTTTGTCTTCCATGAGGAATGACAGGGCAAATTCAGCTCTAGAGGTGGCTGAGAGCAGCGTCGATTGCTTTTCAGGCTGCAGTTGAGATGCAGCACAAGGTGTGGTGCGTACGTGCACCACTGCACTTGCTAATTGTGTGCTTTAGGCTCTTCCTATACAGAGCTCCTTAGTGGTAAGGACTGGAGATTTTGGCGTACGTGGTTCCAATTGATCTTAAAAAGGTCTTAGAGATGTGCCTTGCCAAACAGCAAAGGAGATGGCAAAAAGTAAATGCAGAGCAGGTAGAAATCTGGCAGGGACGGATCCATGGTGGACCTCGGACAATAACCACCACCTCTGATATTTGAAGAATGTGAAACCTGCATGTAGCTTTGTTCTTTGGGACCAGTTCAAGGTTTTATCCCTTTTTCTTAGTGGTGAGGTTAGTTATTTAGTGTAGTGATAGCATCAAAAGGCTTCTTTTTCTCTCTTCCCATTCTCACTATCCTTTTCTGGGTGACTCTCTGATCACTCTGTTCTGTGCTACAGATACAAGTGGGGGTTATCTTTTAGGACTAAACACTCACCTGCAACAAGAAGAAAAATGACACTACATCCACACTATCATTAAATACTTTGAAGTAAATAAAAAGGCTGTGTTACCAGAAACCATACTCCTTTGGGATTCTTTTCTGTCCTCTTCGAGTATCCCAAATTGAAGGAAAAAGTGGTTAAAATTATTGGGGATTTTAGTTTCTAGGTTTTAATAGGTAGGTTTGGCAGACTTTGCTTTACCTTCACATCCCTCTTTAATCACTGACATAATTTCTTTTTGGGGTTTTCTGTGATGTTAGCTCCCTTTGCCCAACTTCCTGTCTGAAGAGAGTGTATCTATCTGGCTACAGACTGTAGTTCAGAGCTCTTTCAGGCTTTCTTCTTTGTTTCTTAGCAAAGTCTGGAATGTTTTTATTTTGTTGTTGTTTTTTTGGTTTGGTGTTTTTTTGTGGTTTTGGAGTTTTTTTTGGGGGGTGGGGGGGGGTTTTTTGTGGTGTTTNCAGTTTTTTGCGGCTTTGTTGGGGGTTTTTTGTGGGTTTTTTTTTTTTTTTTTTTTTTCTGTGAAGACTTTGATACAGTGTCTGGATGTGGTCTTTTATTCCAGAAGGTGCTTTTAATGATGAAGTTCCAGCATGCCAGGTGTGAGGCTGGTGAGGACACAACCTACCTTACATAGTGGTGGAACTGGTTGAAAAGGATGATCACTTCTGTCCTTTTCCCCTTGTCTTTTTGGGGTGGAGAGTTCGAAAGTCCTTTCTGGGAAGGGAGGGAAAAATTCTAAACCCAAAACACCCCCATTCCCTTATGCTTCTGACAAAGTGAAAACCAGGGCCCCTAGAGTAAATTTTTAGAAGATGATTTCGTGGGGATTCCTTGAATCCCTTATTCTAACTAAGATCAGCAGATGTCTTCTCCAAGAGACAGCTCTGGCAGGAGTTGCACAGGGTGAGTACAGCTATTTTTACCCACACATCTGTGAAATCAACTCTTCACATTTCCAGGATGGGTGAGGGAGTTGTACTATGCTTCTGCTTTTGAAAACAGAGTCTATTATTTCTTGCATGTTTTCCCAGGTCTCTCTTTAGAGGACTGATGTTAAAACTTACGAAGAGGTTTAGACATAGTAAGAGTTAAAATGGATAAAAGCATGAAGAGATGTTATTTTAAAAGACTTCATCTTCCACACTGGTAAAGAAGAGTGCTTTTAGCAAAGGAGCAAAAGAAAATGTCTAGTAGCAGTGGCAAGGGGCAAACCACTTTGACCTTGATTTCGTATATCATCCTTAATACCATGATTCAAGCAAGTAGGATAAATAACTCCATGCCCTTTGGACACAGACTGCTGTGCACAGCGGGTACTTTCTAGCAATGCGGATATTCTGTCCAGTCTCCCCAGAGACACAAAGACTTTGGGCAGAGCTCAAACCCTCTTATAAACACAGTCGAGACTCCTTCAGTATCCGGCTATTTCAGCTGACATCTGTACTAATTTATCTTTTTTAAAGTCTGTTCCGCTGGACTGCTGCCTACATCTGGAGTGTGGAAAGGAGTTACACAGGAGTGCTCTGAACAGTCAGATAAGCAAGTGCAGTCACCAAAAGCAGAGCCCTTTTGACAACTTCAGCATTTCCAAGCACTGATTACTGGCAGTGGCAATCATTTCTAATGTACTCCCTGCCTGTAGGTATTGACGTGTTTGTTCTGATTCTCAGTCTTTGTTTAGGGCTGATTACTGTGATCACTTTTTCTGTTGTAGGTTTGCACATCAGCAGTTTAATTACAAAGACAGTTCAGTCTTAAATGTCAGCTTACTATATTTTTGCTGTCCCTGTAGCCATTAACGCCTTTGTACTGAATCACCAAAATGGTTTTACGCAGTAGACCTTGCTACCAACCTTGACGTCAATATTATTTGTCCTTCTCATTTAAAACAGGAAAAAAGAAAAAGAGCTCCTGTTTTTCCTGCGATATGAAAATGTTTGTGTCGTGTTTATGTATGTACATGTACAGCTGTGTGTGAGGAAGATATATATTCATGAAAATGGGGGACATTTATTTTGATGAATGGGAGCATGTTGCTTAGTGATTCATCAGGTCACATCACATTGTCACTAAGCAACAAGATGTGATCTGACAACACTATGAATCCTTTTTTAAGTGTTTACTGATTTCTTACAAGTGCAAATATTTTTTGCCCTGACCACAAGTAATTAACTCTGAAACTCTATTTAATGCTTTTATTTTCACTGTTTCTGTGGTTGTTACTTAGATTCTCTTCAGTTTGTCATCGTTGTCCTCATCTCAGATATCCCAGAAGGCAACATTCTCAGTTGCTCCAAGTGTGAATTACAGCTACATGAAATTAAAAATACTGTCATTTTTATCATGTTAGGTTTTGTGCCTTTCTAACTCTCATCACTTACACATCAATGCTAACTAGTGACAGTCATTCACTGTGTCAATTCACTTATCAAACTACAAAGATATTTTTAGCTCGGGTCATGGTTTATTAGGTAAAAATAGCTGTGCTTTCATATGACCTAGACTGAAAAGGAACTAGTGACCCCAGTCAGTAGACGATACAGGTAGCCAGACATGCTACTCCTGCGATCCACTTGGTCCTTATTCCAAGCCACACCTTTTCAAAAGCTGCAAGATATTATTTTGGGATGAGCATTTTCCTCTTTATACAAGCAACCGACAGTGTACTTTTTGGAGCAAATGGTTGACTTAGGTGCTACTCAGCCTTCAGGTGCTCTCCATGCCATCTGCAGAAACATCTTGAGACTCACAGGAATTACTCCAATGTACAGCCATCTATTGCCTTGATGGAGACCGTGTAATGCAGAGGATTTGGTAGGAAAGCTAACATAGCTCTAACTTGCTCAGAAATTTCCAGTTATCTGCCTCTGCCTTCGTCTATGCTGTCCCAAGCATTGGGACCATAGAAGTGCTGTTGCTGTCCAATGGAGGAAGATCTGCATGGGGACGCCCACCTGCTCTTCATAGTCAGAGAGCTCCTAGTTTTTACTGGAGGACCCTTGGCTTTCTGTCTTGTGTGGCAGGGAAAAGTTGAGAAACAAAAGTGAATGTTTTACGTTTGGGGTCCACTTGGGTCACTTGGCCAGAAGATGCTCATCTTAACTGAGGCCAAGAATAAGGTAAATATTAATTCCAGGTGGCACGCTGATGAACTGTACAGAGAATAGGGATATGGCTAAAAATAGAATTTCTGCCTTCCAGTAAAAAAAAAAAAGATTAATAAAAGGGCAGGAGTAACCATTAACTAAGCTGGCACCCTCCCAGCCTTTGCACAGTTCCAGTACAGTGCAGTCCTGGTTCTGGTCAGGTTTTCTGAGCATTATTGGAGTAAAAATGTCACCTAAATCAGAAACAAATTAGGCAGCTCCTGCGTGCTTAAAAATTAGAATCAGCTGTCCTAAAATTCACTTGAAACCAGAGCAATTTCACATTTCTTTCAAATGTGCAGATATTGGCATTGCCCTCAAATGGTGCCGTCTGTATGGGTGGTAGGCAATATATTTGTATTAGTTGCTGCCAACACGATTTCAATGCTGTGGTCTATACTACTTATCTTGCATACTCATGTGTGCCGCTGTGCGAAGCTGATCCAGATGAGGTGAGCCTGCCATGCCTCCACCGCATCTCCCCCACCTCCCTGCAGCTGGGTCCCCTGGTGAGGGATGGTGGCAACTGCCCTGAGTGTAACTTGTGTTGTGGGGGGGCAAGGGCCAGGCAGGGAGTGAAAACCCGTCTCACAGCCTCACTGACCCTGGTCTGAAAAGGTTAATAATTACAAGATGGTTGGTGTCATACCTTGCAGGGGAACAGTGTTGTGAGTGCGTCAAACAGCATGGTGGGGCAGCACTTTCCACATGCTCTCAGAGCAGTCACTGCCTCCCGGTCCTGCCTCATCCCCCACTGGCAATGTTTCAGGAGAGCTCATTAGGGTTTGGCTTCCTTAGTGCAGCACAAGTGGACAACTTCTTGTGAGGAGGTGCCTTTTTTTATGCATCCCCTCCCTGAAAAAACACAGTCAATACAGTGTTGTGTCTCCTGTCTTTTACAAGGTCATGTTCACTGGACCATACCTCTCTGAAAAAAATCAGGAAATAAATGTATTGGGTATGTAAGCCTTGCTACGCAGAGTGTTGTAAATCGGAGAGCGCCTGTCTCTCCCCACAGATCAGAGGGGAAATCTAGTGCAACGATGCTCAACTTGCCATAACCTCTCCTTCCTACTTCCCCCACCTCTTCTTTTCAAATGATGAAAAGTGAAATCCTGCCTCATTTTAAAACTCATTTTTAAAATAGCCCCTTGGACAGGCTCTGTTGGGCTTCATTTACCAAAGCCCTATATTGCATACTTATCCCTTCTCAATTTAGCCCACAGATTGAAAGTCTTCAAGGAAGTATAAACTGGTGTAATTTATATGCTGTAAACTGATGCAATTTTTATGCAGTAGGATAAGTTGTTCCATCATGGATTCACTTCTACATTTATCTCCAAAGTTCAGAATATACATCTCGGGGGGTAGGGCGGTGGATCCAGAATTTGCTCTTTTACACCTGTAATAGTTCAGAAGGGATTGGATGGGATTGGATTGGATGGGATTGGACTGAATTGAATTGGATTGGATTGGATTGCATTGCATTGCATTGCATTGCATTGCATTGCGTTGCGTTGCGTTGCATTGCGTTGCATTGGATGGGGTTGGATTGCATTGGATGGGATTGAGAGTACACAGCCATCTTAAAATAGTAAGGTTTGTTCTGGAAAAGGAACAAGAATGCAGAATCAGCCGTGTCAGCTCTAGTCCAGTTCAGTAGATGTCTGACTGATGGATGATACTGCCAGCTCACAACCCACTGATACCTCATTTGGAAAGTGAGAAGAAAATTCGGGGTGCAATCCTGGTCCCTGAGGCTTGCTGTCTACATTGTCTACATATTAATTCAGTGTCAGGCCACAGGCTCCAGCGCCTGTAATCACCCATCCTGCTGGGCACAGTCCTTACCACCCTTTTGGCCAGGGCCAGCTTGCACTCTCTTAGGTCTAGGTTCAGCATGAACTAGGGATGATTTCCAACAGGTTGCTTGTCTGACACCACCTCATCGTGGATGCCAAGGGAGTTGTAGGGTGGGTGTGGGCTGCCTTATGCCACACACCTCTATGGCCAAGGAAAAGTCCCAAGCACATTTAATTTGCTGGAATAGAGGCAGTCATGGTGTTGGGAGCACACTTGGTTACCTGGAATAATTTGCAGATTTGCTGTAATGACCGGTGTAATTAACATTGGTTGCAAACTGCTCTGCATTTTCTGGGTCTTACACAGTGAAAATGGCTGTCACCATCCATCTTCCAAGAGGGAGCAGCGCTTTGATAAGCTGATTGGGCCAGGCTCAACAACAGCCATCGTGAAAGACAAGCCAACTGCCAAGCTATTTCTTGGACTTGATGGGAGAAGATGTGTCTAGAAGACTCTCCACAAGGGAAAGTTTACACAAGGGTTTTTATTTCTTTTTGGACTGCCATACAAGTTTTAATAAAATGTTCTTCCTGCAAACAGCTTTCTGGCCGGGGGTGCGAGTGTCTAGCATATATTAAAAAGAATTAGTCAGTGGAGTTTTATCACTTCTCCTGGGGTTTTGTACCGGGAAGCATAGAAAAACATTTAGGAAGCAACAGCAGAAAAGAAAGAGATAGTCTATTTTGTTTAGCAACAGAAAGAGCTGCATGAATTCCTCTCCCTTTGCTTCAAGGCTGGACTTGTGCCTCTGTCCAAATTCACCCTGGACCAAAGGTTCCCTTCTGATGGGACAATTTCAAACCTGGAGGGAGGAGGATGAAATCGGGTGGGTCAGCAAAGGACCATTACTGGATGAATAAGGCAATAGTGGTTCCAATGTTTAAATTGTTTTAGCTGTCACATATTCATCAACTAGATGTGTTGGTCAGCCACCAACTGCTGCATGCCGCCCTGTGGGGACTTCTTATCCAGGTGTGAAAACAGCTCCCTCAGGGATTGCTAATTTGCAAAATGTTTTCTGTGAAATATATCACTGTCAATGACACAGAGGGATTTTGAGGAAAGTGTGTCTATTTTAATCTAACTTTCTTCTCTTATTTTTGTGAGGCCAGACCCCTTTCACATCGTCAGTGTCACAGCATTTGCTTGTGGTTATTCTTTATTCTGGAGGAACAAGCTGATAAAAAAAGTCAGACTGAAGTCCCAAAGCTCTCTGTCCTGTGCTAAAATCTTTATGAATGCTAAATTGCCTCTCAGATGTATCACCTTAATGTTTTAGTTGCTAGGAAATACTTTTTCATTTAATCTCTAAGAAGAACAAATAGTTAATGGAGATTAATTGTATGAGACAGAAGCAATTAATTTAAACATCCAGGAATTCAGAGGTCTGTTAGAGCAAGGATGTTGGTTGTAGCTGATAACATTTTGTAAAGGTGCAATTAGGATAAGACAAAATTATACAAATTCAAAAAGGTATTCTTCTTGGATCAGCAGGTAATTTTTTTTAATCCATACACAACTGTAAAAAAACTTTTGGATATAACCATTCAGGAAGGATGACTTCCCATCTCTTGTGTATGTGCAGACAACTATCCACAACCACATGCACTCTAATCCTTAGTGGGACTTGATGTTTGTGTCAAACCCGGAACTGCTTTTGCTTCAGCCTCGAGCTTCCTAGGTTTTGCCCAGCAAGCTGTCAAGGGTGGAAAGGTCTCAAAGACTGGGAGGGCTCTGTCTTCACACCTTGCCTTTAATAAGGAATGTGGTGGGGGATAACAGTGAGAAATGGATGTGCGCCATGTCCTTCCCTACCCACCAAACCTGCTCATAAGGAAAGCCAATGCTTATGTCTGGGAGGGAGCAGTGCTGCCCATAATGCCTCTCCCTCCGCCACTGTCTTTTCCCAAAGGAGAGGCTCGAGCACAGCAGCACAGCGGTGCTACTTGTGCCTCTCCCTTGATCCTGGTGGGTGCCTGAGGGGCAAGATGGGTCCTGCCAGTTTGGCCCCCCATGAGGTGTATATGAAGGCCAGTTAATCTGCCCCAATTAGCTTGATTTTTGAGCCTGAGGTTAGGAAAACCTCCTGCTGCAGGATATTGTATTCTCATGGCAGTGTCTCCTTGGGATGAGAAGGAAGCCATGCACTGCTGAGTCTTGTTCCGCTATCAGTCTTGTGAGTGTCTGGGTGAAATGAAACTACATCAGTAACAAGCAATGTTAATCTCTTTAATCTGTATCTCTGCTTTGTGGAGTTAACCAGTACATATTGTATTGAAAAACAGAGTATCTCAGTGACAGGAAGAGGGATGAAATCAGTCTTGCCGATGGTAACTTAGCTTGGGATAGCTGGTACATTTATTGCCACCAGGTGTCTGTGCACTCCCAGTTCATGGATGTCTGACTGCTCAGAAATCAGGTCCAGAGCTTCTCAGTTTGGTATTTTAAGAGAAATCATCATTGATTTTGGATGTCCTAGTCCATACATTTGAATCCTGAGAATTGGTTTCAGAAGAAACTCAGATATCTGTGTAAGTGGAGCCGATAATTTTGATGGCCTTTCCAAGCTGAACTGTACTTGCTTGGCACTCAGAGCTCTAATAAACTTAAACTGTCCACAAACACATCCCACAGACCACTGTAATAGAAGACATAAAGGAAAGAAATATGGATCAGGGCAAAATGCAGAAACTTGAAAGGGGTCAGTGACAGGGAGTGGTGGTAAAGTGCTACTGAGGTAACCACATGTCTCTGGAGGGCTCAATTTAAACCTTGCTTGGGTTTCATCACAGGCCTTATTTGTGCCACAAAATAACTGACAAATACTGCCTAGCAAAGATCAAGAGTTGGAGTAATAGGAGATTTGTAAGCTAAAAGTCCTGAGCACTGGCAAACCTCTGTGGACGCCCTCCTTGATGCCTGCCTGGTGCCTGCTGGTACAGCAAACGGCCCATTGCTGTGCCTCCCCCCTCAACCCAAGGAAAATGAATAGGGACTGGAATTAAATTAATGTCTTCTGTGAACCAGTGGAAAATCTGAATCAGCCCAAACATAGAACTGGAGAAGGCAGTTTAGCCCTGCAAGCGTAGCTTATGTTTCAAGATAACTGTCAAGGTCTGGCAGTAATTTTTTCCTCCAATATTGGACAGAGGAGCCCTCAGTTGTTGGGTCTGAAAGGTTTGACAAAATGTTGGTCTGATGTCAAGGAGCAAGGTAGTTTCCCCTCCCAACTGCATGACTCTGTTGATAGGAATGATTTGCTCTCTGTTCCCTTTGAATGCTCATTTTTCACCCTACTGTATGAGTATTTCGTTCTTTTGGTTCTGAAAGGGTACAAATTTGATATGAAAAAGGGGAAGGAAGGTGGCGGGGAAGGAAGTCTCTTCAGCAGCTTGCATCTCCCAGGCATGGTCAGAAACTACTTTCTGTGCTGCACTGGGAGCTGTGAATTCCCATTGCTGCATTGTGGAAGCAGGAATTGGGGGTTCATGGTTCTGTCCCTTGGCCTCAATTTCAGATGGAACCGGTCTGTTCTTAGGTCGTGGGTAGCTAATTGATGTCTAGGGCGATGCCATGTGTAGGCTGTTTATTCCTAGAAGGTAGTAGGAAAAAAAACCTATTGTGTATTAAGAACCTTTGACCTTCCAGATTTTTTAAGATATATTCACTTTTTTTTTTTTTTGCAAGCACATGTGTATAATTTTAAAATTAAGTAAATGAATTTGCAAAACTCAAAAGTATACTTTCATTTGTGATATAAAAGGAACTACTTAGTGTAAAATGCGGTATTTTTATATTTCTTCACAACTAGAAGACATATATTTTCTGTTAAAAAATGGAGAAAAAAGTAATGCAAAACCCCAAGATTTCAGCATGCTGCTTGCTTTATAAGCATGCAATATTGGTAGTCAAACCATGCCCTCCACAGCAAGCATCCACATTTCTTTTACAGAAAGGGACATTGTTTTCCTTTGAGTTTCATGAAGAGTGCAGGAAGGGCAGATATTCACTGATTTCCCATGCCTACCTTCATATTCAGATTATTTACTCCCTTAAGATTTGGTTGAGGGCAGAGATCGGTTCAAATGTTCAAATGCTTTCCCAGAATTTAGCCTCAAGTGTGGCTGGAAGTCTCAGTGCAGTAGTATGCCCTGAAGGATTTCTTGCCCATCTCCTTGCAGGTTAAGTTTGGCAGCATAGACCAAGAACAGCCTTGGCATTCACATTCCTGGCATTACTGATTTCAGCCCTGGCTTAATACAAGAACTGAAATACTGTGGGAATAGAAAAAGTCAGTAAGACTTTATTCCTCCCAGCTGCGTGAAAAGATGTTGTCTCCCAGTATGAGCATGCACAGCCCAGGAGTCTCCTCTGCATTCTGAAGCAGGGCTGGAGCAGTTTGGAGACACCTGTGTTCTTTGAAAAGCGCTCTGAACACCTCAAGCTGCATCATGGTAAAGTGTGTGGTCAACCTCCTACCGCTCTCCATAGGTCAACAAAGAAACTGTAAACTTCCAAAACTGCTGAGAAAGGATGGGCTCGCGGCAAAGGTGGTGCGCTCTGGTGTGGCAGCTTTGAATTTTCTACTCTTTTAACAGAGACTTCATGTAAAATCAGAGATAATTAATTACCATTGGTAATTAATTTCTGTAAATTTTCTGGGCTTTAGTAGCCCAGATGCAGGATACGAAATATAGTACTCTCTTCTTCTGGCCTTTGTCTATTTTACAAAGTTAAATTGAAAGCCTTCAGAGCTGGGACTATTTTTGCTATTTATGTGTACATGGACTCTCATAAAGGGCTTACAGTCTCAGCTGGGATGCAGCAGCATTGCTGCACCACAAATATTTACCAATTATTTACAGTAATTATTCCTTCATGAAGATGCACTGAAACATGGCAAAGACTATTCTGGGAAAGAAAAGCTTACTATCAGTGGGCTGAATTGTTTCTACTGGCCTGTGTAACAGTATGAAGTGGAATTATTTTCCTTCACACAATTGTTCTTGTAACTAAGGAAACTTCAGAGCAGCTACTGACTTGTTCATTTGTTTGATAGTTAAATTTTCTGGAAGCAACAAAGAAAATAAGTTTAGGGAAGCTAGAAGATCAAACTGGGCACATTACTTATTTCTCTGTCTTTTCTTTATAACTGAGTTATCCTGCACACCTCAGCAAATTATTGTTGAAACATCTGAAGTATTAACATAAAAAACTTTAATTGAAAATATATCTCCCAAGAATTTAAGTTCTTCAGCTGTGGGCTCAGACCTCCAAGATTTTCATACATATTGCTGAGGGCTAGTGCACTGGGACATACAATCTTCTGCAGTGGATGATGCAAGTAATTCCTTTTTATAAAAATTACCCAGTTGTCAGAGTCCCCTCCCCACTGGGCTTGGTAAAGCACCAAAGCAGATACATTCTTGCCCCAAAGAATGTTCTTTTTATTAGCATGAAATATGTGGAGACAGAGGAAGGGATGCCAAATCTGAGCAGAGCAATGAGGATAATTTTTTAAGAGAATCCTCACAGTTTGGATCCATTATCTAATCTTTTCCAGATTTTGTTCATACTTTACTCTTGGGTTTTCTTAAAGAAGTGGGGCTTCTGACATTGTACCAGCTTTCCTTCAGTATGTCTGCCTACAATATCTAAAAGATAGGATGTTTCTGAAAGTTTCAGGAGAACTGAGAAATTTTGAGAGGAGCAGAGACCTCGTTTTTGTCCCTGTAAAGGGAAAGGCAGGAATAAGAGAGAGAACCTCAGCACATAGCTGTTGGGAAATTTACCATAAAAACATGTCTCGGAAAAGCTATGTGTATTTGGGCTGGGTTTTTCAAAAAAGCTCAGCAATACATCTGGACATGGAAATAGAAATAAAAACTTATATTTTTTAGTTATTAAAAGCTCACTGGCATATTTTCTTTCTTACATTATTTTGTTTAAGCTCATAAAAAGTTTGGATTTAATTTGGAGTGGAATTTTAAGGGCTACGCGCTGAAACTTTCAACAGGGTTCCAGGAACTGTTGGGTTCAAACACTGTTGAAAACCCAACTGTTTCAGATGCCCAAATAGGTGCTGATCTGCTCTGAAAAGTCATTAAGATGACCAGATGTCCTCATTCATCTGGAATCTAGGTCCTCATCCTGGCAGCCCAAAGACTTTGCTTGAAAAGCTGTTTTAAAGCAGAAGAGCAAACGATAGGCATCAGTTCCCAGCTGGACATAACTGAAATGATCTTCACCATAAAATTCGGTTCAGGAAATATTTTCACAATGGGACCTTTGATCTCACACAGAGGTCTGTCCCTCGAGATGTAATCAAGGCTGAAGCCATGCTCTAGATGTCCTAGAATGCTAGAAAAACAGCATTCTGTTTTTCTCTCTAATTTGTGTACTTCAGATGAATATTTTGTGATATTTGAAAAGATACCAGACAGAGCAGTTGTCAGCCATCAAAAGATGTTTTTTCTAATGAAGTTCCTCAGGAATCAATCCTAGCCATGGATCTAGCCAAAATTTTATCAGTGTTCTGGAAGTAAACCACAAATAAAATTTAGATGATTTGTGAAGTACGACTGATGAAAGCAGGTCAGCCACATTCAGCAATGTGAAGTACTTGGTGACTGCAGGAAAGAGTCTCTCAGAAAACCTGTTTTCTTCTAGAAATTCAAAGCTTTATAGTTAGAAATAAGAAATTTAGACCATTACCTCTATATAGAAATAGGAGTTGTGAAAACATTGTGGAAATAATGAAATAGCTATTAACGTACAACATTGTGATGAAGAAGCCTAATGCAATCAATGAACATAGGACGGGGAATGGGAGAATGAGGAAGTGATTTTTATTTTGCATGTGGCATTACTGAGACTGATATGGGAAGGCTGCATCCTCTGGGCAGTATTCTTAGAGAATCTGCAAAACTGGAAAGCTCCAGAAACGAGCATGAGGAGAGGAAAAAGGGCTCCATTCACCAGCTTCAGCAGGGGACACTTTGGTTAGTCCTAAGAAAATTTTTTTTTACAGTGGTGGTGATCAAACGCTGGTACGGGCTGCCCAGAGAGGTGGTGGGATGTCTGTCCTTGGAGATATTGAAACCTCAGCTGGACACAGCCCTGAGGAGTCTGCTCTCCCTTCGAAGGCCACCCTGGCTTAAGCAGGGGCTGGAAAAGGGACCTTTAGGGTCCTTGCCAGTCACAACTCTTCTGTGACACTATGGTTTATAGCCTGCAAAAATGTTTTACACTGACATAGAGAAAAGTTTTTGGACTCAGTATTTAACCAGGTTGTCTTAATGGTAAAGTGAGCATATCTTCACTGGGAAAATACCTGATGTCAAGGATGGGATTTGGTAGTATTCAGTTTTAACTTAAGGCACACAAATTTAGGTGTCCACAGCAGTGTCTACGTATAAGCTTGCTATCACCAGTCATCACCAGTGGCAACAGAGGAGGTCTAGAAATATAGGTCAAATGTAGATGTCTACTTGCAAGTGTTTAAAGTTTGCTGGGGTTAAATTCTACCCTGAAATGCTCCTCAATCTGGCAGAGACTTCAAAAGAGCTGTTGTGTGGAAGCTGAAGCCAGTTAAACTGGGAATAAGGAACATATTTTTAACAGGAAGGATGATTACCCCTTGCAGTCAATTCACCATGTCTTATATCCTCAGGTCAAAACTGAACTGTTTTAGGAAAGAAATACATCGAACACTAAATAAATCAAACATTCTTGTTTGATAACAAGAATCAATGCTTAGAGGAGACAGACTCACAGTTCCCTTTGGTCTGAACTTCTACATATCTAAGAATTAAAACATTAGTCACTGTTGTCTTATACAACCAGAAGTATTAGACTTTTGCAGCCAGCTCCAGCTCCTGTGTTGATGTGAGCTAGTCTATGTTTAGCCAAACTACATCAATTAAAGACCAGAAGAAGATGAAGTATGTCTGCCTGCTGAAATGGTCCCCTGCCTGCTACACCTTGATGCAATTCACCTGCTGTCTGGCAAAACAGGCTGCAACACGTTTATGCCTGGTGGGAAATTTCATTCCAGTAGACAAATTTATGTATGTAGTTATGACTTGTCTGTTTTGCCAATGGACCAATATCTTGGATGTGGTGATTTGAAAGGTAAAAACATGGGGATTTCTTCCTAAGAAAGCACAATTATTAAATGACATTAACATCTTGGATAAGATATTCAAACTTGTAACCAGAATATTGTTGCCTACCATGTCCTAAAACACAGATTAGAAACTCTTTAGAGCAGGGACCATCCTTCTCAGTGTTGGGCCCACTTGTGGAATGGTGCTATCATAAATAATAATCACACCGGATACAAATTCATTGACTTCAAATAGCCAGGTGGCCTTGACCACGTGCTTTTTAGTCAAGTAGCCTGACTCCGTCAGCAGCCAAAACCTGGCTTCATGGGAAGGTGAAAATTTTGTAACATGCCCCACACAGGAAGGCATAAATTCTGTAAGTTCAACTTTTAATTCTGTAAGTGAAACTTGTGACAAAATCTCTTTTTAGTCTCAGTAATTTTCTAGTTGCCTTATGCCCTGGAGCATAACTCCTATCCCTTTAAAAAAAAAAATCTGTCTAATATAGATATGGATATTCTTATTACTTCAATACACCTCTAATCTTATTATATTTTAAAAATCTAATATATTATTTTCCTCCTTAACAACTTCTGCTGACAAATTCCCCAGTTTATTTATGATAAAGTACTTATATCAATACAAATGCGGTGCCTTTCAATTACATTAGAATGCCCCTTAATTTTGATCTTGGAAAGAGTCCTGCTTTCCTTTCTCTTTTCCCTTTATTTTTTCTTTGCATTGGATATCTGCCAATATTCTATCAAATGGCAGGATTTAGGCATGATATACATCTTCAATAAAGTTCAGGGGTTGGTGCTATGTGACCCCAGGGATGAATCTGATTTAATCCTTCCTGTCTTACGCAGGTTTGGATATTTGTAATACCCAGCTCTCACAGGACGCTTTTTATCAGCAGACCTTGGAGCACTGTACAAATGATTTTTTTGTCATCTCCTCTCTTTCTCTTTTATAGAAATTGAAATGCAGAGAAGTGAAGTGACAGAGTTTTCTAGGGGCAGACATGAGATTAGTACCCGCGCTCCCTCAACACTTCTGCCCCGAGCTGCCCACCTGACCTTTCTGTGTCCTGCCGTCTCTAAGCAATACCATATATATTGCAGCAGCTTTCAGCCCAGTCATTATTAACTCATTATTTCCATTTTTTTAAATGAGTGGAGCTCAACTGCCCGTTGCAGATCAGTACTGGATCCTGAATAACGTCCCTCTGCAAAATGGGTAATATCCCTATTGCATCGAAAGGATGGTTTTCTCTGAATACAAAAGCTCCATTTGGGTGAGCTGGACAAATCCTGTTGGAAGTCAGGTCCTAACACGAATGTCAAAACTCTGATCTAAAGCATTTGGTAGCTCATAATTATGGGGAATATCCCCATTTAATTCCAGCTATGTAGAGGTATGAGATATTAAAGAGACTGGTGAAGGTGAGAAGGGTTACATTTAAGGGACAGAGCATAAGGTTTGGACTCATACTGTGCTTGGCTTTCTTTCCAGTTCTGCTTTCAACTTGTAGTGTAAATGTGAACCAGCCTTTTAACCTATAACTGTATTTTCACATTGGAGAAATGTGAATAATATTTCCAAAGTTTTAAGAAGCTCTTTGAAATCTTTCACTTGTAAGGCATCAGAGGTCAGTAACTGTGTTTGTTGTTTGGTTGTATTTTTCCACAATGATCCATAGAGAAGCAGTGGGTGATGCAAGGCAGTTAATTCTCATAAATATGTAGCTCATAAATATCTATAACCAAGTAATAAAAGAAAGATTCAGATTTATTGAAGACCATCGGAAAAATGGAACATGCTGCTGTTTTATATTTGGTGCACTTGGTTTAAAAGAAATATTGTGGTTTAATTTCTGTATATGAAGTATGCCTGACATTTTCTTTTTGTTTTAAACTGTAGGGTATAACAGAGTGGTATTTCTCTTTCTGCTGTTTTTGAAACTTCATTTGCTATTTGTTAGAACCATTTTGTTTAACTGCTCTTATAAAACTCCTATCACAATTCACAGGTTTTGTCTATTATGGAAATGTCATTAAAATCTGTGAGCTTTAAAAAGCATCTGTACTTAAGAAAAAAGCCTGAACCATATAATAACAAATACAACACAAAGGCACAAAATGGACGTGGTAGAAGTACATTACATACTCTTTGCAGTTATGTGCCGTAGAGTTACGGCTTAATTTCCTGAGGATGAGCTGAAGTTCAACGTTTTGAAGATAACTTATTGTTTTCTGTGATTTTTTCAAAGTAGAATCTTAAAAAAAAGTACCCAGAAGGCTTACCAGAGATTGACTTGAAGACTAGAAATCTATAAAATTCCTTTTGCATTGCAGTCAGCGAACCAGGACAAGCCTGAGAAAAACAAGTCCAAGACCTGTACGCAAAGTGTGTACAAAGTGTGTTTAGCTTCAGTGATTACTGGGACTCTGAACCACTGTCATCCCATTAATTGTTAACTTGGGTAAATACATTTCAGGCTACTTGAAAAATTAAAAAATTAAAATGCTTATAGTGTCCTCTTGGACCTGCCTGCCCTAAATATTAAAATTCATAGCTGGTGTATAGGGATGTATAGGGGGATCCTTCAGGATAGTTCAAGCCATGACTGAAGGACTGTCTGGTTTGTTTTGCAGGCTGTGCACTTAAAGATCACTTCGAAAGTCCCTTGGCTGGGAGCAAGATTTGCGTTGTAGAGTGCGTGATGCCACATATGGACAGTCTGTTCCCAGTGCCGTCACTTCAAGCTTCGCACTGATTTGGATGAACGTAGGACTGGTGTCCTCAATGAGCTCATATAATACTTTGAGGAACAAATATTTTTGAATCAGTGCTTCGTGGGTGTTCTTCTACAAAATATACAAGTGCATTTGATTGTTATTTGCATGAACTAAAAGTGAAAATTAAGGCATTCTTTAAGAGTCTGTCTTGTTTTCTCTCCTGGATCAACTAGAAATCTCTTGCTAGGACTGGGGTGATAGCCTGTACCTCTGTGCCCAGATCTCTGGGACAAATGCCTAACATATGGAAGGAGATGCTAATATATGGCCAGGGATATTGTCTTGGAAGCAGGAAATGACTTACAATGGTGGAAAAGCATATCATCCTGTTCTGAAACATTTCAACATAAAACTTTCCATACTTGAACTATATAGAAATTTCATATGCAGCAATTTTTACAGCAAGTACACTGCAAGGTGAATGATAGATTCATCTCATAGTACCTTATCAAAAGTTAGGTTAAGAACTCCATAAAGGCATAATTATGAGAAAAAATGACATTTCTGTTTATGTATACTGGGTGTCAGGACACAGCATATTCTAGCTGGTCCCCTCTGGTTTTAAAATCTGGAGTTTAACCACTCAAAGAAGCAATTATGGCTTAGAAACTGTATAGCGTTCAATTTTTCCTAGTCCGTCCAGAATACCTAGTGAGCTTTTTCATATGTGGATCAATCCTCTTGCGTATCTTCTTGACATAGGCAGCAGGATCAAGTTTACAGATGACACCAAGCTGAGTGGTACAGTTGATACTCTAGAAGGAAGGGATGCCCTCCAGAGGGACCTGGACAGGCCAGAGAAGTGGGCCCATGTGAACATCATGAGGTTCAACAAGGCCAAGTGCAGGGTCCTGCACCTGGGTCAGGGCAACCCTTGGTATCCATACAGGCTGGGGGATGAAGGGGTTGAGAGCAGCCCTGTGAAGGACTTAGGAGTACTGGTAGATGGAAAGCTGGACATGAGCTGACAATGTACACTCACAGTGCAGAAGGCCAACTGTTTCCTGTGCTGCATCAAAAGAAGCATGGCCAGCAGATCGAGGGAGGTGATTCTGCTCCTCTACTCCGCTCTGGTGGGAGCCCCAACCTGGAGTCCTGCATCCAGCTCTGGAGCCCTCAGCACAGGAAAGACATGGACCTCTTGGAGCAGGTCCAGAGGAGGGCCACAAAAATAATCAGAGGGATGGAACACCTCTCCTTTGAGGAAAGGCTGGGAAAGTTGGGGTTGTTCAGCCTGGAGAAGAGAAGGCTCTGAGGAGACCTTATTGCGGCATTTCGGTACTTAAAGGCGGTCTATAGGAAAGATGAGGACAGACTTTTTAGCAGGGCCTGTCGCAATAGGACAAGGGGTAATGGCTTTGAACTAAAAGAGGGAGGATTCAGACTAGATATAAGGAAGACATTTTTTACGAGGGTGGTGAAACACTGGCACAGGTTGCCCAGAGAGGTGGTAGATGCACCATCCCTGGAAACATTCAAGGTCAGGCTGGAAGGGGCTGTGAGCAACCTCATCTAGTTGAAGATGTCCCTGCTCATTGCAGGGGGGTTGGACTAGATGACCTTTAAAGGTCCCTTCCAATGCAAACTATTCGATGATTCTATGATTCTTTACCATTGCTCAGTCTCCATCTACAAGCTTCTTTATAGGAAACTTTCTTGTAATCAGTAATGGAACAGTAAATAATTATTCCATGTTATTTGTTATGTAAGTTTTTCCTTTGCTCTCTTTTATTTTGGTATAGCAAATAATGTTCTACCAGGAGATACAATGTTACTGTGAACAATGATTTTTTTTTTTTCATTTCTAACATTATTAGTATTGATTTACTAATTGTATATTGAGTTTGGTCCAGTGAATTTACTACCATGGTGATTCTTGTTCCTTCTTGTTAGGAACTGTATTTTTTTTTTAATTCGACAGTTGAAAAAGTATTCTCATTGAAACCAGTAAGTGACAAAAGAAATATATATGGTACTGAAAAATATTTAAAAACACAAGTATTTGGAACAAAACAATGGAAGAGCAATATGAATATAGCACAGAAGCCCAATTTTTAAAATTTGTAATTGTATCACAGTATGAAGACTCAATAATCCTCAGTGTATATTAGTGAAATAGTCTCCCTGGTCAGGTAAAGGAGCATATATGTGGAATACCTTTTCTGGCAGCCCAGTTGGCCTGCCTTAGGTAGCCAGTTTTCCAAATTACAACACAACGTCTCTCTAAATTTAAAAAAAAAAAAAAAAAGGAAAACCTCAGCAGCTCAGGGTATCTCATCTTCACCCCTGAAAATGGCCAGATCTCACTGTTAGAGGCAAAACCCATGACACCAACAGCTCTGCAGCAGCCTGTGCAGCTGAAGTGTCTTGCTGGACTGTGCTTTGGGGCTTGAGATTGTCCTACTGATGTCTTCTTCCTAGCGTGACTACGGATGCTTCTTTTCCCTTCAATATGTAATCATTTTTATTTCAATTATGTAACATTTGTATGAGAAAATAAGAAGCCTCCTTAGCCTTAAGAATTTTTTCAATGTTACATTTCCCTAACATCCAGTTAGATAGTGCTGTATGTGCAGTGGTGCAATTTCCACCTGCTACTGGGGAAGGAGGAAGAAGAGAAAACATTCAAAACTGAGACATTATGAAATATGTGAATTCTTGGTTTCTTGGGGGTTTATTCTTTAATTTGAGTGAACATTCACTTTTGTTATTTTATGGCAAGCATGGAATAAATTTGTATTCTTATTAAAAGGAAACCTAATTGTAGGGTGAAATTGAAACAAACACACTGACAAGGAGCCTGTTTGAGGAGGAGAGTGAGGAGAGAAATGCATGCTGACTTCAACAGGCATTATGTCAGGCTTTAAATATTTATGGCATTGAATTCTAACCTTGATTTGTTTGCCATCCCTAATATGGAACACTCCCAAGGATTTTTAGATATATGCCGTTATTTTTAATGTCTGCCCAGTTTTTCTAAGAAATATTTTCAACTACTTCTCACAATTTCCCTATTCAATTTTCTTTAATTCATAATCTGTCTTGGAGGAATATTAAAGGAACTAGACAAGGATTAGGATTTCACTGTGGGACCCAAAACCCAAAAAGATGTGTTTTTTGCCCAGGAGACTTGCAGCCCAAGTAAGAAGACCTAAAACCATGTGATAGTGATCTATGAGATTTCTGTGGTTTTGGGTTGTAATCCCATAAGAATCACACATTTCATTACTACTGAACACTAGCATCAGCGTAACTGCATTCTGGAATAAAATGAGTTTCCCTTCTCATCCGTAGGACATGTAAATGACCCGCCTGAACAATTCTTGACTGTATTCTACTCCACTGGATTACCGTGAGGAGTAACTATTCTACAAGTCACTTGCATGTCAAGTGATTTTCTGATTTCTTGTCAGACATCAAAAGACCTGGTTTTGATGCAGAGCCCAGACCAGAACTGGGGTCTTCAGTTTACTCACTATCTGCCCCAGATGTCAAAATTCTCTGAGGGCCATGAAATGTTTTTGCCAGTCTTGATGATTGCTCACCAGCTCTTTTAGATAGAATTGGTTATGAAACTTATGCTCTCAAGAGAGTAGATCTTTATACTGCCAGATGTGGTTTGTCTTCTTGTCCATGCTGACCACTGTTGGTTTTCCCAGTAGTTTCAGGAGACACAAACCAAAAGTCTCATCATAATAAGCCGTGGTTGCACCTGTATGAAGTCCAAGTTTGTTAGAAATTGCAGGGTGTTCTCAAACCAGGACACAGGCCAAATTTCAATGGCGCTCAATACGATGAGACTGAGTGAAATCCAAAAACATCACAAAAATGATAACAAAAGTGATAACAGGAAGCTATTTCAACTAATGCTGTAATTTCTGGTACAGAGAGATGCTCTGCTTTTCTCTGTCATCTTTCAGAATAGCTAATCAGGAGATGCAAGAAGGATGTACACACAGCTTCGTTTCAAATGTTTAGCTCTCTAATATCCTTGTCCCAGTGATACTGAGCATTTTTCTGCTTTCTGTACAACATTTTTTCCAGCTCAAATAATAAAGCAGTAGCAATTAAGCTTCACTATCATATTTTCTCTTCTCCCACTCTTGGGCACAAGCACAGAGTATGGATAACAGAGAATGAAAAGCAGGAATTGTCTTGCTACTAATGGAGCAGGCAGGTGGTAACCCCACTTCCAGTTCCTAATGTGTATGGGTGATGGAGAAAGGCTGTAATCATCCAAGTCAGAATAAAGTGCCTTCGCACAAACCCGTCTCTGAATGGTGCAAAGTGATGGTTGCCTGGCAATCTTTTTAAGCTTTTGATACTGCTAATTTGCTATGTGTTTTTCACACAGTACCATTCTTAGATAATTACTGTAGCTGGTGCCACAGAAAGAAATCTTTAAATTGTATATATTAGATGGTTTTGCTGATGAGATTGCCTGCTAGCAATCTTCTTATTGTCCTGTGATGATTCCAAGTGATTGTTTCAGACCGTGAACATGATCTGAAAGCCTGGGAGTTATTGGATCAGAGTTCTGATTTTGGCAACAGCAAAACATATTACAAAACATTATGTGAACGGCAAAAATCCACTGTGTTCCCATATCACTGGCTATTCAGTGGAGAAATGACAAAAAATGATGCTTACCTCAAGCAGATGCTGTTAGACTATATTACTGTAAAGGATGGCAAAAGTTCCTGCAGTCAAGCTGTGAGGATACGCAGATGGTTATCTGGACAATTTACTAGCTTTCCTACAGAAGATACTGAGAGCCTTGCTTTAGTAGATAATTGTCACCTGAGCTACTGTTGCTTTGAATTTCCTCACCTGCCAAATGCTGCTACAGCTGGCACATATACTTTTTTAATAAACTTCATTTTTCACATTTTCTCTCTTGCCATATGCTTCCATCTCATTTTCCTTTCCATTTTGTCATCCAGATCTCACTTCCTCATCTCCCCCTTTTCCTTTTCTCACACCTCTGTTTTTTCTCCTTGTCTTTTCCTCCTTTATATTGTCTTCCTTCTCTTTTCCTTCACAGTATTTTGTCCTCTCTGCCTTTCTTGTCTTTCATCTTCCCTCTTTCTTCATTCCACCACTATATTCTCTCCTTCTTCTTCCTTTCTACTCAGTACGTTAATAAAACATTTGACCATTTAAATATTTTCTGTCTCTGCTCTTCAGGCTTCTGAATTATTGCTGTAGTTCTACCAAAACTTAATTACCACATCAAAGAGGAGCTGTCCTCATTTAGGCAGGATTTCAGCCTTTCCAGATTTTTTTTAACACTTTTGACCTAATTAGAAGACCCATTTAAAATGATACTTCTACAGAAGCAGGAGGAAATGGTACAAGTTGTTGCCAGGATATTGAACATGTCTTACACAGAATTTGAGAAATATGAAAATGTCAGAAATTTTATTGAAAACATGTCTTTTATAAAAAACTTACAAGTGAGTTGTAGGTATTGAAATAATACTGATGGTTAGATATAATATCCTGCTCTTATGGTAATAATACATACTTTCTCTAACAGGTAAAAATGATCATTTTAATATAATAAGCAATAATTGTGTGTCAAGACCTGTAATCACTACACTTTATGACAGCGAGCATTATTTTATGATCTATTTGCAACAAAACCACTTTTTTCCATCACATAGTTTTTATGGCCTCCTTGTTCCTAATAAGAAAAATTAACTTTCTGCAGAGTCTACACAAGAAGAACTGTACATAATAAACTGGTGAGTGCTGTGATTTCCCTTCTGTAAGTATAAGTTGTTACATTCTCCGGCTATTAAGCCTTTGTATGTAAGCTTATGCTATAACTGCTTGTTATTTTAACTCTGGGTTTAAGCAGTGTGACCAGTACATAATCAGTACTTCAGGTCCCTTCCAGCCCCATTTCTGACATGGTGAGTCTGCAGTTATTAAATCTTTGTTAAAATTAAGATTGGCAGTAAAGTGAAACATTTTAACAATCACTCCTATTAATCAGTAGAATAATTCACTTAGGAAAATGGCAAATTCAAAACCACATGGGAATTGTAATCAAGACTGTATGTCCTTCTGCACAGGGATGCTCAGGCTGACAGTCATAGCTTGTTAGCACAAAATAAAATTTCTTCTTCCGCAGGAAACTCTCTGGTGTGTGTTGTGTAAGAGACCAGCACGCTGGGATCTCTCTGACCTTAAAAACTACAGGTAGCAACTTCTGCTGGCTTAATTCTGTTGACTTGGATGGAGTTAAATTTATTACTGCATCCAGTTTCCTTAATCCCTAGGAACATGCGGATGCCTCAAAGGTATGTCTTAAAATTCCACAGCATATCTTTAGTGTATAAATAAGACAGGCTGCTGTGAGAGTGAAGTACCTTACCTGCTCCTTTCTTCTGCAGCTGAGCTCCACAGGGCAGTAAGGATCCTGGCTGGCATATTTGCAAGTCTCTGAGATAATGACTTATAAAGCTGATATTTTTCAGACCTTTTTTAGTCTCTGCTTAGGATTCATTTGACACTGCTATGAGAAAAAGGTAAAAATAAATGTCTTTTTTTTTTTTTTT
>VYXH01005566.1:204610-224947 GCA_013397275.1 Burhinus bistriatus | reverse complement strand
ACAACCCCCCCCCCCCCTTTTATTCTTTTGTCACTGAACAGAATGGGTCATGTGTAACAAAATCTAATCAATGAGGCCATCAATTCACAGCAATGAAGGAGATGTGAGCCTTTGTAATGCTCCAGTGGCTGAGTCTAACGAAAAAAAACCCCACCAAAACAAACCACCTTCAAAGCCCTCCAGCAGTTAAAAGCATTTCCCTCATTCTTCCCCTCCCAGAAGAACAGCTCCAACACAATGCTATTGTGTATCCCAGACGGGCTGCTCTCATCTTGTAAGAGGTGTCCCGTAGGATATAACAGGCACCCACAGTTTTTCTTCATAGGAGAGGTGTTCCAGTCCTCTGACCATTTCCGTGTCCCTCCTCTGGCCTTGCTCTAACAGGTCCATGTCTGGTGTTACTACATGCTACTCACCTCAGAAGTTGCTCTGATTCCTCCTTCTCTATATCCTCCTTTGAAAACAGCTGTCTCTGGGTCTACTATGATCTCCCCCAAGCCTTTCCTCCTGTGCAAAACACAGAGCTCAGCACATCCAACTTAGTACTGCTTTCACAGTGCTGCAGCCACAGGCTTCCAGGGACACTGAGCTGCCAAGGGGCTCACAGCCCCCATTGGCATCAACAGCCATTATGCATACCCTCCAGGTTTTGCGACGTGGTGGTAGCTGTATGGATGTTCAGTCCCATACCTCCTTTCCCCCTAGGAATTAGGGGACTGAATCTGTCCTGCTGCTGCTGAAATGATGGAATACAAGAGGGGCAATGGCTCAGCAGGGGTGCCAGGATCCCCACTATACAGATGCTCTCCTGTTCAAACTAGTCTCTTAAATGTTAGAGAAAAGCTCTATAGCAATTACTATGCACACTGAGAGGTGGGAATGACATTTGATCTGTTTGTGCATGAACAGAATTAAAGTCAGGACATGAATCATACAGGTGACAGGGCCAAAGAGATGGTCCTGGTAATTTTATCTAAGTAACAGGAACCACAGGACTTCTGAGCTACAGTTCAACTTGTGGAAAAACAAACTAGTCTAGATTTCACAATTGCCAGTGATGTAGAACCCAGCAGAAACAGGTTTTCAATGGGTAAAAATTCCATTATTTATTAGGTGAACTTGCCTAGATTCAGCTTCCAGTGCTTATAAACCTTTCCCTTGTGAGATTCCCTCTGCTGCATTGCTGTAGTCTGTGCAGATGCTTAGACTGTGATCCAACTATCTTACAACCACTCTTTTTCAGCTATGTAGTTTGAGATGCTTGAGTTTTTTACTCAATTTTCTGGTCTTCTCATCCATTTTAATTTTCTCAAACTTTTTGCAGTTAGTCAGCTTCCTTCTTGGACTGCACACACCAGTTCAGAGGTGGATATTCCAGGAGCAGTTGTGGCAATGCCAAACACAGCAGAGAGCTCCCACCAGCTGGAAAGTTTTCTGGACACTGTGTTGGAGCTCAACCCACTGGACTTTTACCTCCTTAGGCATTCTTAGGTCTCATGATGCTGCAACATGACCTGTTACTATCACCTGCAGCAGCTATCTGGGCACAGTTATTCAAGTTGTTATTTTTTTCTGTGAAGTACACTCCACCAGCTCAGCCTGCTGGTGAGTGTCAGATCCCCAGCACTTTATGCACAGTGTTTCCCCCAGTTTCTCTATAGTAAGCAAGCTGGAATGACTGCTTACCTTTGAATAAGGGTAGCAGACAGTCAGCATAGTCTTTGCACACTTAAACAAATTACTCTTTACTTAGATGTTGCAGGCAATATACTGACCAAAACAAAGATTTCTCCTCTTTACCTTTATTTGCCTTTCTCAGTCTGGTGATCTGCTGGCTGTTCAAAACTGGAAGAAAAAGAGAAACCAAGACACATTTGGAGGTAGTGCAACAACCCTTATAGCCAGAGCTGGAACAGTGACTATCTTGTGCTCAGGGAGAATTTGACTCAGCCTTACATTCCGTCAAGAAAAGAAGGGAAACATGGTCCAGATGAAATGTCTGTGAAGTGAGTGCAAAGTGTTTGGAAAATTTTATTCACAGAGTCATTATCAGTTGTTCCCTGCCAAAAGAGGAGGAGGTATTGACTGTCCAGCAACTGACACTCTAATCAATGGGATAATTGAGCGGAGACAACATTTTTCATTTTGCAGATGATATCAAGCTTGGAGGGACTGTAAGGCTACCAGTGAACTGGCTCAGGCTTCAGAGTGATCCTGACAAATGTGTGAAAACCATCTGACCTTTCCCATCTCTGCCAATTCAGTTCGAGGCAGGCACATCTGACTGGGAACAAATACAGGAAGGAAGATGACTGATTTGGCAGCAGCTCTGCAGAAAGCAATCTGAGAATCACAGGGGATGAGAAGAAGAACATGAATCAGCACCTTGCAAAAAAGGCAAACATCATATGGAGACATATAAATAGGAGTCTTAAATATAGGCCAGTTAAAATAGTCACCCTGCTCCACTTGGCACTTAAGAGGACTTAGCTGGTATAAAGCAGTTCCTGACTTTGTAATAAAAAAAAAAGATTTAAGGATTATTATTTTTTAAATCAAAAGAGGAGAAAACTAAAAGGATAATACAAAATTAATGGCATTAAGCTGAATCAAAGGAGTTCAATGCATTAGCTCTTGATGCATGCCCTAATGATAAGGATAATGAGCACCAGTAGGTAGCGTTGGCCAGGAGGTTGTGGTGTCTCTATTATTGGATGTTTTTAAAAATAGGTTAGACAAACTGATGTTAGGAATCGAGCTTGTAGAAACAGTGGTCCTACCTTTTGTCAAGAGATGGACTTCAGGGAGTACACACATCTTCAAGAGCCTTCCCAGCTCTACCTTAACCTTTCTCTGACTTGGCACTGGATCATAGAATCATAGAATCATTTACGCTGGAAAAGACCTTTAAGATCATCAAGTCCAACCCTTAACCTAGGACTGCCAAGTCCAGCACCACATCTACACATCTTTTAAATATCTCCAGGGATGGTGACTTAACCACTTCCTGGGCAGCCTGTTCCAGTGCTTGACAACCCTCTCGGTGAAGAAATTTTTTCTAATATCCAATCTAAATGACATGACATAATACTGAGAACTGAGACACGCAGCTGGAAAACAACAGCCAGAGACCTGGGTTGTTGAAGGGAGAACATCAACAGTGTCACCACCTCTGTACTGACCAGGAGACATGGAAAACATGAAAATGATTGCATATCCATGCGACATTGTGGCCCTATTTTCTTATAAATAAGAAAAAAAATATATATTAGATTGAAAATAAATTACATGACATATATTGTCTTTTCTGCTGCATCAGTAGTGCTGTAAAAGATGGACACGTGCTAATACTGAGATATTTTCTTCTGGGGCTTGACCTTAAATAGCTTTAGGAGAATTCATACAACAACAAATTGGCCACTTGCATTTCATAGTATGCAGAAAAATGTCTTAACTCTTCCAAAACCTCGATGTTTTCATATGCAGATTCACTTTTCTGCAAGGCCAGCAAGAAAATCACAAGCTCTCTTTATCTAGCCTGAGTGAAAGAAAAATGAATTTGACAGCTGGCCTTAAACACTTTCTCCTTGATGATTCAAAGAAAATGGAATCCATCTAAAGCTGTTGATTAATTCTTCAAATACAGATGGAGAGCAATACCTTGAAAATCTACCCTTACAAGTATAATAAATGAATGCACGGGAGGGGGAGGGCTTTCCTTTACAAGGTTTTCAAACAGCTCTTTTCAAGGGATATAATACCTATTTTGTATTACAGGATGACTTTATCTCTACAGTTCATGAAATGTAAGAGAAAAGCTTTATAGATTCTCATAAAGGCGATACGTACTACACAGAGAGTCTAGACTTTGAGGAGTTACCATGGATCCAAGCTAAAAAATCTCTTCCTTTTCATACAGTCCAAATAATTATTGGATGCAAGAGGCTAGTCAATAGTGCAGGTAAAATACCTTCTAAAACACATTTTAGTAGAATTTTGAAAGAATAGCAATCACCATGGATGACAAGTCACATTTTTAGAAAGTACCAGAATATTTCATCAAATAATTCAAATGCTTTTCAACATATTTGGGGCAAATTAATCATTATGTTATGTCTTTAGGGCTAGTTCCAGTATACGATAAATTTTTACTGTTGTTATCAATAGTATGGGTTGCAGAGTTAACCAAAAAAGTTTAAGAATTCCTCTAAATTCTTACAACTGTGTCAGAATTTCCCACATAGTTACGTAGAAGCAAAACAACGCTCTTTATAACAACTGAACTAAAATCTGCCCCTTCTTGAAAAATATTACAATAGATTTTGTGAAATGTAATATGTGTTTCTGTGTTTATATGTACCTTTAAGACAGAGGACAGTAATAAGAATTTTTTTGAACGCCCGTATGTACACATTCAGTATGCTATGAAATATCTGATTAAATCTAATTAAAGGAGAACGTACAGTTAAAAACCCCTCTTTCACTTCTTTTGAAACTGGCATATTTTCATTAAAATGAATGCAGTAGAAATGTACAATTTGCAGGAACTAATTTATCTTCACTTTTTTGTTTCTTGCAAAGTCATAGGAGGCTTTTTAAAGTCATTTCTTCCTCAGAAAATAGGAAACAAAACACAGTAACTTTTATTGCATCTGGAGAATATAGTTTCCCCCACTGTGCCATTCAGTGGTAGTTACATGACTCTGCTAGACATGCTGGCATTAAAAACAAAAAAAACAAAAAAAACAATTTTTGATGGATGAAAAGAGAAATTTCAGGAATATATTTCTCAGGATGTCCACATTGAAGACTACAGTACAAAAAACCCAATCTTTTTTTGAGCCATCATTTCTAATATCATGCAAGTAAAACATATTAGCACAGGAAAGAAGCAAGTAAAATATATTCTTACAAGGCAGGGCACACTGTGCATGCAAATAAGAACATATATAAGCCCAACTCTTCCCATTCGGTGAAATATTGCATTGGAGCTCTTTCAGAATATAAAGTACAGAGAAGCAGATATAGCATTTAGATGCCCCCTAAGCAGAGGAATTCCTATTTTCCTTTGAAAATAGGGACTTTAATCAGCAGTGATTAATCGCCAGATAGAAATGAATATAATACCAACATTCCATGAATTAAAACAGTTCATATATGCTTACACTATTGTTGCAGTCATTATTCAATAGAGGACCAGAAGTGTCAGAGGAAGCTGCTGCTGGACACGTCCCTCTGGTAGATGCACCCACTCCTCAGTGTTTCTCTGTGCTGGAGAAGAACTGCCTCCCATGCCATTACACTGAGCAGGACATTGGGGGCCACCTGTACAGGACCAGCGGGTGATCTGAGCTCGAGGTTGGTTCCAGTTCATCCCATCTAGCAAATGACACTGGAGATGAAATCCTGATTTGAACTGGCTGGTCACCTAAAAGGCTATCTGCAGCCTACAGACAGAAGATACGGCAAAGCACAAGTGGTTTTGAAAAAAAACACCAGCTCCCTGTGCTTCAGCCTCAGTAGTAAAAACCAACTGGCTTCACCTAATATGATCTCCTGCCACTCTTACTGTAATTAGTTGGTGAGTTTACACTAGTGATGAAGACCCTGGGGTGAAGTACATTCCTGGGCCAAGGCTCAGGACAAGATCTGTGTATCGTTTAGCTCCTTCCTTTAAATAGTATACAAGTGAGAATTAAAGAATCCACAATCTGTGTTTTACCTGGGTGGAGGAGTGCATTTCATTCAGTCAGAATTCACAATTCAGAAAGAAGACGCACCAGCTAAAAAATAATCAAGCGACTGATGTCTATTTGATGAAAGGGGATGATAAAGAACAGAAAAATGTTATTCTTTACACTGAGTCTAAGAAGCTTAGTATAAATAATAAAAATAAATTTATAAGAGGCTAGGTAATGATTAATGAATATTAGAAACATGTTACATGGCTACAGAAAATCAGTATATTGTAGTTTGGAAGGCAGCAAACAATGTTTTGAAAGCAACCTATCAGACCCCGTAGTAAGCAATTTACTCTAAAGTAATAATTTTAATCTACTTAAAGACATTTGTAATTGGATTTTTAATATAAAATACAATCAGAAAAAAAGATTAACATCATTATCTAGTACTATATCTGGTATGAACAATACAGTATGCCAGAGAACAACTTTCACATGTATGAAAACGAAAGTTGGATAGGAAATATTTGAAGAGTGTTATTGCTTTGCTTCAGAATGAACCCTGGACCTTCTACCTTAATCAGACAGAAACCAAGCAGACAAAAGAATTTTAAGTATTGCAGTAGGGAAGGACTTTCAGCTAGCATCAGTATGAAGACATTAATTTGAAGGTCAGGTGTTCCTGCAATACAAGGTACAAAAATCACATCTGTCATGATAGTTTGTAATGGGGAACAAAGCATAAACTTAGCAAATGTTCAGTACAATTACAAAAGATATTTTTGCAGCACTGAAGGAAAGCATGGGTGACCCTTCTCCAGCAGGTATGAGGTTTATTTTTTGTAATATACTTTTCTTGACAAATTTCATCTTTAATTTCTGACTGGCTATATGTATTTTTCAAGGGGGGTGGTTACATTGCAAATGGATATATGATAATTCAAAGAGTGGGACTTACAGCTTGTTATACCCTTTGTGTAAGGCACTTTGATACTTAGATTATGCTATCTACTCTTGTGCCTGGTCATACGAGATAACACAGTTGTTAAGCAAGTCACATTTATTATCTTGTTACAGCATGTTCTTTTATTGTAATGACATGCTTAACAATTTTGAATACCTGGAGAAAATCTGAGATGGCTGCACACCTGTCAGGAGATAAAATATGTGGAGGCAAAAGTCTCATATTCTTACAGTTTCTCTAGAATGTGTCTGTGCTTTCATGGCCAGTCACTCCCTTGGAAAGATAAAATACTTTTTCCTTCTTGAGTCTCTTCTCCATTCGTAGTCCTTCATAACTTTGGAATACTGTGTTCTGAGGGTGTCTGCTGCCAAGTGTTTTTTCCATCCATGCTGTCACTGGTTGCAGTCACAAGGTGCAATCAACTATCAAATGGAACAAGGCAGATCAGTGTTTGAATCTGCTCTGCCGTATTCTGACCAGAGACATGAACTTTGGTTTCTTTTCTTGTATGTTGGTGCTCTCATCACATCTCATCTCTGGCAACGGCACTGCACGTGCAAGTTATGGCCATTGGGGCTGCAGAGCAAGCCTCATTATCTCTCTCTCTTGTTTATAGATGAAAACCAACTCATCCCAGCACAACTGGGTGAAAGAAGTACTTTCCTTGCAGGTAGAAAACAGATCTTCAAGTCTTCAGGCAGTCATGCACATCCAGAAATCTCAGTCTTCATTTCCCACAGCCAGATAAGTGAGCCAAGCCAGAAGGCTATTATGACTTAGGCTTCTTTAGCTCTTTGATTTTTTTTTTTATATGAAAATTCCATCTGTATCAAAGCTGCTATGTATGTTTCCATAAAAGAGCTGTGGTTTTGATAAAGCTGCATTTTCTGACCAAAAATACTTTCTGTTGGAAAATTCCCAACCTATCCTATAAAATACCATTTGGATGACACACTCACTGAGATAAAATCACCGTAATAACAGCTTGGGGTTTAATATATATCTACCAGCAAGAAAGGCTAATCTCCAAGAATTTTCAGCAGTCATTTAAAGAAAGTTGTGCTTCATCTATCTGAACTTGTTTTTAAAGTAATCTTCTGAACTTGGATACTTAATGAGATCCTTTCTGTAGCATCATTAGAGTCTTGAGCTCTGGAGACAAACTTCTGTTGGAAGCTTCTGATAACCATCACAACAAATTGTATTATTGTAGTGCCTTTACTCCCTTTCCAAAGCTTCCCATTCACCTTGATGATGTTTTCACTTTCCCTTCTTCCCACAGGAAATTGAGAAAAACTTTCACTCTAGGTAAAAGTCAAGGTGGTTATAGATTGGGGATTTTAAAGGAGCAATTAGATAGTATTAATAAGTATGGCAGACAGTATGCTAACAAGCAAAGTATTGTCAAGTTTTGAGGGCTTAAAAACAAATTGTGTCTTGTGTAAGAGAATCTGTAGGTAAACTTTGCAAATCTAAACATGGGAGAAAAAAAAGCACTGCTCTGCTGTATAATGGTAATCTCAAGTTATCACCACTTAGCACCAGTTTTATCACCAGTGTTTAGAAATATGTCATACATGTGTGTACACACTGAATTTCTTCCCTGTCTTGTTGATGGTCATGTAACTTTCTCAGAAGTGAGAGGATTAGCAATGTTTGTAAACTTGTCTGAGATATAGTAACTGCAGGAGTTTCTACACTGTTCCTTTAGACCATGTATATAATATACGTTGAATGCTATAATTTTTTTTCCTTCTCTCAACATATGTGAATCACAGCTTTTATTTACACTCCCGAGCCCACTAGCAAACATTTTTACTGCATCGTCAATGTGCAGTTGCCCAGCTGGCCTGACAAGAACTTTCCTTTCCCAGTCCTACCCTCGCAGCTCCAGGGACCGTGAATTTCCTAGGCCTCACGTGGACCAGTTCTATCCCTCCTGTCAGCAGGCACCTGGGATTTTCATCCTTGATGTTTCTGACACTGAGAAATAGGGAGTTGGGAAGTTCAGTCACTGTGTGCAGGTTGGCACCACACAAAGTGTCTTGGAGGTGACCAGAGAAGGGTAAAGGGGTTCACATCACAGCAGTAACTGTGGTAGGTCTGTGTGTGTGGTGTTACCTCTTAGGAGGCAGAATAATCATAGAATCATTTAGGTTGGAAAAGACCCTTAAGATCATCAAGTTCAACCATAAACCTAACACTGCCAAAACCACCACTAAACCATGTCCCTAAGTGCCATGTCTACACGTCTTTTAAATACCTCCAGGGATGGTCACTCAACCACTTCCCTGGGCAGCCTGTTCCAATGCTTGACAACGCTTTCGGTGAAGAAATTTTTCCTAATATCCAATCTAAACGTCCCCTGGTGCAACTTGAGGCCATTTTGCCTCCTAATACGAAATACAACTGCAGGTTAAAAGCTGGAAAGAAAATTTTGTAAGGACTGATGTAGATGTTTATACCAATTTTCAGAAATCTACCCAGCATTTTGAGCACGGGCAGATGTTTTCCTTGAATGGGAGCTGGTGGAGTAACACCTTCTCAAACACCAGTTGGGAAGGCTAGATGAGTTATGGAGGTACTTTACTGGTTATTAGTACATGTGTAGATTTAAAAAAGATAATCCTGGTGCAAACAGAAGGGGTTAATTGCACTTTTAGCCATTTCCATGCTGTTGAAGAAAAGAGGAAAAAATGAAAGAGACTGATTCCTGTGCCTAGTGCTAAGTAGCACCATTTGGCTCAGGTCCACAGTGGTTATGGTTGCTCCTCTTTGTAGCAGATTTGTCTTGTAGAGAGTTGCCCAAAAGCAGAGCCAGAGAATGGCAATTAAACAGTGGGGTAATTAGGGAATGAGTGTGCAAGCACACCACAGCTCTCTTCTATTTACCAGTACAGTTGGACCTGTAAGTTAGTTTAGGACAGATTAGCTCTGACAGGACCATCGTTGTTTCATTCCATATAAGGCTGCTGGATTACTTTACTCAAACAGTGGTCCTGTGGGTTACCAAAGCATTTCCCAGTTCCAAACAGGAACAGAAACTAAAATCCTTTGCAAAAAATGGTAATTTTTTAATGTTTCAATCTCAGAAAAGAGAATTCCTTCTCTTCCATGAAGTTCGTAAATCACGTTTATTCTAACTTTTTCTTCTCCACAAATTTCTCTTCTGCTCCCCCTCCCAGCCCCATTTGTGTACATCTGGGGAGGGGTTACTGGAAAAAGAAGGTATATGTGAGAAAGGTCCCTGAACTCCAGTACTGAGAGACTACTGGGGTCAAGAAGCTGTCCTGGGAGTGGGTGGTAGTTGAGGAGGGGAGGTCTTCCATTTAAGGGGTAACAAGAGTTGCCATGTACCAAAAATACCTGGATGAACTGTTACTGTGGATCAGCTGGCACTTGCTGCCATCCAGAGACCTTCTCGTGGATCTGAGCCCCCAGTTAAAGGAGAGTAAAAGTATTTCTGCTGGTGAAGATTATTCCCATTTTGGAAGAGGTGTAAGCTAAGCCACAATTATGTAGTTTTATACCTACACCCATACTAGAGCATTTACCAATATTAGTATTCCATAGTGTGTTAAACAGGCTTTACTAAAAGTCTTCACTCTTTTTACCCAGCTTTGTTATAGTGTAGGTGAAGCTGAGAAAAGACACTCCTTTCAGGTTGCATATGTTTCACAGTAAAGAGCCTTCCTACATTTTCTGTAAGGAATGGGCACCTGCCCATAGGTATTTCGCCGACATTTGTTGTTTAAAGAGGCTACTCTGCAGCACCATTCAGTTCTGCTCATATATGGGTCCAACAAAACACTAGCCACGCAAGGCCTGGGCAGTGAATTGAGAATAAAATGGAAATGTTCGACATAAGCTAAAACAATAAAGTAAAAGCATGCGCAAGATGCTGCTGTGGGTGTGATGTTCTTTCATGATATGGGTGGAAGAAGCGTTTGTGTTAAATATGGTATGGCCCGGGACTCAGGTGAGGAAAGGGAGCAGGGCAGGATGCAGCTGAGCAATAGTATGCGTGAAATGAGATACCTGATCTGTTTTGATTGCTGCAAAAGAGGAGTTAGAAATCAAAACATTTCTTGTTAGCCCTGGGGAGGCTACAGAGGGTCGTGTCAACACTTTGTTACAGGCAAACACGCAACGCCCTGCCAGTTAGGTCATGAGTGTGTTAAGGGGCATGGCTTGAAGACAGTAAACCAGGCAGAGCCTTTGCCGCCAAGCCAAGCCTGTCAGCACTTCTAAGAGACGAGAGCAGTGCTGCAGTCTCTGGAGACTGGATGCACTGACCTCGAGCTCTTACAGTGCTGACTGCACCGACAGCTGTGAGACAGGTCTGGAGGGTGCCCTTAGCCTTGGGAAGCGTGCTTTCTCCACGGCATGAACTTTTGCTGAGCTTTTTTCAGAGATACCTGCCACACTTTGAGAAATCACCATTTTCCTGCTTTCAGTTGGGATCCTCTGGAAACTGCTGCTGGGCTGCTGAAATAAAAATAGCTAACGTGCTAAGACAAGTCTTGCACACTGCAGGCATTGATACTTTGCCCTTACAGCATATCCACTGTAAGGGAACATAAAAAACCCAAACATTGCATACAGAAAGGAGACCCTCAGGAGGCAATGAAAAAAAAAGGCATGTAAAATAATTGGATGTATTTAGTAGATCATCTTCCTCAACATTTTCAGCTTTTTAAGTTAAAAACCGGTTTGAACTGAAGATAGAAATAATAAAGAGTAATGCACACAGATGCCTTCCTTTCAGTGAACCTCTGTTTGTCAGCTGAAAGATGGGCCTACAAGAATTTAAATGCTAATTTAATTTAAAAAATTACAAAATTAACTTTTCTTGGTATCTATGACTAAGCTACAGAATTCTGGCAGAAAAGTGCCATATCAGCCTTTGAGATCATAAATCGCCCAAATGAACACTTGCTCTGACAGCATGACCCAAAAATGTGTAGCTCACTCAATAGCTGCTACCCCTTGGTACCTAACAGAGAAATTGGTCCGTCAAACATTGTTTCTCCCCAACTTGCCATGCAAAGAGTCCTTGCCCTGTTTTAGACAAAAGGAAGAGTTGCTTGATGATGCCTAACTGTAGTACATTTCTTTTTAATATCTAATAGATTTAAAACACACTTACTACTGTCTCCTATGAAGCATGTTTCATAATGCCAGGGGTCTGCTTTTCTCTCTGTGGGTGGAACTACCTCACTGTAGATATATGAAAGATTTTTTGCTACAAAGAAAGTTTTTGCAATTTAAAAAAAATTAGGTTTAGATGAAGAATACACGCACCATTGTGGTAAGGGTGTACATTCTCCCAGCAATGAATGCATTTGAACACATTTACATGGACTCCAAAGAATTTTTTCAAGCTGAATTTTTGCATGGGTTACATTCTGGGCACACATAAAAGAGCATCGTAAATCAAAGATTTACACTTGGAAAATGCTTACTTTAGATGCTTGTACCAAACAGCAGATAACCTTCCTACATGTCTGACAATTTTAAAGAATTAGTCTGCTCAGCTTTCTTAGATATAGCTCAAATATACACGTATCAAAGCTTAACCAATACCTTCTTCAGCCACGATTTGTGACTTTCCTCAGAACTATTGAGCAGACATACAAACCACTTTTTTTCTTAGAATCCCACAAGTATTAATATTTTCTGAAGTTACCTGCTGGATGAACAGAACTAAAACATTCCTGGAGAAACTGGTTGCTTATGGCTTGGATGGGTATACCCTTCATTGGGTCAAAAAGCGGCTGGAAGGCTGGGCCCAAAGAGTTGTAGTGAATGGAGTTAAATCCAGTTGGCAGCCGGTCACATTTGCCCCTGGTTGTAAGTCCATCACTTGAAGAGGACAATAAACCTAAAACATGCAACAGTCTGGCTCCTGCTCAGGAAGAAGTATTAAGAACCTGACACTGTTAACAAATACTACCCTGTCTCTAATCTCACCCTAAAGAAGAGATGGGCTTCTTATTGCTCAAAGGATTAAACCTCCTGTGATTTCAGATGTGAGTAAAGCAAGGCCTTACATTAATTATCGTAGTAGATGTATGATGTATGAAAATGTTATTAATGGTGTTAAGACAAAAATTTTTATGAGAGTACTAGTAGAATGAAATTCAGTTTGAGATTCAGGCACCTGAATGTCTTCAACAAGAGCTGGATGACGCAAGACCCACAGAGGTGTGACCATAACACACTGTGTAACTGGAGAGGTCAACAGCCACTATGGTCAGGACTCCCATCCTTACACATGGCATTGGGTACCATTCTGGAGGTATGAGGGTATCCTGTTTGACTTCCAACTGCCATTACAGGAGGACGTAGATCTCCCACATTCAGTTACTCACAGGAAGGTAGACGGTGTCATTTGACCCTCATTGTGTCATTCCTTAGAGTCATCATATTGTCTACACAAAGCTGATAGATATAACACAGGATCTACGGGACACCTGTGTTGTTTTGGAATATTAAGTGGAAGACAGGTGGGGTACTTAGCCAAAAGTCATGTCAACTATATGCGGGCAGCTGAAATGAGCCCTCCGTGCAATGTCGGCAACTGCCATACAGATGTGCCAGACACCATGGGCTGCTGGAGATGGAACCAGACATACGTGTTTGAGCAGGTGAATCTCTCCTTGGTGCCTACCTTGGGGTGAGTTGAATCACCCTCTGGGCTGCATGTATTACATTGGTTAGGTCGCCTTGACCTGTCATGGGCTCAATTCAGTTACCTAAACACAGGCAGCTTCTGAGATGCCCTGGGGCCCCTAAGACATTAACGTGGAATTGTCAGGTAGGATGCAAGACCAGTAACTTCTGAAGTGTGAGCCAGAGGTCTGACAGGGTACACCACAGTGTCTACAATGCCAAAGGAGGCCTATGTTTAAGCTACTGAACTCATTTCTCAGCTTACACATAGGCAACTACAGTCAGGTGCCTTAATCCAAAGCTAAGTCCCAGTCTTAGTTCATCAGTTCATCAAGCCAGATAATTTTTGCATGGATCTGCCTCTCACTCTTATAACTCTTGATATTTGAGGGATTACTGACTCCAAGCACTGCAGGAACCAACTACTGCTCCCCTACAGTGTTCCTGACTTCCCCCAGCCCAGCTCCAGAGCCTGTTTCGATGGCCCAACTTGCTTAGCCTTTCCCAGCCCCACAGCTCAACTGAGCATGGGAATTCTCACAAAGGTTTCTTTGCTCAGAAATGGTAGGCAGGTATGGTAGACACAGGACAACACTGCACTGTGAAAACATAGCGGTGATTTCAGCAATCTGAATCCATAGAATCCAAGTCCTCTTTACACACATTTGATGAGTCCTTCATAGGTTATATCAAGCATCCTCTTATTAGCTACCATATTCTACTCTGCCTCTGTTATACATTATCTAATTGGCTAATTATTTTTTCTATAAGATAAATATCCAGACAAGCTCCAGTCATTACCAGCAACATGTGTTTACTTTAGGCTATATACCTTTACGTGCCATATTTGGATGTTTTCTGGTCTGCTCATCATTCTTCCTACATGACATACATCCTGTGTAGGCTCCTTAGATCTTTGGTAGACTACAGACATCCCATGTGTTAATCTAGTATCTGACCGCCTATCAGACAGTCTCAAGCATCTCATTACTTAGCTGCCCAGCTACAGGCTTTAAATTTGATAACTGGAAGCCTTCATAGAAATGCTTTAGTCTATGCTGCTGGCCCACATACAGGACCTAGAAAGAACCTGCAGATATTCCTCCAGTCTTTCCATGGAGCCAGATCACTCGAATAGCTGTTACTTTTAGAAACCTACTGACTGGTGACTGTCACTTTGCAGTGTGGTAGGTAAAAAGCTATTTCTTCAAACAATGTTCAAAAATGGCAGGAAAAGTACAGGAAAAAAAAAATCCACCAGAAAAGAACACAAAACTTACTATGCAAATTATCTGGCTTTCAGTTTTTGTAGTAGTGTACCTATTCTTCTTGATTCTTCAGCTGTGAAGAAATGCTTGATGCAAAATGCTTTGGCTACTGACCATGCATCTATGCTTTCATGTCTCAGAGGTGAAATTCACTCCAATAGTCCTCAAGGGTTTTTTTCTTTTATTAGAAAGGTCTACTTTTCAAGAGTGGACTGTTGCAGCATACTCTATCTTGGCCTAATCTGGTTCAACTCCTCAACCACATTTGAAAGGGTAGACCCTAAACTGTGCATACTTACTGTTCTAGTAATAAATGTCTTGACTTCCCAATGGTTTTGAGCCAACCTTGGAAACACAGGAGTAAAGCCTTGCTAGAGTTTCTGGGAACAGCTCCCAGGTACATTTATGTGAGTATGAAGCAGTACTAAAAGAGTAAATGGCTGCTCAGTTGACTATAAATCACATTTCAGTACTACACACTTGACATAGTACAGAGACTGAGTTTTTGCTATTCAGTCAAAATTGATTTTGTATAATATAATAGTTGTGTTTATTAAAGAGCATCATATGCCTGTAGCCCTGAAAAATGTTTATGCATTTGCAGCCAGTGTTGCATGTACATCTAGTAATGCAGCAGCATACTGCAATATAGTTTAAACGACTCGTTTACAAAATTTCAGCTCAGTTCAGTTTAAAATTATGTAACTCTCAACTGCAGAAGAGTCATTTAGGCAGAAAATCTTAAAAATAATTAACACATTACAATAGTTCTTAAAACCATTCCTATTTCTTGGTGAGCCAGTCTTTGCCTTGCAGTAAAGGAGACCAATATTGGCATGAGCTGTAACCAACAAGAAATAAGTATCTGAACTGAGGTGTCATTCAACTGCTTTTTGAAATACAGATTTAGCAAGCACTAACTTGCCCTGCTGTATGATTTTAGCAGGAGTAATTCTTATCAATTTACCTACGGAAAGTGATTTAAAGATATGATGATAGAAGTAATTTTGCAGGATATTCTTCCCTAACTGAATTTAATGCATAAAAAATTCAACTTTCATGTACATAAAACTCAGCATTGCATTTTCATTTTTTAATAGTAGTGCTTTTTATTTCTTCATTTAAGCCCCTGTGGATCTTTCTTTTCATAGAAGATGTGGCATTTTGCCAGAGGTTTTTAAATAGTAGGAATTTGAAGAGTGAAGGGAAACGCTTCAGCTGTGCCTGAACTGAAGAGATAGGATGACTGTATATGAAAAGTCACCATACGTGTCTCTAGAGTGCTGTCAGCTTTACACTGAGCCACAGGATTCAAGCTTCCGAGCCATCCTGTGGAGACTGAATGAAATTGGTTTCAAAATGATAACAGTGTATCACAAATAGAAATTAAAATAGAAGTGAGAGCAGTGAAATTATGTAAATGTATGAAATATTTCCTTTTTATACTGCATCAGGGACCACAAACCAGGATTTTCACAGGTAGGCACCTCTTAGGGTTGAGATCCAGTCTATCCAGATCCTATCTAAATTGTTAAATCTATTTCACCCCTGTGAGCGATCCAGTCCCTCTGTTTTCCAGAATTTTCTACCCTAAAAGTGCCAAAACTCATTAGGCAACTCCCTGTTTGGCCTGTGACTTTCCTGGACACTCACCTTTGCTTGTTCACACAGGCTTAGCCGACTCTGGGGAGACAGGTCTATTTCTTCAAACACTGCAACCAGGGTTCCATTCCTGCCTAAAACAGAATTGAAGCCTGTGACTCATGAGCTACATGGCGGGAGTCGGCAAGGAGCGCTCTTCTATCCTCTCTCCAACACCCCTGACTCTTCTCCCTCAGCTCTGGACCCTTCTTGCTAACCAAGCCCATGTCGCCTGCGCAGGACAGGAAGAGCGAGGCTGTATTCACCTCTTCACTATCTCCCTTCTCAGAAGAGAGGCAACTTCTTCTCCCTTCCGTCTTTGCCCATCCCTTCTTCCACCAGTTCAGAAGGCACTTTTGAAGACAGGGAGATCATCTACAAATTCTTGTCTCACCCTCTGGATAATGGGGAGGTGCTTGTGGCCTCCCAGAAGTAAGAGACAGCATTTCCAAGATGTCATTTCCAATGAAAAGGCATTCCAAGGTACCATCTTCGTTTCACCTTTCTTCCCGTCCCCACCACCTTCTGTGATTCAGGGTTTGAAATGGGTTTATTAGTTCCTCTGAAGGAGGGTTTGCAAGACTGGGAAGGCTTTGCAACCCGTGCCATCCAGGTACGACGAAGCATCCAGATACCGCATGTCCCCTCCTAGGTTACAATGGGATTGTCATCCCTTCCCCATGCAAATAAAATATGAATTTCTAGGCTTACATTGAAGTTACTACCCATCACCCTCCAAAATAAGAAGGCCCAAAAGATTTGGAATTCCACTTTTCCTACAAGGGGATGTTCAGGATTTCCCCACTTCTTGGAAACACAGTTACAAAAAGGTAAAGGGAAACCGATTGGAGTTTAGGTTTCTAATTTCCCACCTCACACTTGATCCTACCACGGCATAGAGGAGAACAATTCAGAGTCCTTTAGAGGAGAAAAAGAACTTGTCACACTTGAAACAGGAGATGACTACAGTCTCCAGAATTAAAAAAAAGACATTTCAAGTTCTCTAACACCCTTTCCAGCTACAAAAAAATGGAGATGAGAATGATTTGGTACTTACAGCTAGAATAGAGGAGGGTTTGATATCTTCCCAAGCATTCTTCAGCACTACACTAATTCATTACGCCAGCAGGCATATTTTGGACCTGACAACACCAATGTTTCTAATTTCCATACAGCCAGTTACTAGCTGTCTTTAAAGTCGTTCTGAATGTACAGTGAATGCCCATAACTAGTGTGATCAAGAGAGAAAGAAGGAATGGGTATGGAAGGCCACATTTTTTCAAGAAGGTTGGACTTGCAACTTCTTCTCTGAGAAAATTGACTAAGAGCTTATTTGCCTCATAGGCTGTGATGTTCTGGCAGGGATGAAGAAGATAAATCTAGAACGCTGTTGCACAGCTTTCCACTGGGAACAGCTATTCATCAGCAAGTGGAAGTAAAATTTGACAGCTTAGCAGTTTGCATTTAACAGACAGAATAAAGAAGTAGTGTTATACAGTGATGGAAGCAGTAGAGAAAACGCTCGAGTCTAATTCAGGTGGTGATTTTTTCAAGCAGTGTTCCCAACTGGTAGCAAGTACTTTTTGTGCCTTGAGATGAAATGCTGAGAGTGTAAGCCTATTACACAAGGTTATTTTCAACTGACTGTATGCTTGTGTATGTTCGGAAGTATGCTTGTGAACAGAGAAGGGGCATTAAAACAGAAGATGGCTGTTCCAGGCGCTGAGATCGCTTGTTCTGCCACAGTAAGGAGCACAGCTTCTAGCAGTGTAAGGCTGCTAGCTCGTCTGTGGAGACTTTAAAATGAGGAAGGGGTTTGCCGCGTTGAAGTCAATGCATGATGTGACCTCAGGGAAAGCTGTTAAATGAATCTAAAGCAGTAATAGAGTTACTTTACCTAAAATTAGGTATCCCAGAAGATTCACAGTCTTTGAGGTAGAAACAGAAACGCTCAGTTGAATTTGATTGCATGCGCTGACTACAGAGCTAGCAAAGAAAATCTCAGCACAGCCTAATGAAAATTATACTGACACTGACAGTATCCATTATGCGTATTACCAAAAGTTGAACATTCAGTAATCACCAATACAAAGAGGCTGAAAAGTAAATCCTGATCTGCCAGCCTGGGTTAGAGTTGGAAGTGTGCTTGCTCAGCAACATAGACATGATGGAGCCATGCTTTGAACTCAAGGAGCAGTGAGGGATACCCGGATGTCTGCAAGTGTTTGGCTGACCTTTCTGCATGGTTAATATTGCACAGAGTTTGTTAGACTGTCTGTTAGGAAAAAAAAAATCTCAGAGCAGTGGGTGATTGTGTTATCCTAAAACATTAAAACAAGCTTTCTCTGTAAGAAAAGATCAAGCAACTGGAGGCCACAGTGCACATTTTCTGACACACTAAAAAAAAAAAAAAAAAGTTTTCTTTTGACAGACATACAGGTGAAGTGACAGCTTTGTGCCAGCAACTTGTGGCCAGATTTCATCCCTCAAAAATGGGCTGCTTGCTTCAGGAGCGCAGTCACTGTAGGCTTCCTGGATAGTTTTTGGAGAAGCTATCCACCTCCAGAAGCTGACAAAGATCTTAGCTAAGCTGACTTACATTAACAGTATGAGGATCTTTCTTCACTTTGACTGTTGAGAGGCTCTGGAAGAAACAAGCTCTTAATGAAGGAGCTTCAGTTAAGTGCCTACTTGTAGGTGCTGCATAAGTGTAAATAGGATTCATCTAGGTTTTAATTAATAAGTAGCAAACAAAAAAAAAAAGTATCAAAATATATTTTAAAATCTCTTGTGTCCCCAGATACTCAATGAAGTTTTTTTCCTTAAATGTCCGCAATGGACTCAGCCTGGTTTAGGCTAAGGTATTTCTGAGGCATGTCTCTACATCCTGATTTTCAAAATACTTAGGCAGTGAGCTCCAGTGAAGGCATTACACTTCCACTGAAATCAAGTCAGTGCTGAACAGCAGCCTGGCTCTTCACTCCTTGCACAGGGACAACTTCAGCAATGCCGCTGTGCACTTAACAACTGATCTCCAGCTTCTGCAAGTAACTACCAGGTGATGCTAACACCTTGCTCTGTTGCTGCAGCTCAAGTTGTCATTTACTTAGACTGTAATCAAATTTCAGCAGCTTGTCAGACTGTACAGCAAACTCCTGGCAGCCGATGACCAGCCCTGGTGCTGTGCCTGCCATCCCCAGCACATGGGAATAAATTAATCACCACTAATGGAAGACTAACTGAAATCCTGTACTCTACATCTTTGGTCTTTTCTGTAAAAACACCACAAAACAATGCCCCAAGCCGAATGTAATCAGTGAAGAAAAGGTGGAAGTTGGAAGTTCTGGAAACAGGCAAAGCAAATGCCCTGCCTGCACCTGCAAGGTGAGAGCCCATCCTGCACACTAGGGGAAACCTTCAGCAGCTCGCAGTTGGCACTTAAATCCATCAACTGATTATTAGCGATTACCCCTGAGGATGTTTATTTTCTAAGTATAAAATGAACTTACCTAAATGCTGCAATTCTGTAGTTAAACAACAACTTTATCTCCTGGGAACATCTCCCTGTCCTTAACAGCCTGTCTAGTAGGTGTGTTTTATTCTTAGATGTCCCAACTCGTGTTAGAGTCTGCACAACTAAATACCAGGTTTTTGTAATGTGTTGTTGAGCCAGTTCTCGCTTCACGGTCCTGGTCAAACTGTTTTGTCTGAAGGAGACGAGAACAGCAGCCTGAGACCTGCCTTTAAAGAGAGGTCCATGCATCGCACCCACACGATTGGTTAAAAAGTGTAACTCAGTAATCAAAGTTAGCTCATTTTGTTTCCTCCCCATAAAGACGCGTGAGGCATTTCTAATTGGAACTTGTTTTGCATGTGGTAAACAACCAAATAGACCAACCTCCTACTCCAGAAAAGAAAAGTGTTATTACTGGGAGTTATTACAGCCCATGAATTACCTGAGGGGGTGAGGGGGTGAGTGTATGATGACGAGTTTCTCTTTAATTACATGAGAGATCGCAGATGCGACGTCTTTTGCCAAGGTACCATGAAGGAAATAGTGGTTGAAGGAAAAATAATTTTTATTTCCTCGCCTTCCCCCACCCCCGCC
>VYXH01005566.1:94811-204224 GCA_013397275.1 Burhinus bistriatus | reverse complement strand
CGGGCCCCCTCCGCCCGCCGCCCGGCCCCGCCGCCGGGGTCCGCCCCGCCGGGGCCGGCGGGCGGCGACGTGGCCAGCGACAGCTACAACAACCTCTTCCGCGACGCCGAGGGCCTGCGGCGCCTGGGAGTCTCCCACTACCGCTTCTCGCTCTCCTGGGCCCGGCTGCTGCCCAACGGCACGGCGCCCCTCAACCCCGCCGGGCTGGCCCACTACCACCGGCTGCTGGGCCGCCTGCGGGAGCTGGGCGTCGAGCCTGTCGTCACCCTCTACCATTGGGACCTGCCGCAGGGCCTGCAGGACGCCTTCGGCGGCTGGGCCAGCCCTGTCCTGCCCCAGCTCTTCCGTGACTATGCCGAGCTCTGCTTCCGGCATTTCGGCGGGCAGGTGCGCTACTGGCTGACCATGGACAACCCCTACGTGGTGGCCTGGCACGGCTACGGCACGGGGCGGCTGCCGCCCGGCGTACAGGGAGGCCCACGCCTTGGCTACCGGGCAGCCCACCACCTGCTCCAGGTAATGGCGGGAGGTGGGAAGGGGCCCCCATGGCTCCTCGGCCCCTCTGTCGTGCCAAGGGGGCGGGTGCAGAGGACGCCCTCAGTCCGCCCGGTTGTGCTGAGTCGTTCCCTGGTTGGCCGCTGGAGCGGAAACCAAATCGACGTGCCCGACGGAGTGCGGGCTGCCGATTTATGGGCTAAAGGCGGCAAGGCTCATAGGTGGGAGGCAGGAACTCTGTATCTGAGGTTACTTCAAGTTAGTGGAAACAAGCTGAGTTAAAGCGCTCTCTGTGTCCTTCAGAAATGTTCAGTCCTGCCCCCAACGCTTGCAAATACTGTTCTGGGTGGGTGAGTGGATGCATTTGGCTGTACCAGTCCAGTGCTGGCTTATTCAGGTTACTGTGGAAATGCTTAATTACGACTGTAAAGAGAATTTCATGCATTTGATAAAAAAAGTCTTACTGAGTTACTGGAGATGGTACAGGTGGCCAAAATGTCATACTGAGAGATTTTCTTGACACAGGATGGTTTTTTTTGGCAATGTGAACACATTGTGGGGGAAAAAAAAATCCCTCTGCTCCCAAGCTAGTCTAGTAAGTGGCGTAAGTACTTTGCTATACATCATCGTCATGCAGTATACCTATATATGGTGCGACTGTAATGTTTGCTGGAAGCAAACATTGTGGATTCTCAGGGAGAATTAAGCAAAAGTGTGTACAAATCCTTTCAGTGACAGGGGAAAGGATCCAGCCCGTCTAACTGGAATGGTGTGGCCACTGAAGTGTGATCTGTTGTACCTTAATACATGTTCACAAACTCTGCTAATGTCCGTCTGCTCAGTGTACACTTACCGGCAGGAGTTACATCCTAATCATGTATGAGATGTGAACACTGAGGAAACATCCAACGCATGTCTTATTCAACTTTTTACCACTTTCCTGTATTAACTTTGCATTGTTTAGTGCTACAAATAAGTCAAGAGAAAATATAGGTGGGGAGGATATGGGTAAAAATTCAGATTAAATTCCTGGTTCTGAAACCTTTGAACTCTTCATTTAGTACCTTGGGGTGTACTTGACCGTGTTTCACACTGTGATGGTTACAGTTCACTGAACTAAGAAGTTATGCCTAAATTTCAGCACTTGCAGGATTAGCCCCAGATTTTGCAGCAAGGCTTCATCTCCTATCAATGACCGTTAACACTTTTCACACTGTCACTGAATAGTTGGTGGTGAGTTATTTGCTATACTTTGCATAGTTACTCTGAAGGCAGTGGGGCTGTGCACAACGGGATGGGGTGCCCGCTTGGTGCCCAGGGAGCAGGACCTGGGAGCAGAAGCTCTATTTCTCTGTCTTCCTACAGATACCATGCAAAAGAATTCATTAAAACTGCAAATTTGAGCACTCAGATTGTCAGACCTTGGAATCCTTCAACTCCAAGGGTTGTAGGCTCACTGAGGTGGAATTTTAATGTTGTCTGTCACTGTATTTGTTTTTTAAAGCCCCTCCTTTGCTGTGCAAAACGGCAGTTAATGCGTCAGTTCATATTCTCTGTGGTTCTCCCCTCTACCCTTTGTTGAATTTGTCACTTCAGACCTGAATTAATACAGGCCTCTGAGAGCAGACAAATAAAGATGAACACCTCTTTTGTCCTTGGCTTTTACATAGTGCTGTCTGTCCTGAGTATTTATATCCCACATCACTAGAGTATCTGAGTCCCTCATAATCTCAAGCACATGCTGGTTCTCATAAAAGCCCTATGCAGAAGGAAGGTGCTTTTGTATTTAACAAATGAGAAACTGAGGCACAGGCTTGCCTATGCCATGTGAAAAGTATAATTAAAACAGGAAAGTCTACCAATACTTGGTTTAATGACAGAACCTCAGGATTAGTTTTGTCCTGACTCTCTTTCAGGGTTTTCCAATTAGCGGACATTTCTTTTTACACAACAGTGTAAGGCTGGAAGGTATCATTTTTTCCACATTTCATGAATGAGGAACTGAAACACAGATGCAATTAAGACCCAGAGTGTCCACTGATTGTTAGCGCCCTTTTCCTGGCAGGTAATCTTTTTAGAATATTGGTCAGTTATATTATACTTCCAGCTCTTCTACAAGTCAGATCCCAAAATCTCAAATCACCCCCAGAGAAAATAAGGGACATACAGTTTATGCAGAAGAGCTCCCATCCCTGACTCCTCCAGGTAGGAGTCTTCAGTAGAGGCAGAGATAGAGCCTAACTCTTCAGGACAGAGGAGTGAACAGCTTTAACACTGAGAATCTCCTTTTCCTTCTTACATCTCTGTAGCTTATTGATACTAGACCTTTCAACTTGTGCAAGCAATGAAGTAAGAAGCTACAGAATATGGCTTCTTTGACTACACAGCCTGATAACCATAGAGGAACTGTATGTAATCGTGTAATGAAAGATTAAGTTATACCACATATGGTAAGGAGTGAATTACATTTCCACATGCAGATTAAATTCTTCTGTTACACAATTCTTGAGTGATTGACTTTGCAACTTGAATAATGTTCTCTAATGTGTGTCTGTGGGTTGCACGTAATTTTGTAGGTGAGTTTGGTCAGTTGTTCTCAGGACCACGTGCAGCCTTGATTTGGATCAGAAGGCTGTACCGTAGTACCGCTTCATCACGTAACCTGGTGGATGTGTGCAGCACCAGACAGTGCTGCCAGGAGGTACAGTCCTCATAGCCCCACCAGAAAAGATGTGGTAGTGTCATCCCACACAAAAAAAACCCTTTCATCTGCCTAACCTTTTGCTCTTGTGTCTTAACATTACCCCAAAGGTCTGGTCACAGGTTTCTTCCTAATCCTTTTTCCTTCTCTGTGGCATTCTTGTCTTTCAGGGAAGTCGAGTTTGCAGAACATGTTTGTTTTTTAAAAGATAAAATGTGTTGTCATAAATGTTTGGTTCTTAGCAAATAAGCAGACTAACTCTTAATATGTGTGTTTTCTGACTTGTTTTTTCCTAATTTACAATATGCAGTTTTAAGCGTCATCGTTCTGCATTTATTTAAACCAAAGACCCTCATAAGTGGAAAGCTTAATAACTAGTGAAAGCTGATGTCTGATAATTTATTTTACTGGATGCTAATTACATTAAAAGACTAAATCATTTCCTTTAAGTTCTTTAAAATTCAACAATTACGAATGTGGATTTTGGGCTCCATCTTTCTGAGTGAGTTATTTATTATTTGAATAAATAATCAAATAAGAGTTTGATTCAATTCAGATTGTTCAATTCAGGGCTGGTGAAGACAGGGCAATGAAGTTTGATCTGAGTAACAGTGTTTAAATTTAGCTTGAATGGATTTCATCCTATTGTACTGATTTTTTTAATTACCTTTCATTTTTCTGAACTTCCACAAGTGAGTCATAACAGATGCTAAATGCACAGAGTAAGAGACATTTTCTATACAAAGCAAATAAAAATAGTGTAAAAAAAATTGTAAGAAAAAAACATTTTACGGATGCATCATTGGTTTGTTATTGAGGGATGTTGATCAGTATTTGGTGAAAACATCACCTTTTTGTAGTATTTCCACTGACATTTGTCACTTTTGATATGTCAAAGCCCCTCAAACAAAGTAAGAAATGGAGAAAGCTGTACATGTTTATTCACAAAATAGATTGAATGGGTCAAGTATAGTTCATAAAAGTTGGCATTCTCTCGAGTCAACAGCCAGAAAATGTAATGCCAGCAATCTATCATGTATTTGATGCATCTGTTTCTCCAGACAGGAGTTGAGAGGGGTCATTGTATTATGTTCTGGTTTTTGCAAATGCATTTTTTCATTACTGGTTCACAGTATATTGTCTGAGTTGAACATACTTGGATTTACTCAATATAAACAGCATTTGCAGAAACAGAAGAACACGTTGTTTCCCTGAAGAAGTGAGTGGAATTGCTGCCTGGAAACCAGTCACATAGCAACAGGCTGATTTCCCTTCCAAAACTTTCCAAAACAAAAGGTAAGTACTCTTTTGTTGACCTTCAGTGCTAAATCTAATTAATTGCAGCATAGGAGAATGGTCTTTTCTTGGTACATGTTGTTTCCTTCAAAATTCAGACAGCCTTCAAACTTTCACTCAGTGCAAAGGGAGTGGTTTTGGATCTTCCTGAAAGTAACATGGCTCATCGTAGTTGTGAAGACACACAGAATTTTTAGAAAAAAGGAATAATGCTAAGTAATAGTGTTTTAATGTTTGTTTTTTTTTTTTTCCTATTCTTGCTTTCTTAAGGCTTAATTCAAAGATGAACGAAGAAATTGCTTCTGTTCCTGGTTTTGAATATCGGTTGGGTGGTATATATTTGCAAAGAATTTATTGCAGTAGCGATTATTCTTATCACTAATCATTTGAATCAGGTATCTTTCAAATGTCAGAGATGACAAGTGCAGTCAAACCATAGAGCAAATTCAGATCTGATGCTGCAGTCTCCTATGGCAATAGCTATGCATTGTTATACTATATTCACAAATATATTAACAGCTATAGTGTACCTTTCTCAAGCCTTAGTCATCAAAAGAAAAAAAAAATTGAGTCTTATTTTAAAATGTCATAAACCGAGGAGTTTGACCTTTCAAGGATGCTTATTTTATAAAAATTAGCTCCAAAGATAGAATATATAACTTTCCCCTTGCCATTTCTACCTGGTGACTTACACGTTTGAAAAATGAAATGTTTTCAAATATTCCACTATAACAAAAAAGCAGTATGTTATCTTTACAGAGTACTTTGATCTTTAATTATAGAAATATCAGCACTACATGGAGAATTAGGTGTTATCATGGAAAAGTAAGAGTGGTCCTTCTGCAAGCGTAGAGGTGCTAGAACTTAAAAAGTTTTTCAGAGATTATAGGAAATCTTATTAAAAATCAACAGGCAGGACCTGGAAGAGCTACGCTGGCGGCTGAAGTGGGATGGAAGCAGAATTTGTGTGTTCTTTTTGTGGAAGAGTACCAGGTCAAGCCTGTAGATATGTTAAGTCCCACCTCAACTCTTTTGCTGTTCATTATGAAGATGAGAATTTGTTGAAGGTGCCTGTTCATTATGAGAATTTTAATGCTTAGTATTTGTGGTTTTTATAGCTGTGAATCTCTGTATTTAATTTTACAGGCAGCCCCAAATCTGTGTTTTCATATCTCATTTTAAGTGCCACATGCCTGATTTTTAATTGTTGCAGTAGCTGTTGCTGGATGTACCTAGGTCATATTTCTGGTTGCTATCCAAGGTAATCTAGTATGCTTCCTTTTTAAATAGCATGCTTTTCATTTAAGATCAAAGTTTTTATTTAACATGTTGGGCAGGGCTCTGATCAGTGCCAAAAAGATAATGACTACTGATTAACAGCAGTTTGATACAGATAAAGGCAACAAAAAATTCACATCTCATGAAGTCTCACTAGGTACGTGAGTGCAAAGCTGTCTGCTCCTTGATACTCTTTCATTTCACATTAATAAAACCTAATAAAATATGAGACATCTGCCCCATCAACCTCTTTCCTCAAGCAGAAGAGATCCTGTGTTTTTTATAGTTTCAGAGGGTCCGAAGTGACCTGTGTGGAAGGACTTGTGTTACCATGCATTCCTTCTGCATGACAAACTTTTCCAGTTTCCATTTCGTCTTACTTCTATGGAAGGTTTCCAGTACTTAAGGTAGTTAATGGGCATAATTCCTACCTGTACTTAAGGATATTGTTAAGACCTGGAAAATACAGCCTAGCTTCAATTTTTGCAAAGTGAAATGTATATTTTAATTTGAGATCACCATTTTTCAGTCCCTGCCTTTCCCTTTTGACCGAAGGCAAGGAGCTCTTAGAGCTTTTCCCATGATAGGTCAGGTCTATTCAGCAATGATCAGGAGGTGAAAGTGCAGAGACAGTCTTTCCTGTTGCAAGGGTCGTCTTCTGTGAGGAAGAAATGCTCAGTGATGTAAGGGAAAGTTGCTTCACTCCTCAGATGCCCACCTTGTAGAAGGTCAAATTCTGATCTCTCTCGCTTTGGTAGAAATTAAATCAGAATGGAACTCCAGCAGTTTCTTGGGCAATTACCTTAGCTTCGTTCCTCACATTTATTAACTCTTTCTTTGAGTAACAGCAGCTTCTTCCCAGTCTGCTCTGGGAAACAAAAATTTTTTTTTCCCTTTCAATATTTCTTCAACTAGACAGAAGCAGTTGAACAACATGCCTATACAGCTGGCAGTACTGTTGGCAAGCAGCGCCCATTAGGACAGTGAATAGAGAGCAGTGCAGGGTGTGGGCATCTGGAGACATTGCATTTTAACTATTTTTGGTGACTGTGATGTGTATCTTTCTTACATTGGGAGGAGCAGGAAAGAACAGATACATGCACGTTGATGCTCTGTAGTTTGCTTAGCTCTGGTTTGTGGTGTCTTGTGGTTTACAGTTTGTAGTTGGCAGAATTTGAGGGCTGTTCGCTAATCCTTGCAACTGAGTGTGTAATTTGTGTGTTTGGTTGTTGCTGATGAACTGTTAAACTGCTGAACTTAATCTGAAGGTGCAAGGCAAAGTTTTAAAGAAGCCAAACAATCAAAGGACTCTGCTTGTAGAGACTTGTAAAGAAATGTACACAAGGAGATTTTCTTCTTCCTTTCCATGATGGTAAAAATAAAGAAGAAGAAATGATGAAGTGCTTCTGAAGAAGTAGGGGAGGTGACCTCCATATGCAATAATGACAGGTTGTAGAAATTATAGGATGTGTGGTATTTATTTCAAGTGCTACATAAAAACTACTCATGCTTGAATATTTGCCTGCCAAAGCTTATAGCCGAGTGTCTCCGGTAAAACTGTGAAAGCTGATTTCAGATTAAATCTGAACAGAAGAAGTTTATAGAAAACCTCTCAGGATGTTTAGGAAATACATGAAAGAAAAGACTGGCTTCTGAAAGAAGACCTGAATTACAGCACTCGAGAGAAAATGTGCCGTGCCAGCAGAAAGAGAAGGTGAGTTGTTGAGAAGGAAGAGTAATTAACTAAGCACAAGAGGAGAAAGGTACTGGCCATCACAAGGACTGGAGCCTTCAGTAAAATGGGTTGGGCAGAAGACAAATGATACCAAGGAAGAGGAAGAATTAGATTCACACCAGTGCTCTCTGTAAATGCTCCTGAGTGTAAATATCAATGACAGGAAGAAAATGTAAACGACAATATGTACACATATGCACACAAAAGGATAAAAGTTCAATATCAATAAAATTAGGTTGGCTATTAGCAGTCATCGATAGCCCTGGGAGGAATGAGTTTCTGGTGTGGCCTTTCAGGGTTAATGGTAGGAACAAAGATCTGACTTGAAGACAGCTAGAACAGTTTGAGAAAAGAGACTTTTGATGCGTTTGGTGGCAGTGGAGGTGACAGTACTTGTAAATCTGTGTTCTTCCTCTTTGCTTGCAAATTCATAGCAGAATGACACATGGCATGATTTAAACTCGGAGAATGTAGTTCAATGGGGAGAAAAAGAAATACAAGCTATATTATCAGTAAACAGTTTGTTGAGAGTATTAGTGATAACAGCTCCTGGCTTCTTGTGACAGCTTCAACACTACTCTGAGAGCACAAAACACTCATAAGAATCCTGGCCTGTTAAGTTTGCAGTGTATCTCTCTGGAGATTTGGCAGGGAGTATTTTTCTAGATGCACACTGGAGTAAGACAAAGCAATGTAAGAATCTCTGGATTTGGCCACATTGAAGCACATTTGTGTTGCTTCATTTTTTTATATGTTTAGTCTGAGAAAAGATAGCATTCTGTGTTACGGAGAACTGCAGAAGTTTAAAGTTTAGCTTTGTTTTGATTCTGAAAAAATCCCATATTCTAAATTCTGCCAGTTACTGAAACCATTACAGATGCAGTTTATAACAGCTGGTGTAGGAACCAAGGGACTGGGACACCGGGCAGCTGGGGCTCTGTGACTTCGGCATGATGGGAAGCACAGGGCCTTTTGCACATCTCAGAATCCGTCCAGCCTGGGATGCTGAAAGGCTGGGGAGTCCTGTGAGACACCCTGCAATGTGCTGTTCAGCAGGAGGGTGAGCTGACAGGGAGCCACGCACATCTCCAGTGGACTGTCACTTTGGTCTGCACATGATGATTTTGATAGTTGCACTTCAGGGCTCATGATAACAGTTGAGCTTTGAGTTCTGTTTTGGTCAGCTTAGCACACCGCTAAAGACAGCTGAATGGTTTAAAATTGGCCAGGAGAGATTATACTATGGAAATACCTTGTTATTCTGTGAGTCCAAGAGTCAACCTAGGAGTCCTTTTGTAGGTTAATCAGTTTAATGCCCTTACTAAAGGCTAGAAAATGTTGGCACCACTGGGATTATGTTTTACAAGCTATTTAGTTTCCAGTTGGGGAGATAGTAGCATCTGTTTGTTTTGATCCTGCTTCCAGAAAAGACACCAAATGGTGGGGTGGGGAGGAGGGACAGATTTGTACCTGTTGGTCACACTTTCTGGTGAGAGTTCACTGTGATTTTCCAATGCTTTTTCTCAGTCAGCTTTTTTCTTGTTCTTTTTAATATGTAGTAGCTCCACTGAATCAGTTGTTTTTCAAAGCTGAGGGTAAAGTTTACTCCATTTGTTTATTTAAGTTTAGGCATTTTAAGGAATAATCTCTTTTTTGCTGCAGGCATGGAACTGTTGAACATAGTTATTGATTAGTTATTCTAATTATAGTTCCTTAAATATATATATGGAAATGGTAGAATTAAGCAGCATTTATTTTCTTTTGAGAAAGTAGGTTGGGAATATTTTACATTGTCAGGCTGAGTGATTATTTTTTGTTTTGTATTTTGTTAGTAATAACATTTTGCTTCAAAATCAATTCAATAATGCCGACCTCAGGTTTGAAATGAAAGTTCAACTGGCTCCTGACTGTACAGTAATGACAGGTTTTTTGTAATACACTTATTTCATTCATTTCTTTTTCTGTCATAGTACAATGTTAACTTGGGTACAAGAGGTGTTTGCAGAGAGAAGGGCCACCACAACAGAATGGCCATCACCAGTTACGTATTCCATCAGGAGGCAAAACCCAGGCCAGAAGCAGTTGTAACAAAACATGATGTGGTAGGAAAGAGGAGTATTACGAAAAAAGACAATGCCTGAGGAGCTGGTGAGATGTGGGGGTGACTGGCTGTGAGTGGGAATGCAGGAGCTGTGTTTATGAGACAATACTGCATTTTTGTGTGTATATTTAGCATTGAAACTTGTCGTGAAATGAGATAGCCTGGAGTCCCTCAAAGATGACTTGTTCTTTGGTTCATTTTTATTTACAAATGTCATATTAAATTTTTGGAGGAAGCTGACCGGTGATTTAATGAAATCACAAACCATGCCTCACAGTGATGGAGCCTAATTCCCAGAGTCTGTCTTGGCTTATGGCGTCCATTTGCTGTTCCCACATTGCCACCAGCACTAGGAACAGGTGACACAGTGAGCAGCCTGCAAAAGAGAGGAGGGATGCCACATTAAGGCTGGGTTTCTAAAAGGAGCTTAAGGAAAATAAATGAGAACTTAATTTTCCTTTAGCTTTTTTGAGAATCCTGTTACTTTCAAGCAGTTAAGAAATTAGCAAGTTGAACAGATGTATTCCTCTTAATTTGAAGAAAATGTGCATTCCCATATTCAAGTAGCATCTCTGTTATGTGAGGTGTAAGACCTTAGAAATGCACTGAAGGAGCTCTTGAACGCAGCGTGTCATCGTACTTCCCTTCCCAGCCATGAACATGCCTCTTGTTTTGAATGAGAAGGGAATATTGGGGTATACCAAGCAGAGCAAGGAACAGAGCTGTGGCAATATGATTCAGCTGCAGTTTTGCATCTTGATAATATGCTTGGTAGTATAAAAAAAAAATCCCTACTTTTCTTCTTCATAGTCAGCTCTGATTACTACCCCCCTGTCATATCAGCTAGCTTTTTCTCAGATTCCTAATACCTCCTGTTTTCACAAAGTAATATAATGTAATTAGAGCAAGTCAGAACAATCTAAAACCTGTGAAACTGGAATTTGCTGATTCATTGAAATGAAAATATTTGACAAAGGGACTTCAATTTCTCATAAAAAGTTGAGAACTAGGGGAAATAGAAATCAGTCAGTTTATTTTTACTTTGCTGTGGAAATTCTTGGTTTTCCATTTAGATATGATAGTGAAAAATTTCATTTTGATATAGTGAGTCAGTCAGTCATTTCACATGCTGCCTTCTGTTTTCTTTCATTGGATGAGTGCCCACTGCTTCAAATTGGATCAGTTTACCCTTGTGAAATTGCTGTATAACCTGCTGCAATATGACTGACTTCTTGAAGCTGTAGATTGATGCCTTACATTCTTTGATGAAAGAAATAAAACAGTCAGAGAGCTGTCAGGACAGAATTCTTGCACCGTAGTGGTTACTCTGTCTCATATTTGTAGCTGGGCTGCTTGGGCCACTTTTCTGAGAAATTATGATTCAGCCATTTATCCCACTCCTCTTTCCTATTTCTGGTAAAAAGAAAAGTGGTACTTGAAGGAGGTGGTTGCTTAAAAGGGGGAAAAATTCTAATAAAAGCAGCATCAAATTGGCACGGTCATTTTGAATCTAGATGTTACAACCAGCAAAGTGTAGCACAGAGCAGCTCAGAAACAGCATTTTTCCATAGCCCAGCTTAGGGTAATGAATAGAAACAGCTTCAGAATTGGTTGGTGGGGAAATGGTTATAGAAACAGCATCGTAACCATATAGGCCATGAAAGGTGAGAACCCTTCTTTAGTCAGATCCCACTTTACCCCAGTTGGACTCTTCTTGAAAGGAATGTTTCCTGTGTAACTGGTTAGTTGGAATAGGTTTGTAGAGATCAGAGGGGGTGAGCATAGGTATGGATGAGATACCGGTGCTGGCCTGTGGGATGTGGTTTTGGGGGCTCTGGACTGGTGATCAGGAAGGAATTTATATTGTCAAGGAACACTGATATTTCTTGTTGCGCCTCTTTTTTTCCCCTCTCTCTGTGCCATGGAAGGTGGCCAGGTTCCCAGGATGATTAAGGCATTTTACCTGAATAATTTGCCTTCTGTTGCAAGGGGTTAGGATTCTGATAATACTCTTCATTCTTTCCTGTTTTATTCCTATGGCCCATTGTGATGTTTGGAGCATTTGGTGTTTTTTGTTATGTTAAAGGTCTTGGGATTTGTTTTGTGACTCATAATGCCATGAACATGGGAAAAAGGGGGCATGTAACCGATATTATTGTGTAGTGTTTGGGGCTAAAAGCTTGTTACACTATTGCAGGCAACTAAACTTGATGATCTATGTATCTCCTTTCCATTTTTTGCTGAGGGACTGTTCATTTTGTGGGGGTGCTTCTAGGGGAATTTTTTTAGGAATGAAGTGAGTATGGAAGAGTGAACTACAAAGAGAGAGAGGAATTGGAAAGGGTCAAACATACATTGCAGCAGCATGTTCCCAGTGTGGGAAAGGACCTGGAGGGTCTAGAAGCAGACTTGTGGGACACTAGCATTTCATATTCATAAGGAATGGTAGACCTAAGACCACACAGAAATGCCTGACTAAGCTATTTAAGCATCTAGGGGAAAAAGTTATACTGGAAGGTATACAGAGACAAGGAATTCAATTGGTATGTCAAATCTGTAGAGTAATTTACCAAAATAAACAGTTAACTGTCAGAAAATGAGGCTTCCTGTGACACTGACATTGACATAGGACATAAGACAGAAACACTAGGAATGACAACTGTCCAAAAGGCTGCCAGGCAGACTCACCTNTCCTGCTTGAGCTGGGGAGCCCAGAACTGGACACAGTATTCCAGTTGTGGCCTCACCAGTGCCGAGCAGAGGGGGAGAATGACCTCCCTCGACCTACTGGCCACACTCTTCCCTATGGAGCCCAGGATTCCATTGGCCTTCCTGGTGACAAGGGCACATTGCTGGCTCATGGATAATTTCCTATCTACCAGGACCCCCAGATCCTTCTCCTCAGAACTGCTTTCCAGCAGGTCCACCCCTAGCCTATAGTGGTGCCTGGCATTCTTCCTCTTCCTCTTTTTGTTGCATCACTGGTTGTGTAATAAAGCAATTCCAGTTTTTTGAGTGGCTAGTGCAAGCAGCTGAAGATTTTTCTCTGAAGCACCTTATTCTGGAACTGCTTCAGCAGATATGAGATGGGTTGGACAGCCTGACCCACTGCAGTGGTTCTTATATTCTACAATTATTCTTCTGCAAATGTAAGAAAATATTACTTTCTTGGTCCCCACATTGTTTCTGGTAAGATTAATTACCAGCTCCACCACTGCATAATTCACTATTGTTTTCACAGAATCATAGAATGGTTTAGGTTGGAAGGGACCTTAAAGATCTAGTTCCAACCCCCCTGCCATGGGCAAGGACACCTCCCACTAGACCTAGTTGCTCAAAGCCTCATCCAGCCTGGCCTTGAACACTTCCAGGGATGGAGCCTCCAAAGCTTCCCTGGGCAACTTGTTCCAGTGCCTCGCCACCCGCATAGTGAAAAATTTCTTCCTGCGATGTGTTCTAAATCTACCCTCTATCAGTTTGAAGCCATTACCCCTCGTCCTATCACTACATGCCCTTGTAAAAAGTCCCTCTCCAGCTTTCTTGTAGGCCCCTTTCAGATACTGGAAGGCTGATATAAGGTCTCCCTGGAGCCTTCTCTTCTCCAGGCTGAACAAGCCCTGCTCTCTCAGCCTGTCCTCATAGCAGAGGTGCTCTAACCTTCTGGTCATCTTCATGGCCCTCCTCTGGACCCACTCCAGCAGGTCCATGTCCTTCTTATGTTGGGGGCTCCAGAGCTGGACGTAGTACTCCAGGTGGGGTCTCATGAGAGCAGAGTAGAGGGGCAGAATCACCTCCCTGGACCTGCTGGCCATGCTTCTTTTGGTGCAGCCCAATTTTGTGCAATAACTATGCGTAGGTTTGGGAAGCACTAACCCAAACCCTCAGTTTTGTATCTCAAAATCTTTAAAGGCTAGAGTATGTCCAGAAGACAGATAGGCTGTAGGTGTCATTCTGGAGTGTCCAATGAAACCACTGCAGTTCTACACTAGTGGGATGACACTGCCAATGTAAATCCTGAAAAACAATGTAGATTATTGGAACTGTAGCATAATGTGGCAGTTTGGATACAGATAAATGCCTTTTAGAAGGCCAATAGCATCCTGGCTTTTAATAGGAATAGTGTGGCCAGTGGGACTAGGGAAGTGATTGTACCTCTGTACTCAGCACTGGTGAGGCTGCACCTTGAGTACTGTATTCAGTTTTGGGCCCTTGTACAGGAGGGACAATGAGGTACTGAATCTATTCAGAGAAGGGCAACAAAGCTAGTGGGGGGACTAGAGAACAAGTCTTATGAGGATTGGCTGAGGGAACTGGGGTTGTTTTAGGGAATTGGGGTTGTTTAGCCTGGAGAACAGGAGGCTGAGGGGAGACCTTACCACTTTGTACAACTACCTGAAGGAGACTGTAGCGAGGTGGGGGTCAGTCTCCTCCCCAGTGACAGGTGATAGGACAAGAGGAAATGGCTTCAAGTTGCAGAAGGGGAAGTTTAGACTGGATATTAGGAAAAATTTCTTCATTGAAAGGGTACTCAAGCATTGGAACAGGCTGCCCAGGGAAGTAGTTGTGTCACCATCCCTGGAGGTATTTAAAAGATGTGTAGACGTGGTGCTGAGGGACATGGTTTAGTGGTAACTTGGCAGTGCTAGGTTAACGGTTGGACTTGATGATCTTGAAAGTCTTTTCCAACCAAAACGATTCTATGATTCTGTGATTCTATGATTCTTTTCTAGCTAAAAAAAATTGTCTTTTTTTTGCTGACTGTGAAATGGATGGCTTAACTGAAAGCAGTCTGTGAGATATGCAAGTAATTTTTTTACTAGCTTGTCTCCTCCGGATGAGGACAAAGGAGATCACACAAGGAAAACCAGTATGCCAAATCAAGGGTGGACACTGCTGATACATAAATGGTCTGTTTCAGTATCAGTCGGCCACCAGCTCTCGAGCTCCGCTTCATGGTACTAATAGGAGAGTTGGATGGGGATTAGAGCCTGCAGAGTCTCCACGTTCACCTTTGTGCATAGTGTGAAAATAATTAATTGGTGTTGGCACTGGGTAAAACTGGGACAGTCTTCAACCTGCAAAGATTATCGATAGCAAATTATATTTATCCAGCAGCTGAAAAAACAATGTTAAACTACCCAGGGTTCATGTCCACCCCAAGTTACAGCTGTCAGCAGCAGGGCATTTTGCTAGTTTGAGTGAGACTAGCATGGAAAATTGCTCCTGCCCCCCAGTTCAGCAGCATCATTGTGCTTTCTTCCAGGCAGTGTTTGCATCAGCTCTGAGACACAGTTTGGCATCTGCTTGGCCTTTCAATAGTTGGCTTTTCAGTAACCATTATAAAATGCGGTCTAGTGTAAAGATATTTCTCTTAAAGTGGTTTGGCAGCGTTCCCAGTGATCCCAGAGGGAAGCACAGCAAGGACTTGTTCTCCAGCTCTGAGCCAGCTGTCCACTGGGCTGACCAGGGGTGTAGTTGTGTGTACTTTGGCTCTGCACCACAGCTAGCGACTGAAGACATGGACTAAGCTCTCCTTGGCTGCCTGCAAGCCTTTGGTGTAGAGCTGCATAATTTAGACTGGTGGACCAGGAGCTCAAGAGTCATACAACAGTGCTGTATCAGGGCTGGTGGTGGCTGGATGAAGATGAAGGAATGCAGTGCATCACAGGCTTCATTGCAGTACAGCCATGTCCCTTGCAGATTGTGGAAGTAAATACAGGGGAGAGCAATCGCACTTGAGCTAATTTTAGACATGTTCAGCAGAGACATCTACATTTGAGCTCACCATCCTAGGGTCCTTTTACCAGTAACGAAGTGAGCTTGGTGTCTCTCATCCTATGACCAAAAAAAATTATAATTGTTCTGTTTCTGTCTGTGGGGTATAGATAAAACCTATGGTGACAAACTCAAACCAAGACTTTTTGTAGGCAGACTTTTATAGTCAAATGAGGGTGAGATGTGAGGTAGATGACAGAGGAAGAAGGGAGTACTGAAGGGCTAGCTCAAAAACTGGCTTCAGATACTTTGTGTTCCTGTGACTTCTCAGACGGTAGACCCTGACATACAATCTGGATCGTATGCAAATATTGCCTGAGTTTCACCTATTTTAGGCATGTGATATCTGTGGGGAAATCCTGTATCTCATGCGCTCCCCTGGTTTTCCTGAGCACTGAGCTGAGTCTTCTGACAGTGACGCCCTGCAAGGGCGGTCAGCAGCACCTGCTTAGTCCTGTAAAGCTGGAGCAAGCAAATGGCCATGCTGTTCCATGTAAGATCTCATGGGCATTGAGTAGCCCCATCCTGTGGCTCTTCGCTCCCTTTTGCTAGTTAGCTGCCCACTGACCCACCATGACTGTTGAAGTATAATGAAAGGATGACCTGGATGAAGGGATAGGGTGATCTGGATGAAGGGATAGAGTGTACCATCAGCAAGTTTGCTGATGACACAAAACTAGGAGGGTTGGGTGACAGACCAGAAGGCTGTGCTGCCATTCAGCGTGATCTGGACAGGCTGGAGAGTTGGGCAGAGAGAAACAAAGGCAAGTGTAAGGTACTGCACCTGGGGAGGAATAACCCCATGCATCAGTACAGGTTAGGGGCTGACCTGCTGGAAAGCAGGTCGGTGGAAAGGAACCTGGGAGTCCTGGTGGACAACAGGCTGACCATGACGCAGCAATGTGCCCTTGTGGCCAAGAAGGCCAATGGCATCCTGGGGTGCCTCAAGAAGAGCGTGGCAAGCAGGTCACGGGAGGTTATCCTCCCCATCTACTCTGCCCTGGTGAGGCTGCACCTGGAGTACTGTGTCCAGTTCTGGGCTCCCCGGTTCAAGAAGGACAGGGAACTGCCGGACAGGGTATAGCAAAGGGCTACGAAGATGATAGGGGGCTGGAACATCTTTCTTATGAGGAAAGGCTGAGGGACTTGGGTCTTTTTTAGTCTGGAGAAGACTGAGGGGGGATCTTATCAATGCTTAGAAATACTTAAAGGGAGGGTGCTGGGAGGATGGCACCAGTCTTTTTTCAGTGTTGCCCAGTGGTAGGACAAGAGGTAATGGGCACAAACTTGAACGTAGGAAGTTCCATCTAAACATGAGGAGGAACTTCTTTACTTTGAGGGTAGTAGAGCACTGGAGCAGGCTGCCCAGAGAGGTGGTGGAGTCTGACTCTGGAGGCATTCAAAACCCTCCTGGATGCCATCCTGTGCAACCTGCTCTAGGTGACCCTGCTCTGGCAGGGTGATCTCCAGAGGTCCCTTCCAACCCCTGTGATTCTGTGAAAGCATTTCATGCCTTTTCCAAAAGTATAGAGAGCAGTTCTTGAAAAATGTAGTTTAAAACATAAAAAAATGTTAAAAACTCTAAAATTTACAGTCTTTTCCCCCCTAGTTGGAACTGATAGGCAAATGCAAACCATATACTAGTTGTCACAGTCTCCCTCTGTCTAGAAACAAAAGAGGTCTCTTGTCCTTTAGGGCCCAATTATTTTCTCCAAGGAAGTTACTGAACCTCATTTCAATTTAAGTAGTACAATAGATATTTACTGACTATGATAAGCAGAAAATTCAAAATGCACATTAAGTCTTAAAAATAAAAAAACCTCATTATTTTAAAGCAAATCACAAGATATCCTTCAATCAGCTAAGAAAAAGTAGCATAAGGAAAGACATACAGCTGTCAAGTAGTGGGGAAGAAGATAGGATTAAAAAAAATGTACTTTCAAGCCAGTTAATGCTTTTTGTCTGATCTATCAAGAAGGGTTATGATGTTGAGCACTGGGATTCATAAGCAGGAAAGGTTAATGAGGATGAAGGTTAGATGAATGTAAATAACTACAGGTGCAATGGACATAAACACTATGAATTTACGGTATCAAAGTCACGGCAGACCCATCTGATAGCTTCCTGTGATAACTGATTATCTAGAATAAGAAAATACGATAAACCTAATCAGTCTGTATTTTCAGTAGAACACTTGAAAAGGTGGCACATGGAGAATTACTGTTTAAGTTCAGGAGGAAGGGAATTTTCAGCAGTAGCTAGGAAATTGGTAAAGCAAGTATCAGTTGCACTGAAAATAGAAGCCTCAGGCTCAAGGGCAGTTCCTAGCCGAACTTTTTAATGTATTTTAACTCCCACGCTTTGGCATAGATTAGCATTGCACTTATTAGAGCATGAGCTAAACTTGAGGAAACACTGCCAGTGCAAAGCATAATCAGGATAATAAACAGATGAACAGAAAGACTCATAATTTTTTTTCCGTAAGATGAGAACTTGCTGATCACAGCGTGACCATCAGATGCCAATATAATCCAGCTGTGACAAAGGCACATTTGTTTCTAGTCTGTATCAGGTCATGTTTCCAGCAGAGATGAGGAATTACCTTACTAGAACATGGCTTATTTACCTGAGCAAGAACACTGGGAGAGGATATACTTGCTGTTTATAAATAGATCAATGGTAGAAACAAGTGAAGGAAAATAACTGTCTAAGCCCAGGGAAAGTTTTGATGCAAGAACCGAGGTGTTCTGAACATGAATAAACTTAATGAAACTTAATGAAAGTTAATGATTGAACCTGAATAAATTTAACCTGAAAATCAGGAAAAAAAAGGAAACCATTTGTGAAGTGTGATTCTGTAATAGTCTTCCAGAGAGAATAGTATGAACAAAATACCTAGCCAATGTTAAAATGAATCTGGATCAAGTTAAAATCAGGATTGTGTCATATATATGACCATAGCTGCAGGGAGTTGAACCTCATGCTCTTGAGGCTCTTAATTATATAATCCATTTTTCCTAATCCCTGGCAGACAGTAGACACAGCATCATAAAGATGGTAATGACTTTTCAGTAAAGTATTTTTTGTATTTCTGTGAAAATTCTCTGAAGTCAGAATTCTTCTTACACGGTAATATGACTCATCACAGTCTTCTGGAATATTGTATCATTTAGCAAAGCATTTCCAGTGCCTTGCTCAGAATGTTTCATACTTTTATGTGAAATCCTTTGTTGGGTCCACAGTGAAAACATAGCAATTGATTAGTCATCATCCTGCAGGAGCTTAGGTAGATTCACAATTAGCAGGACTAACTCCTGCTCTACAGTAGATCAGGCTTGTGGAAGGACTCTGCTTTCCCATTTTTCTCCTGCAGCACAGTCATCCCTGAAAGGAGGGATTATGGAGGAAGCACTCTCAGAGTAGCAATAAACTTCTCTTACTTTATATATATCTATGAAGTATATCTAATTAAACTCTGCTAAACTATATACTTTAAATTGGAAAAGACCAATTAAAGACTTAAAGGCTGTGGTTCATCTCACTTTACTTTAGACGCTTGCATTGTACACACTTACATCTGAACTAGTTAGATTATGCTCCCTGTGTGCTCAGTGGAGAGACTTTTAAAGCATGATAATTCTGACCAGTTTTACCCATCTACATTAGGGTAAGATAAATTGCATCTAGAATTTCCCATTTCTCTCCGTGGAGTATAAAAGAAACCTGGAGCAAACAGTTCAGTCCTTTTTACACAGCGGGTCATGAACTTTGGGGATTTAATGCCATAGCAGGTTCTGGACGCAGGGTGTACCAGCAGACTCAAAAAGGGAGTAGGCAAATATGTGAACAGTGGGTCCATAAGCAGATACTAAACAGAATAGGCAGGAATGTACCCCCTAACATCTCCAGCAGAACAGCGTGCATGTCCGGGAAGTAGGAGGAGTAGTCAGAAACTGACAGGGCTCATTTGTGATCTTAAAATAGTACCATGTCCTGTTGTTGCTATTAGAGGTGGTACTGGGCTGGATGGACTGTTGATCTGACCCAGCAGAGCATCCCTTTTGTCCGTATCGTCTGTCCCTGTATTACCAAATGTGCCCAGTGGGTCATCTGGTAATAAACATCTAATGTATGTAATGCACTTGACTATAAATCATATCCTAATACTCTTGCATTATTTTATGTTTCAAAATATGTACATAAAATCCCCACTGTTTCTTCAGTATTTCTTTCCAACATCTTTGTTTTCTTGCATCTCAGTAGCATGAGGAAAGTGGGTTTTGATTGCTATAGATGAAGCCTTACTTTTTCTCCAAGTGCTCATTTCTACAGATTTTTTTTCTTCCCAGTAAGACAGTAAGGACTTGCATATGTGTGTCATGCAGAGTATCTTAGATAAGAGTGTTCATGTATAAAAGAGCTTCCAGTGAAAAAGTTGATTTAATGTGATGCAATCTCTTCTACTTCCCTCCCTCTGGCCTTCCTGCCTTTCTTCCTCCCTCCCTGCTATCCTCCCTTCATCTCAGCAAAATGCCTGGCTCTTCAAGCCTTTCACACCCTGATTCAGGCCAGCAATTGGCTTTTCATTGGTGTTTGGGCAACTAGTTAATTATTGAACTGTCAACTGCTCTGCTTCCTGTAGCATCATTGATTGAACCACGATTCCATGTAAGCTGTGTAATATGTGAGTTTCTTAATATCTAAAGCGTTATCCTGATTTAATGTATCCTGTCTTAAATCAATTTTTTCAATGTCCTTTGTGCTACATACTCATTGAAGGTTGTGTTGACATAGCTGTGGCTAATGAAAACCTTTTTCTCTAGGACAAAATGGCTAGACAGCTCTCTTACTACCTTATGCACCATATGGGATCTCTCAAAATGAAAGATTATTTTCCTGTTCGATAAAAACTACAAAGCTTTGCATGCTTTTGTAGCGTTAGGATGTTTAAGGGTGCATCTACAATAGCACTATAGTACAAATGAGGAGTATATGTGCAACGTGAATCTTCTAATTGCCTCCATTTGCTGTACTGTGGTTCGTAGCCTGAAGTGGTTTTGGAGTACCCAGCTGGGTTGTTTTTGGATGAAGGTAACCTGGAAACTGCTCTGCAGGAGCACACCTAGTGTAATCCAGCTGCTAATCAGCTTCTGGTCCATGGGTTACTGTAGATATTGGGTCCTCAGCTCTACTGTTTACTAAAGTAGATGTAGGTACTATGGCTGGAAATTAACTACCTACATATTGTAATTATATTAGGCACAGGGGTACACTTAATCTCCTTTTTCATCTAACAAGCCCAGATTATGTGTAAGGCATCTGTCTGCTTACATGAGCTTGTACTGGTCTAAAAATTCAAGACAGTATTTTAAAAAAAATCAATCACGGGATTTATTGCTCTTCCTGTCCTCCTGTATTTAAGCCTGAGCTGCCTCTGATTAGTCTGTTACTTAGGAGTGGGGCTGTAACAAATACTGAGCTAGTTTACAAAAAACCTCTGTGGCTCTGGAAGAGTTTTGATGGATGTGTTCATGGAAATCTGTTGAAAGTTTTTGCTATACCTGTCTAGCTCTTTGGTCAGTTACTTAGAAATGAGGCATCTCTCCAAACTTTACTTTGAACTGCCTTCCTTTAAAATAGACAATATTTAAATGGTAGGCATCTGTCTTAATGTTAGATATTGACCTAATTACCATAATTGTACCTCCTGACAACTGCTAATGTACCTACCCTCATAGTAACTGTGAAGCAGAGCAGCGTTACTTACTGGCATATATACAGCTGGACATAGGAAGATGAAATGATGTCATATGTGAACTTGCATTTCTGTTGTTCTAGTACATTTTGATCTTAAAACTGGGATTTCTCCCAGAATAAGTTTTCTTTAAATTATTGAAAACATTATTGTACTTTGATATTGGGTATTTACATATTACAGTGTACTGGCAGAATTTCCAAAGACATGGTTATACAGAAACAAATGTCAATTCCAGACAAATTGCTTAAAAAGTGTATCTGAAGCTGTGAGTTAACTGCTTTGTTAAGGTTTTAATTTATCCTTATGTTTCTGTATCTATATTTAAAATGGCCAAGGAAAAAACCAAAGTTTTTAGCCATATCTAGCAACAGTAGGAAAAAGAAAGGGTGGTTATACAGATATTTCAGTTTTTATATGCATAGTCCAATGATGACTGTCATTCATGTATACAAATGTCTTGACATCACTGGCTTTATATTTTGTTCTAGAGCAATTTAAAGTTTAGTATTGCACTTTGAAATAGGAGACAAAAGATAAATTCTATCTGTTTCCCCTTGTGCCAGTTCCTTCGAGTTGGACAGTATTTTTTTAAAGACTTCATTCTGCAGCAGTGTTAGCCAAAGTGAAAATAATCTTTTGCAGGTTTCTTATGTAAAGAAAGCCCAATGTCAAAGTTACTGTCTTGTCTTCAAGAGATAACTATTTTGTCTCCAAAAGAGAATATGAACAGAGAACTGGCAAAAAGCTGGTTAGGGAAACCTGAAACATGCTAAGTTGTTCTTTGAAAAAATCACATGTTGGGCCTCCAGAAGTGCTCATTACACTGCCGGAGTAAAGTCTAAACCTAACTGTGCTAAGTGTGTTTAAAATTGCCCAATTGACACAATATTTATGAATAGCTCAATATGTTAATATGATGTTAATTCTAGTCAGAAAATATGTAGTACTATGGTGGTGAGAGCACAGAAGCTGAAACAAGGATTGCTGAAAGAAGAGTAGTTCGTTAGTATTTACAACTGTATGTATTAACCAACACATGCCCTTTTCTGTTTGCAGTAAATTGTTGTAGTAAACGCCCCTATTCTATATTGCATCTTATAAAAATACAGGATATACTTTCAAAAAGGAAACAACTGTAGGTGGTATTTTTATATCAACTTTATTAACATTTAGCTTCTTAGCAACAATGTTAAAACATTTATTCTATATTATGTCAGCTGAACTAGTTGGATTCCTTGTATACAAACAGGTGAAACTCATTAATTTCTACAGATAATCAAGAATATGAAGATTATGGTTATAAAGTAAGAATTAGATACTTAATTTCAAATGCTTTTTGTTCGTTGCAGTATTCAGGTCTACAAAATTCCAACTTTTAGCTCAAATGGTGCTTTTTACTACGTTTGCAGACAACAAGAATAAAGCAGGAAAACTTTTATTTGTGTGCTTGGGAGTTAACACTCATCTCTGTAGTAGAGCAATTTTATATCTACCATTAAACATGCATTTAGAAACAGACATAAAGGGACATACTCATACCTCTAAAGTGTATTTTCATGGTTTCAGCATGCTTTGGATGAGGTTCTAAATGTCTTTCCCAAATAAAAGAAAATATAAATTTAACCAAGTTTAATCTGTGACTGCAGTATCGCCAAAAACTCGTAGAAAAGACTGGATAAATACACATAAATCATCCTTGCCCCTGAAGAAATGCAAAGATTCAGAATTTTTTTCCATGATAAAATTGTCCCTCCATCTCTTGACTGAAGTCATCGTTCTATTATTTGAGTCTTTAAAAATATGGTACCCCAAGAGTTTCTTTTCCCCTGATGAATCTCGTTTTCCCCATCTTTCCCTGCACTGGAATTTCTCTCTGCTCTTCTGGGTTCTGATTTGAACAGCTGCACTTCATCTTCCTGGTGGCTGCTGAGGAGTGTGGTGATTCCTCAAAATCAAGGTGTCTGACCAAAATCTGCCTCCTCCAGTGACTGTATCCCCACTGATGAGATGTGCCTTTGCTGAGTCACTGGTTTTAATTCCTCCTACAGTTTCCTAGATTTCCTTTCATAGCCTAACATCATGGAAGCAATAACATTAAGGAAGAATTATGGCTAGTAATAACCATTGTATTAATTAAAACTTGTCAATTAGCCTTATGGTTCCCTGTGCTGTTACAAAGATGGGCAGACAACCGAGGCATCAAGACGTTGGTTGAGTCATTCAGTTCTACTTGCCTTGTCCATCTACATGGTCCTATGATTCACTGTGTCAGCCTTTCAGGGGTTGTTGCTGGTGTAAGGTTCTGGAGTGAAAAAGTCTAGCTTAGGTCCTCTTGGTTCCCCTGAATCTTTCCAGGATTTTGATACAACTTTGTATACTTCTCCACACTATATGTCCTTCTCACAGTCATAATTTCATGCAATCACAAGGCTACCTCTTTAGCAGCCACTAGGGCAAAAAAGTTGCATACATAGGCAAGCATGTACCATTTGAGAAGCCTGGAGTATCCTGCCTTGCCTCCAGCTGCCAGTCCAAAAGACACAGGTATCTCACAGGTCTTGTGTTGTGTCTGCCCATGCAGATGCCTTGGTAGTCTGGAACTTCGCAAATGGTACTAAATGCTTCTGTTTAAGCAACTGAATCTTAGGTCACAAGTGGACATTAACACTTCTGACATCTAATGCTACATGGCAGGATCTGGAGCTACTTTCTTCTCCTTACGTGTGGGATTCAGTTGCTTGAGCATAGATATATGCTGCCATTCTATGATTCTATGACTCATGTTGTGGAATGCCCATGACATTTGCGTTGGCTCGCACATTTGACACAAGATTCACAGATGACCTGTACTCTTCTGTAGTAGCAGGTCTAGGTTAGGCAGGATATCTCTCAGACCTAAGTTGTCATTAGCGTTAGGATTCAGTTGCCTAGAAGTAGGCCTGTAATACCATTTGGATAGAACCATACTGGCTTTAAGCAAAAGGGGGGTGAAAAAACCAAGTCAGGCAATAGTTCCCTCCTCCCTGATCACTGAGCAGTTTTGCAGCTAAAACAGGCTCACGATCACCTAAAGCAGATCACAGTAAGTGATGACTGCTGAATCAAGATAAAGTTCACATGCATCCTGTAGCTTGGTACTAGCAATAGCAATACTGTATTTACTGGGCTACAGTCCCCTTTTTCAGTAGTGTGCAAACTGTGAGCTGCTACTTCAGAATCTACCAATGATGTGAATCCTCCTACAGTTTCTATGGATCGGGACCAAGCAGTGGTTCTTCTTGGAGCTATTAGCTCCTTCTTGCCTGGTACAGCCTCCTGATAAGCTATGTAGGTCTGAGGATAGTCCATGGTTCTTTCTTCTAGGGTATAGCTATTCCTCAACTTGCTCAGCACTTGGTACTCTTCTATTTGGTTCAAATTATAAAGTATAAAAGTATAAGTAGGATTACAGCTACAGGATGTGGAGCGAAGTTCGAAATTTCGGCAGCTGAAGGGGACCACACAAGGGGGATTCCCGTCAAGAATGAAACCCTGTCTTCTCTGTTGCAGTTGTTTGCGAGTAATTTGTTTGCTATTGCAGCACGCTGTATTCATTGCTTTTGTGGCTTGTTTTACAACCAACTAGACTTCAGATGTTACAGTTGAATGCTTTATTATTTGCAACAATCATGCAAAAGCTACTCCAAAGTTACCGGATTAAAGTTAATTTGGTATACAGTTTCAGTGATTTTTGCAAATTCAGCATTACTTGTAAAGGTGTATAATTGAAATCACATCCTTCAGTCATTTCTGTTATATGCGCACAAACCAGAACATTTCAGGCAGGTTATACACAATGAGATAGTTCGTAGTGATTGCTTTATATTGGGTATGCATGCAGACACAGCTGGATGTCACATAAACAGTTGCAGACTGATTAGAAAAAGAAGGAAGAATTCCATATTCACATCTGGTCAAGTTGTAATCTAAACAGTTGTCTGAAGATTGAAAATTGGTACCTTCATATAGGTATTGCTTATCCTGATGCTTTTTGCATCTATCTAGAGGTCTGACTGGAACTTTCCATCATATTCCATAGCCCATTGTCACTGATGCACAGCTCTAATCTCAGAATGAGTAATAGCAAAGATTACAGCAGAGTAAACGCAAGTTATCATGTTGTGAGTGACAGAGCTAGATTTGGGCATGCACAACCCAAATATTTGGTTTATAAAAAAAAAATCTTTGTAGAGGTCACCTCAAGTAAGTCCCCTGCATTCTGAGTTGCAGTTGTCTATGTTATAGCACAGAGCTCTGATACAATAATTTTGTTTTGACCTTGCTTACTGATGCTCAGCTTTGCCCTGTGTGCATGTGTGAGTCTTGTTGCATGCTGTTGTCTGTCTGACAGCCTGAAGTTTTTGCAGTTGTTAAACAATGTTCCTTACTTCAAATCATTATTTTTGTTTGATCCTCATTCATTTGCGGCTGCTGTGGTGTCTGCTTTCTGACAACTTGTAATATATTGGTTGTGTATACATTAACTGAATTTATAATTCCTGTGCCAACTATGTAGGACCAAACAGCTCCATATTACTCATTCGTACCCTCCACTGATGGAGATTTCTTTGAATTCCTTCTTTGCTGTTGCTGCCCAATGGCTCTTGTTTCTCACAGAGGAACTCACGATGAGAAAAGCTATCCACCGGTGCATTCATCCAGAAATACCTTCTGAAGCCATTTTGTGGGTAGCACCCAGTCAAACCACTACTGCCATGATGATTTCATAATTCTGATTGTCATTACCTTGTAGTGATGTACCTGGGTGCTGCAGCAGTTACTGTTTTGTTGTGAGATTGATAAAGGACCTGTCAATTTATATTTGCAACCATGGAGCTGGTATCTTTGGGTGATGAAAAGGGAGGGGGTCTAGTTCATGTAGTAGAAATGTTTACTGTAGTACACATTAAATAATTCTATACCCATTGTTTAATGTCTTCTCCCAGAGGGTGCTACTTTATGTTGTTCTAGCCTCTTCAAAGTGACTTTTCTTGTGAACAAATTGGATGAGATCCTCACGGTATGCTCTGGGGGCCACCTGTTGTAGTTGATTCTTCTGCTAAGCCCACACTATCAATATTCTTAAATATGCTGAGGTTGGTAATTACGCCTTTCACCCACTCTGTAATTTCCGGATCCCCACGTTAAGTCTCCCAGGAACATCACATGCTCCTTTTCATACACAGTGAACTGGCTGACGTTCCTTGTTTTTCTGATAACATGGCCTCTGCTGCTCCTGGAGGGGTAACAAAGTTCAAATAAAGTGGCCATGCTGGGACAGCATCCCCAGTGTGGCTGCCTATGCCAGCCTTTTGCGAATGTTGAAGAGGTCAGGTTTTGTCCTGATCTCCACTCCCATTGCTGCACCTTCTTTAACAACTTGGTTAAAGGCTTAATCATATCTGCAAACATGGATATAAAATCCTGGGGAGAAATAAACAAGCCCAGAAGAGATCTGAGCTCATGCAGACTTGTAGAGCAAGGAGCTTCCTATTAGTTTTGCTTACTGTTGATAAGGTGAGTAGTCTACTCCTAAATATTTTACTCTTTTCTGTACCACTTGACCTGTTCACTTCTTTTAGAATTGTGCTTCTGAAGTTATGGCTTAGTAACTCTTTCAGCCCTTTTTGAGTCTGACTGTGGGTTAATACCTCATCTGTTCATGAAATTACATGGATTTGATCAGCCTCTGATAATTTTTCCCATGTTTGGATACTAAGAATATTGCATAAAGCTGGAGCACAGTGAAATCCTTGGATGATGGGTGCATATAATGGGGTACTGCTGCCCTGTAAATGTATGAAGAAATTCTTCCCAGCCTGATAACAAAATCACAAAGACAGCATATGCTAAATCCGTTATGCCAGACTGGCATTTTTGCTGTAACAGGTGTGGTTTATGGTGTAACAGAATTCATTGCTCAAAAATCAACCATTAGCTAGTAAATTCTGCTGTCTGTTTTTATAGTAAGACAGATTGGAGCATCAGAAATGCCTGATCTTCATGCAGTTATTCGTAGCTCCAATAAGCTTTTCTCTGTGGTCTGGGGATATTTTTACTGCTTCTGTGGCTGATGGTCAGGACTCATAAACACTTTTCATGAATACCCCTGCAATCTAATCTCTTTTGGGATCGTAGTTGGGGAAAAGCCTCTACCCATTCATCTCTAGGTGAACTTCTGGGGCTTTTAGGCCAGCACATTAATGTACCTCAGGAATAGTTTCTGACTGCCAGTCTGTCAGCCTTTCCCAATTCTACAAACAAGGATTTGCCAAATCCAGTATCAGCTGATGTTCTTGTAATGATGGCATGACAGGGATTTCTTGCTGTCTTTCTCTTGGGAAACCCTCAGCGTTAAGTTGCATACGGAGCATTCCAGTACATCTCCAGGAGCAGATACGTACTTCATTTGGATCAATTGATGAAAATGTCCCTGCTCATTGCAGGGAGGTTGGACTAGATGACCTTTAAAGGTCCCTTCCAACCCAAACCATTCTATGATTCTATGATGATTCTATGAATTTATTTTTAATCTATTGGTGCGCTCAGGATAATATTCAGAGTTAATGATTAACACCAGAGCATAGGGCTTCTACTCTGGGTACTTTAAATGCAAGGGTAGTGGTAATGAGTAACCTAGGTTCTTTATTCTGTAATTTTCACCCAAAATTATAGGTTGTCTTCGACATCTTTCCAAGCTGCATTGTTGGTTTAACTAGTTACGTGAGGCCCAGCAAGCTGAAATCTTTTTGTCACTTTCTTGTCCGTTGGGCACACATATTGATGATGGGCTTTAGCCTTATATGTGTTTAATTCTATCTTCTGCTAAGAAATTTTTTCTTTCTAACACACTATTTTAATTGTATGTCATTGGTCTTTTTTGTTTGTTTGGCTTCTGCTAACTGCTCTGCGTCTTTCCAAAGCAATTCTCTTCATGTGCTTCCACTAAACCATCAGAAATAATATTCTTTCTCTCTGTGAAACACCTGGGGTAGCAAACATAGTTCCACAGTATGCAGAACAGGCATTTCCAAGTGCTATATTGAGGGAGTGAATACGCATAGTTGGGTGTTTGCCTTACCTGTGTGCATCTACCAGAAAACCAGGGGATTGACATTAGTCACCTCTTCCAGTATTGGAAATGTTTGCCTTTTACATATTTATTATTCTTTTGATTGTGTATTTAATCATAAATAGTTTCTTTTTTTAAACTGATGTCATTAAAGAGTATATATATTACTGTCCTTGTTCTCCTCACTACGACTTTTGAGAGCAACAGGCTTACCTATCTTCTCTTTCGGTTTCTGCCTTAGCACAGGGAAGAGTCGTGAGTTCAGTGGCTTTTTGCTTCTGAAGCTCTGTTCTGTAGTTTGAGTGCTTCCTGCAGGCAGTCCTCTACTCCTTCCTTGGTTGTTTTGTTTCCCTCTCCATCCAGTTTGTACAAACCTTCATGAAACCAAAGGTTTGGAGCCATAACGGATGCCTTCTCACCGGTACTCTTACAAGTACTGTCTTTTCCAGTTTTTAGCATCTATTTAACCGCAGTGCTCTGACTAGGCGTTATTTGATCAGTCTTATATATGCTACATTTTTACAGTTTTATATATGCTACATATACATTTGATGTATTAGTTTTATATGAGTTTTATGAGAGTTTATATGCTTAACTTCTTTGTTCACTACTGTTCCTAGCACCACGTTACTTTCTCTGCAAGCAGAGTGTAACTTAAAATCCATTAATGTTCCTTTTGCTTGTTGGGCTAATGATGCATTCAGTTGCCACGACCTTTACCACTGTGCCCATTAAGGGTTCCTCCAAAGTCATGGTGCTTTTCTTATCCTCTTCGTTCTGCACATCTGTCTGATGATTATCAGCTCTTGCAAAGTGGTGTTACTGTCTTGGTTTGTGCTGTTTACTACACCCTGTGCAGTTCTGTGCGCTTGCTTTTGTGTATTACAACTAAGTGACTTTTTCCCTTGTATCTTTTTTGCGGTATTTTGTGTACTTGAGTATGTCAACACGATTGGAGCCTCGGCAGTCCTCAAAGAGGTTCATGCTCTGGTAGAGGGCTTCGCAGGTCAGTCTCAGTTCTGGAGCTTTTATATGTTTATATAGCTCCAGCAAAACAATTTTGATAGCAATGATTGTATCTTGGTCTTCCCCTAAGTCCTGCCTGAGCATTGTGTCCCAGATTCCAATCAGTCACGTCTTTTATCAGGGACTCTTTTAGCTCCCTTCAGTACTACAAGATTGTCTCTCAGCTTTAAATCACTCAAACGGCTCTCTCTGTACTTTTATCTTCTTTTTGTACTCTGTTTAAGAACCTCTCATATCTTTAATATTCACATGGGTCACAACATTCCTTGAACTATTTTTGTGCAGTTCTGTAATTAGTCTTTTCTGTCAGAGGTAACGGAAAATGATTAAACACATCAAGTGTCTCAGAAGCACTTGTTGTCAGAAATAAAGCTATTTTTATCTCGTCTCCCATTGCTTCTCAAAGTCAAATGCCGCTTAATTCTTTTCCAGATGACCTTTATTTTTGTCAGAGACTGTTTGTTGCGTCTCAGGAGACTTCGAACTGCTTTTCCAGCCCACTCATCTCTGGGTGCTTTAGTTTATTTGGACAGGATATCGACTCCAGTGGCTCTGCCAGTGTGAGGAGTGGAGGGGAACAGGCACTTCTCACCTCACTCTTGTCTGGGCATTAAAAATGCCTTGGGTGGATTGTGGCCTGGAAGCTTTCCCCTCTGCCGTGCATGTGAATTGCTCAGAGGCAGGTGATGACCAGGCGTTGCACAGCCCAGCCGCCTTCCCGCTGGCTGCCACCCCGCAGGGTACCTGACAAGCGAGTGGCCTCTCGAGGCAGGGTGAGTCTGAGAGAGCCTGAACTCAGGGCTTGTGCCATAATGTCTAGGCTTTCTGTACTCCAAAGGAGAGGTTTCCTGCAGCAGTCAGCTGACACTATGAGATCAAGGGGGTTTTGGTTTCCTTCTGTCACATCGCGGTCACTTGGTGTTTCTCCACTGCATATCTATCTGTGATAAAGTTCACTTATGCTTATACATACAGTATGTGAAAGTACAAGCATTCCCAGACTTTAATCTGCTATAAAATTCAAAATCAAAGTGTAAAAATAACTCTTATCTGCTGCATTATCTTTTGTGTTTTGTTTTGTTTTGTTTTGTTTTGTTTTGTTTTCCTTCTGCTGGTATTTTTGGAGTGCCTGCAATGCATCTTGATACCTGTGGCTTAGCTTCATGCTTTCAGATTACCTTCTTTTTATTCTCGTGTTCCTCTCTATTTTGCCTCTGATGGGCAGAAATGGTTTTTTATCTAGCTGCTTTGCCTTCAGACAAGTATTTAATGTCATCTTTGGTGGTTTTTCTGTAGAGGTGAGTATCATACCAAACAGAGGCATTGTTCTGGAGTTAACACACTGCTCTACAAGTTAAGTGTCTGGTTTAATTTCTCTTCTTCTACACATGTCATAATTATGTCTGTTCCCAATTCTTAAAATAGGAATGGTATTGCTTCCTGCCTTATGTATGGCAGACGTAAATTCGTTCATGTTCATGAGGCACCAGCATGTTACAGTGACCAGCACAGCGTGAAAAACAGTGACTGAATTGTACTGAGAAAGGTATTGAAACTAAACAGTGTAGTTCAGGTGTGTGATCAATATTTAAAGCTGTAATTGTACCAAATTTTACATTAAGTGGTTATAGACTGAGAAGTGTTCATTTGCCGTTCTATGTACCATTTACAAGCCTAATTCTAGTGTCAGGTTGTTAAGATTGGTCAAAAATACCAAATTTATTGAATCAATCATCTGTGGTAATGTTGGCCTATGGACTCGAAAAAGAAAACTAGAAAAATACATATTTGGGAAGGAATTATAGAGGAAAAATGAAGTTATTACATGACTAACATACTATCTATAGCAAAGTCCTGTGCTTTATACACGAAGGTATTATCTTAGCAGTTTTGAAATGTGGGAAGAACCTTAAGCAATTTTTAAATACCTGTATCTGTTACTCAGTGTTAAGAATATAATTTGCTTGTGAAAGAGAATGTTTGCCCAGAGCCTGTGTGGGTAAATCCTACTTGACTTTGGATCTAAGGGTGAAACATTACATGAAATGTGACATCCTTTATTAGAGCTTGCGATTAGAATATTTACTTTTGATGATACAGGGCAAAAAACACATCCTATTTTTCTGCTTCTTGGTACAAGGCACATTCTGACTAATCATATACTAGACTTTCCCATGTCAGTCCAATAATTATATCAATTTCATAAGGGCTTTTGATGTAGGACTGAATAATGACGTTTTTGTTGGAGGTACATTGACCTGGTTTCTAGTGATCAAAAAGCTTTTGCACATCTTTTCCAATTAACTCTTCTCTTTGTATTGCTAAATGAGTTTCAGTAACACTTTCCTATTCAGTTTCATTACCGTGCAAATAGAGAGTTAATACAGGATAGTTCATCTGAGCATGGAGAGCAGGTTATTTGTGCAATTTATTTGTGAAATGAATGGTATTATTATTGGTTCAGAAGACACACAACTTAAAATTGAGACAACTTGTTCTAGAGGAATGAACACGAATTATGGAATCATGATGTTCCCAGTTATAATTCTTGATTTGCTCTTATGAAGGTTATGCATCATGATAGATGTAAGTACTGAGAACTCACAGAATGATACATACCGGTGCCAGAAGCAGGAAGGTCTTAATGATCTTGGACAGGAATTTAGAGGAGTAGTCAGACACGCAAATGTCTGTGTATTACTAAATTGACTTTACCTTTAATGATTCTTGGACTATGTAGATCTGTCCTGCAATCGCGTAGGACATGACTGTGTCAGATTGCGAAGTCGGTTTGCCTGTGTTATTTCTGCTGTCACTGCAGGAATTTGGACTTTGTAGGACTAGCCCACACTATGGTATTGCAGGGGGCTTTTCTGCCATGGAAATGTGTTTGATACTTCATCAAGGCTCAATTTTGGCATTATTGACTTTGACTCACACAGGGATCTCTTGAAGGCTGATCTAACATGACCAATATCAGAGTTTCACAAGTTGAGCATAGGTAGAGCGTGGTCTGAATAGGTTTACTGGGTGGGAAAGTCAGAGGAAGAAGAATGTTACCAACTTGAAAACGGGACTGTTCCAGAGCCTGAAACCTGAGTGAAGTACAGACATAAAAATGGGTTTAGCTAAGGACAAGCAGGTAAATGCTGTTACAGACACACAGCATGGTGACTCTATGTCCCTTGTTTTGCAAGGTGCTGAGGGGTATTACTTAAACAGCATTTATCTTACCCTCAAAATGCTTACATCACTAAGAAAATCACGAAGTTTTTTTATCACCATGAAAAGAAAAAAATTCTCAAGGTGTGGCTAGTCCTTAGCTAAGCCCATTTTATGTCTGTATGACATACATAGGCCTGTATTGTTCTGGAGTGGCAACTAGGTGCCTGTGTTCAGGCACCTGAGTGGAATCTGAGGTCGCCATTGCCTATAGTGGGAGCCTGGGCATCTAGCTCACATGTGGACAGCGAAATATAAAGTGTCTTTAGCTCAAAATGAGTCCCACCCTAGGAGTGGGATTCATTTGCCTGAAGATAGGTATAGGTGCAAGTTATCATTTTGCACATCCTCTAGTGTCCCAGGTGTTTCTATGGGGCTGAGAGAAGTGATGACTTAGGATTTATGGGAGACTCACAGCTTTCTGAAACTGCAGTTAAAGGCTGGAATACTCCGAATTCTCTAAAACTGCATTAGACACCTAATTCTAGGCAAATTAATTCTGTCCCAGATTTCCATAGAGACTCTCTGCTCTGTCACTGGCTTCTTCCAGCTTTATTTCTATGCGTTTTGGAACTACTTCATTAATCTATGTCCACAGAGCACGGGGACTTTGATGCACTATATTCTATGTTTAGCTGTTTTTTTATGGCAACAGTGTAATTCCACTTCATGCACACTCCAGGGGGCAAACATTTAGGTGGGCTTCTTCTTGCCTGCTTTCATCTGTCTGTAGAACATGTCTTGTCTAAAGTAATTGTTTTGTCTATCATGGTTTCCTTGCTTCATGGTAAAATCATGGACACTAAAATGCTGGAAGATCTCTCTCCACTGATAGGAGTAGGAATGGCTGAAAGTTATGGGGTAAGTCCTCCATAGTCCTTGAGGTGCTCTGTGGGTGGGCAGCAATTTGCAAGTGCAGATGACAAAGATTAAATTGTGTGTTTGAGAGTGTGCATGGTGGCATCTTAACCTTTGAGACAGGAAATCTGGAGATGAGTCAGGTCCAACAGAGGAATAATATATGGCACCTTTATAAGGGAAAATTTGGGTGTGCAAAGTTGAGTTGTGAGTTGTGGCACATTTGTTCCCAATGGTATTTTTAAAATCATATTTAAAGTGTTGTGTATAGTGTTTTGGTCATGGTGCGTAATGTCTTTTGTTCTTTCATCAGCATAATGGAGTTTCAGCATGAAGTAAAACTAAGTCTGTGCTTAGGTCAGCTCTTATTTTTGACACAAGACTTTGAAATGGTTACTATATTTAGTTTCTTACTAGCATCAAAATCCATTGTATTAATATAGATATACGGTAGGACTACATCGTATTTATTTGTGCTATTGATGTATTATAAATGAGAGCATGTATCTTGAAGTTTGCAACTGAGAGCTTGATTCAGACACACACACATAGGTGTGTACTGTGATTCAGAGCTTCCAAGATTGTTCTTTTTGGGTTTTGGTGACAACTCTAAAAGGGCATGGGTCTAATCTCCTCTAGAGCTGGTGTCAGATCTGCACAGACCTTTTACGTACCCCATGATGAGTCAAAGACAGCAGGTTTCAGTATGGAGGCAGCTGAACTGAGCCTTGATTATTGATCTTACCTTTAGTTGTCCTTCACTTCCAATTGTTTTGCCCCCAGCAGTGAGAATTAAAATTCTGCAAGAACAGTAGAATGATAGAATTTATTATTTTTTCCTGGGTAATTAACAGTGTCTCTGTCAAAAATGATTAATAATCTTAATTGCTTAATGTTCCTAGTAATGCTGGCAACTGGAAATCATTGTGGTTCAAAGCTTGAATGGTTAACGTGTATGAAAACAAAACCGTCAACAGCAGCTATCAATACATTAATGATAAAATTTGCCAACATACAACTGCATGGAGTGGAATTATAAGGTTTTCTATATGGCTTATATTCCAGGGAGGGCTAAAAATGCGTGTGACATTTTGATCTGTCATATATATTCATCACACCTGTGACTTTGTATGGCAAGACTGGAGGTTCATGTCCTCACAGCACATATGAACAAATACTAGCTGATAAGTCTCAAAATGCAAATGTAAACTGGGAATAGTTAATAGGTAGGCTTTATTCTAATGAATAGATCTCATATTTTTTACCTTTCTATCAATGACCTAGAAAAAACAATTGCAATTTCTACTAACGTGTAGATGACAAAAAGATGGGATGTTGATTCACAGAGCAGTCAAAATTCTTTGATAAGCTAGGTGCAAAGAAAAAATATGTTTTAGATGGTGAAGGGCTCTGGAGATACGGTAGTTCAGATAGGCGTATGCTCACAGTGTAATGCTATGGCCACATAAGTAGAAATGGTGTATTAAATTGTCTCTGGTTTTACTGCTGGCAAGACTACTGCTGGCATATTATGTCCAATTCTGCTTCTGCAGTTTAAGACAGATGACGACAAATTGGAAGAGAATCAGAGGAGAGCAGTGAGAATGGTTTGAAGCTATGCCTGAAGATAATGCGAGGCTCCAGGAACTTAATCTATTTAGCTTTCAAAGGGAACTTCAAGAGACTGTTTAAACTGACTCTGTAAGATCACGAGAAAGAAATTTGGTAGAAAAGATCTCACAGTAACAGATAAAATTATACCAAGACAAGTGGTTGAAAACTGGTGCTAGAAGTAAACAGTAAATTTTGATAAAACAAATTAAATTGAATTATTGGAATAATTTTTCAGGATCTGTGGTAAATTGTTTTTCGCCAGACTTTTTAAAATCCAGATTGGTATTTGTATTTTCCCTATAGTGTGTTCTAGTTCAAAGATGAGTAAGTTCAAGGGTGTTTCCTTGTCTTGTATTGTTTGAGAGATCTGGGCAGTTCTTAAGAATAGACCTTCCTTCTTTATATATCTGTGAATCTACAGATAAAGTGATATTCCTGTAATGAAAATATACTTTAAAACACATTTAGTTAAATGCATTTTCATTTTTGTAAATACTGGAAGCATGTCTGAACTCAATAATAAAAGTTAATAAAGGTGTCTAGCTATCTACCAAAAGTGTGTTCAGTGCCTGGAATAGCATCTCATGAAAAACTGAGACGCTGTTTTCCTTGACCAACTAGTGATTCCTAGTTGATATATGATATTAATATTAACATAATAGCAGTTGTAAACTGCTGATGAATGAATAAGGCTGAGCCCTCAAATGCTGTGTTTATGTGGTTACTGTGTGACACTGGATGTCAGTACTTGAGACTAATTCTGTTACTTAAAATGCAATTTCAGGTGCATTGATTACAGTCTTTCTTTTCAACAGGCCCATGCTAAAGTCTGGCATCTCTACAATGACCATTTTCGTCCAACTCAAAGAGGAAAAGTGTCCATTGCCCTTAGCTCCCACTGGATAAAACCGCAACGTATGACTGATAAAAACATAAAAGAATGTCAAAAATCCCTTGATTTCGTGCTCGGCTGGTTTGCTAAGCCCATATTTATTGATGGTGACTATCCAGACACCATGAAGAGCAACCTCTCTTCTCTGTTGCCTGAATTCAATGAAGTTGAGAAGAAGTATATCAAGGGAACAGCAGACTTTTTTGCTCTTTCTTTTGGAGCTACCCTGAGTTTCCAGCTCTTGGACTCTCACATGAAATTCCAGCAGTTGGAATCAATAAGCCTGAGGCAGCTCCTTTACTGGATAAGCAGTGAATATAACAACCCCCAAATATTCATTGTGGAGAACAGCTGGTTTGTTTCTGGTAGCACCAAGAGAGATGATGCCAAATATATTTACTATCTTAAAAAGTTCATTATGGAAACTTTAAAAGGTAGGACTGAGGTTGTATTAATATGTGCTTGACAAAACCATAATGCAAAATATTGCCTACAGAGACTTGTTAAGGAACCAGGCTGAAAACTAATTTTGGTCTTTAATATTCATCTTGGCACTTGTGAAATGAGACTTCAAATCCTTTTCTTGGGTTTGTTCTCTCGAAGACCTTAAATATTTGGTGAGTTTGATACTGCTGTCTTTGAAGTCAGTAGGAAAATTTCTGCTGTCTTTGGCGGAAGGAAGTGCAAAACATGTGTCAACTATACTTTCAATGGTCTTAGGGAAATTTACTGTGTTATTTATTAATAGTTGCTTTCCATATCTTAGATGTATGAATGCATATGTACAAAATGTAAGGATATATATGTGGGAAGGTAGAAGGTAAATACTATGCAATAGGAAGTTCCTCTGAAGAAAATATAAGGCTGAAAGAATACATTTTTAAATGAAAAATTGGAACCTTTTCATTCTGCATCTCAGTGTTGCTCTTGCATGAATTTTACATTGGTACAGGTCTGGACATCGATCACAATAATCTAAATTTACATCAGTTTAAGGAGAAATGAGTGTTTGAGATTATATAATATAAATTATTTAAAATGCTACCCTATTATTTTTCCAAACAGTAAGAGAAATACATTATCTTATATGGGAGTTATTTTCTATTTTCTCATTTACTGGCAGCAAAACAGATTTTTTTTCAGCCCTAGTAGTCATCAGTACGTTGTTGGGGTTCCTATTTCCACTTTCATTGTCTTTAAATTTCTTAATTTACAATTTTAATAATTGATTTACTTGTCTACAGTTTACTGTTCTGGTTTTAAAAACAGTATTATTGTAGCTATTTGTTCAGACAAAATAGTCATTGTGTACATTGCCATTTTCATACAGGGGATGGGCAAAATTGGCTTTCATTTTATTCTCAGCACTCCTGATGATGCAGAGGAGTCCAATATTTGTTTCTTCTGCTATTCCAGAAACCTAATTATTGCAAATAAATTAAAAGGTGAATAAATACATGAGCCAGTGCATCCAAAATGGGAAGAATGGAATGCAAAACAGTTACTAACTGTTGCAAGTACAGTATTTCTAGTCTGCATGAAGTCAGATGAAGAGCTCATCTTCATGAAGGGGTCATATTCCTGTTACCCATATTTCTGCTTAGTTTGTAAACTGCTGGACGTACATACATGGATCTGCATTTTAATCACAGCTGACTGGAAACAATCTCAATTTACAGAGTTTCTTTCATTTTAATGTGCCACTTAGTAAATAATAATAACTGCAGCAACAACAGTATGACAGTCTTGTCGTATTAACTTAAGAGTATTAGCACTTGGCTAAACTTTTTACAGGGAAAAAAAAAAAGCAGAGACTGTGGATTTGCAGAAGGGACTTTGGTGTCATTATGATGAAAATCATTGCACCCAAATCTTCTGTCATTAGAATTTGCAAAATCCAATGTAAATACCAAAGTTCTCTATGCAATACCTAGGGGAATTTAATTGAGAAAGATCCACAAAAGGCATTGTGTTGGCTGTGAGTAGTCTTGTTGGACAACATTAAAGACCAAAGACAAAGGCACGTTGTCTCTCTCAGACTGAGGACATGTCTATCCAGTGCAATAAAGCACTGTAATGTAGAGATTTGTGAGCTATTTACCACGAGAGTCACTCCAGCAGTCCGAGGGCAATAGAAGGGCATTGGAGCTATAGCATTGAGAAGCAAGGATAATTAATTTAGACCCAGGGCCACATAAATGTGGTTTTGCTGCTTCCTCGATCTGGCCAGTATCTTTGCCTGATTGTGTATATGCACAGGTTCAGACAAAACTGCTTATTTCTATATCTGTGTTAACAAGTAAGTGCAGCCCTGTTGGAGCAAACCTGTAGAATAAAAAGAGTTGGTGTTGAGGGCCTGTTGTCCACACTGTGTGCATTCCTGAAACCCATTTCTGGATTAATTTCACCCCAAAGGAACCCAGGTCATGCATCCTGAGACCACTCTGTGATGTGAACCGAAGTGTGATAAGGAGGGAGACTTGCTCAAAAGTGTGCTCCTGATTTCAGTCGAAGTGCCGATGTAGATGTCCGTTCTGACACTGCATGCTGTAGACAAGCTCCCTACATTTTTATTTTTATTTTTTTTGACTCTGGGAAAGGGTCTCTTTATGTGGGATTCACAGCCCTAAATCCTTTTACTGTTTACTATTACTGATCTTTCTCATTTTTTTCCCCGTATACCATTTAGGGTTGAATAGAATAAAGAGACCTGTAATATAAAGTACTTGAATATCGATTAGAGCTGCTAATTGGTTGGAGATATCTTCTCACATGGGTGGGTATGTAACCACTTACTCTAGGGTCATATTCACTTCTGTGCTCTGCCTCTGGTGCAACAAATAAATTGAATGTTCCTTGTAAAGTGGAGCATGTTGACCAGGAGGACATGTGGGCTGCTCTCTGCCATGTTGCCTAGCTGAGGGGTTAGGTCAGTATCTGGGGAGTTAGCAGGTCTGAATTCAAACAGCCTTAAGGATAATGGGAACAGTCAGGCCCCTGACAGGTCAGGACCAAGCTGTTCTTAGGTATGTCCGCATGGAAGCAGGGGCTGCGGCGTTCGTGCTCCTCACCTTCGTGCACTGGGGTTGGACAGCAGCTGAGCAGAGGGTTTTAAGGATCCGTATTTGATGCCTATGGGTCTGCCATGTTTCCTTGGAGTGTTTCTACACTAGCGAGCTAAACAGAGTGTGAACTGAAGTGCTGTTTAATTTTTAACTCAGTTCTTGCAGAGTTCTGGCCTGAACAGTAGCACTCTTCTAAGCAGGCTGTGGGGGAGCGCTCAGGTCAGGAGTTAGTTGCAGTAGGTAGCATGGACAAGGCCGTTCAGTTTCAGAAGCAAGGACAGTTTAGGTTTCAGTCAGCATATCAACAGACATAAAAAAGAGGGGAGATAGACAAAGGAAAAAGAAAAAGGAAAAAAAAAAAGACAATAATTTTAATTGTGTTTTTTTCAGTAACATGCAATTCATGTGGGATACTGTGTTTGAGACTTCCAAACTTTTTGGAACTTCCAAAGATTTTTCAAGTTGCTTCTTTCATAGGTGACATTTAAAAGTGAATGCATTTTTAAAGAAGGATTTGAGGAGAATTTTTATGAGGTGCTCAGGAAGTGTGGGAGTGCTGTGTGATGACTTACAGAAGGGGTGAGATGCTGTTCAAAGAGAAATTCTCACTGAGACCAGTTCACAAAGTGGACCTGTATTGGCTTTTACTCTGCTGGTACGGCAGATGTCATTATGGATGCATGCAGAGGTTAGAAAAATACTGGCATTTGCCAAACACAAAAGAATGATGCCTTTAGGAGGAGAAACATTCCATTTCCTTAGACATTTTCTCATGACCTCTGATAGAGACTGGGCCAAATTCATTGCTTATTTAACCGCAGTTCATTTAATTCATTCAAACAGGGTTACAATCAAGAATCCATGTGGTCCTTTATAACTGGTTGTATGAGGTACATTAATAAAACCAGGAAACAAGGATCTTGATATTCTGGTTGCCTGAAATAACGCTTTCAGTGTTACTAGGCTGGAAAATATTATGTACAGTCAGGACCCAGTTTGGGTTGACAGAAGATGGTGAGTAATAAAGATAAATTCTGCTGGCTGCAGAGCCAAACTCAAGTTCAAAAGAACATTTAAGAATGTGCTTAAATGCATTGCTGAATTAGGGTGGGTCTAATTATGTAATTAAAGTAAGCATACTCCTTTGTGCTTTCCTGAAGCTGAGCCTTGCCCAGGAACATTTTGCTGAACCTCAGTGTTTAATACAACTAAAAGTGAGTATCATTTGAAACCTTAAAATAAAACTGTAATGCTGGCAATACTAACAGATGCCAGTAGACCCTGATCTTAACCTACAAAGTGTGTGGTGACTTTTAAAAGGCAAACAGTTGACCTAGAACATACACATATTTTTAGAAACTCTTAAATATTTAAGGTGGAAAATGCTATGCCGTAAAAGATGTAAAGAGGTAGAATTATCAAAAAACTAGGATCTTCTGCTTTATCGCTTCTTAAAATCTGTGGTAATAAAAATTCATCAGCACACCAAAAGTGTTGTCAGGGTTTTCTCAGTATGTATTTGTAGTGGAGGGAAAGGAGAAAAAAAGAGTATAAAGTTTGTTTGCATACAGGGTCGTGCTGCATTAATGGCACTTAAGCTACCCCGCAGTGAGCTGCAGTGCGTGCTTCGCAGAGTGCAGTGCAATGCAGTGCAGTGCAGTTACTGGCTCGGTTACTGCAAACAGTTCAAGTGCAGCCGTGTGCTGCTCCGAGGCTAAGGTTTGGCATGCCTAATTAGGAGCACTGCTCAAACCACTGCTGCACTGCTTCTCTTTCTAAAGCTGGCTTGTTTAAAGCCAAGCCAGGTACCTCTGCTGCCCTGGCAGCTCCCTGAGTGCAGTTCAAGTATCTTCCCTGCAAAGGGCTTTGAGGCAGGGCCCGAGGTGCTTAGAATCATAGATTCACAGAATCATTTAGGTTGGAAAAGACCTCTGAGATCGAGTCCAACCGTAAACCTAATGCTGTCAAGTCCACCACTAAACTTATCTGACCTATTGCATTGTTCTTACACACAAATACCGCAAACACTGCTGATACGGTGTAATCTACAGAGGAAAATGAGCACTGTGATAAACTTGGTTTTGTTCTTTCCTCAGCCATCCGGTACGACAAAGTTAATGTGTTTGGCTACACAGTCTGGTCCCTCCTGGATGGCTTTGAATGGCACAGGGGATACAGCATTCGACGTGGATTGTTTTATGTTGATTTTCAAAGCCACGACAAGAAGTTGATGCCCAAATCTTCTGTCTTGTTCTATCAAAAGCTGATAGAAAAAAATGGATTCCCACCTTTGCCTGAAAACCAGCCCATAGAAGGGATTTTTCCCTGTGGCTTTGCTTGGGGAATTGTTGACAACTACATTCAGGTGAGTCTGATGATAAAGCCGACAGGCTGTTCACCCAGATCAGTGCACAAGTTCATATTGATAAATTTGCTGGATAGAGTGTCTTTGCCCGATATATATTACCACAGTGCTGCAAGGAGATGGGTACAAGGCTTTTGTGCCAAACACTGTGTCTTTCAGACTGAAAGACACAGTGTTGACCAAGGAGATCCAGCCAGATTGAGATATGATAAATAGCATTGTAGAAAAACATAAGGAGATTGAAAGGGGTCTGATGCTCATCTTCCCTGGACATATTACATGATCAGTTACTGGAAGTCAGTCATTTTTGAATGGAAGTTGATTAGATCTTCTGAAGTGTATTTACAAATGTTCTAGTCTAGGAAATGGGAAATACTACTGCTTCTTCATGTCCATAATGTCAATGGTAATATATTTGTCTGCTATGATAATATATGTTTTAGAAAACTTCCTGAAAGCTCTTAAAACTCTGGTGGCATGTTTTACATCTTATGCATATATATCCTGGTGCCATTGTTAGAGGGCTTCTGTGTAAAAAAGAAAAGTAAACAATATTAGATTTAGATGAAATTTCTTTTCTCTTTTTGTGTAGTACTGTGTCTGACAGAGGCCTTTAGTGCCCCTGGATAGCACCTAGCTAGATCATGGATCCAGTTCATAGCTCTCACTCTTTATTTCAACTAAATCTGATACTTTGGGAGAGCCTTTCAAATTTTAAGACTTCATAGCATGTGTAAAAATTGTAGCTTGCTTATGGTCTCTGTAACAGCTTGGCTCTGTAATTCTCAGATGCTGTTTTGGCTTGCAGGGTTTTTCTAACCACAGTAAAGAGGTGTAGTTAAATTCAATGCTGAAGCTTGATCTAAGAACAGAATTTTTAATTTAGATTTTCCACAAAGACAGAATCTTTCTTAGGGCTAGAGTATAGGGGGCTTATTTGTTTTTTCTCACTCCAAAAGTAAGATCTGACTTTGTTCTCTTAAAAATTACTGCAGCCTCCTTACCTGGTACACCTATTTCCGAGAAGATTGAACAGTCATTGTCCTCCTAGCTCCTAGATAGATGAGGGATTGGAAATAGAATTGCTGCCTTTGGGATCGATAACAGCTATAAAGTTGCGGAGTCAGTCAGCCTAAGACAGTTAAAAAATCCCTCCCGTCCCCAAAACCTTCAAAGTGGAGTATTTTCATTTCAAGAGGGCAGTCAAATATTTTGTGCTGTAAGGCTTAGGTACCGTGATTTGTAGATGCATCACTGTGGAAAAACTCTTTTGACAGCATTCCCACAGTATTAGTGGCAATGCATGCTTTAGTAATCTACAAGGGACAATTCTCCAGAAAAGCAATTTCCCTCAGACATGCTGTTTTTTATTACTTTCTTCTATAAGCACAGTACTGACCTCTCCAGAGAAAATAGCAACTGATTTGCAGCAGCTTCTTTATACAGTCTGCAGACCTCAGCTACAAGTTGAACACTGGTTGTAGGCTGACACCTGCTTTTCAAACAGAGGGCAGGACAACAAAATCTGAACTCAGGGGAACCTTGCACCAAAAAAAAAAAAAAAGACAAATAAACATATGTGGGACCAGTATCTTGTAGTTTGGATCTTTATTGTAAGAGTTATGCTAGATTATGAATGAGGAGATTTTACACTGTGCATTATTTTAAGTAATTCACTTTTCCATTTTCTAGTCCTTATTGTGTTTGCCATATTCATTAATAAGTGGCAGTGTAATTCTGTGGGACCCTAAGAAGCTCATCTTCTACTGTGTCCAGTATGTCATACAGGCAATTCCGACATCTGAAACCCTAAACACTTAGCATAAATACATGTTGGAGTGACATGTAGTGAGTTTACTTAGAGGTCCAAAACAAAAAAAAATTGATTCAGACATCAACAGCCTGCTGAAATAACTTGGAAATTAGTTTAGTATGAGTTAAATAAAACAGGACATCTTAGCAGGAAGGAAAAATTTTGCTTGTCAACTGAATTCGTGCTCAAAATCAAGTACAGAGCATTACTCATCTTTCATCACAGTCAGGAAAAGAACTGAACACAGAAATGATGTTGCATTCATTATTTCTTTTATTGCGTTCAGGGAGTGGTCTTGAAACTGAAGCTACTGGGTAATTTACAACAGACAGTCTCTCTGTAGGTCCTTAGGTATAGCTTCTTAATCTTGAAAGAAAAACATTTTTAAAATTACTGTAGTCTTTGCTGAAGATCTGCTTCTCTGGAGATCTGTTGCAGGCTTAGTGCCTTATCCCTGAGCAATCCCTTGTTTCCCATATGGACTGGCGCAATCTGGAGAAGATAGAAACATGGTGACCATTAGCATAAGCTTGCTTGGAAAGTAGGATGAAAATGATATATAGATTTGATACTTTTCTGGCGTTACATGTTAACAGAAGATTAATTCATTCATAGGAGCCAGAGATGTTATCGGTTCAGAGATGCGAGAGAGCTGCTAAGTGCAATGTTTTGACTTACAGTATTCTTTCACGAAGTTGTGCCTGGTGGTTATGATGTTCCCACCTACCTAGAACAAACAGCTTGAATCTGGTATGTTTCTTATTCTACCTAGGTAGACACGACACCCGCCCAGTTTCTTGACTCTAATGTTTATATGTGGGATGTTCACCAGACGAAGAAGCTTATTAAAGTGGACGGAGTTTTCACCTCCAGACGCAAGCGCCACTGTGTTGACTTTGCTGCTATCAGGCTCCAGATCTCTCTTCTACAGGAAATGCATGTCACACACTTCCATTTTTCACTGAAATGGTCTTTAATCCTTCCTTTAGGTAATCTTTCTTTAGTCAATCACACACTTGTACATTATTATCAGTGTTTTGCTAGTGAACTTCTCAGAGCTAATATAACTCCCGTTGTTGCTTTATGGCAACCTATGGCCGAGAATCAAGAGCTTCCAGTTTCCCTTGCCAAATACGGAGCTTGGGAAAACCCAGAAACCATTCAAGCCTTTGTTGAGTATGCCAAATTCTGCTTTACAAGTCTTGGGGGCCATGTCAAATTTTGGATCACAATGAATGAACCGCCTGTGAAAAACTTGACATACACCGCAGGGCACAACCTGTTGAAAGCCCATGCGAAAGCATGGCATCTTTATGACAAAGAGTTCAGGACATCTCAGAAGGGTAAAATATCTATAGCTCTGCAAGCTGACTGGGTAGAACCAGCTTGTCCCTTTTCCAGGAATGACCAAGAAGTTGCTGACAGAATTTTAGAGTTTGACATTGGCTGGCTTGCAGAGCCCATCTTTGGGAACGGTGACTACCCACAGGCGATGAGAGCATGGCTTCACCGAAGAAACAGTGTTGACCTGTATAATTTCCACTTGCCTTATTTCTCAGAAGATGAAAAGAAGTTAATCCAGGGCTCCTTTGATTTTTTTGCCTTGAGTCACTACACTACTACCCTCGTGGGCTGGGAGAAAGAAGATGCACTAAAATATGACCACTATCTTGAAGTTCAAATGATCAATGACATCACATGGCTGCATTCCCCCAGCAGAGCTGCAGTAGTGCCCTGGGGACTGCGTAAATTGCTGAAGTGGGTTAAATCAAAGTATGGCGATGTCCCAATTTATGTTATGGCTAATGGAATTGACGATGACCAGAATATGGTGCATGATAAGCTCAGAGTGTATTACATACAGAATTACATCAATGAAGCTTTAAAAGGTAAGGAACCATAGATGGTTTATACATGACAAATCCCAGTATTAGTATACACTGTATGATAGACTGTGTTTAACTTTAAAAAAAAGAAATCCGATGTAGAATACTCCATAAATGAGATGTTATTACAGCATAACAGATAGTTTTTCCTTTGATTTACGACTGATTGGTGTTACTAAACATCAGGAAGACTGATCTTGCACATATTCTGCATAAGACAGCAGAAGAACTTTTTTGTGGCTTCAAGAAATTTAAGTAGATATTATGTGAGCAGCTCCACATGTATTTAGTCAGATTTTCTTCTTATTGTACTTCTACTGTTGTTTTCCTTTGTTGCTTCTCTCTACTGATGTGCCTCAGGGCTGGGTAAGAGTTCTGTTCCTCAGCTGTCTCTGTATCTTATCCAACAGTGATCTTATCCACCAGTGATCGTCATGATAATTCAGCTCTCATCTACCTCATTATGCCATTTCCTGGACTCTTTCCTGCTATTCAGAGCCTAAACCAGTCTTTTTCTCTGTCTCAAAGATTCATAAATTATAAGGCAAAAAGGAGGCATTTTGAGTCATCCTGTGATACAACACATGCTGTTTTTTAAGAAAAGCACAAGATCCGAATGAGATAATTTTTACTGATGAAGAATCCTGTAGATCTCACTGTGAGATTTTGCAGTGGGTAATTATTTATTGTTTTTATATATAAGTGTGTGTATATATATATAAATCTTATTTCTAGTATTAATTTCTTTAGCTTCAGCTTTAAGCCATTTTGTTGTGCATTTCCATGTATTTTACCTGTGTAAGTATTCACAGAGAGAAGACAAGCTATCTCTCATTTATCTCTCTGATAAATAACACAGACAAAGCTCTTTGTGTCCCTTACTATTAAACATCCTTTAGAACCTTTCAATTACTAAACTTTGTCCTGTTTGCCATTATTCTTCTTGAGAGGGGTAAACCCAGATCTGGACGCACTGTTCCTATCACAGCCTCACCTACATCGCAGGCAGGTATAACATAACCTCTTAGCCTTTTACTCCTCTTTTGTACTTCTAAGCAGCCCATTCACCCTTTTGGCCATGGCAGCAGGGTGGTTACACACACTCTCTGGTTATCTACTGAGATTTCAAACTCGGTTACAGATTCCTGGCCCCCAGGCAGAATTCTACTGAAGTATGGTCTGCTTGTTCTTTCACATCCTCATATTTGGTCATGTTCAAGTGCCAGTTGCTTGTGCAAAGCTTGCTACACTAGTTAAATTGTGTCCCTAATCTTTGAGTTATTTGCAAACTTTGTGAGAACTAGTTTTACTTTTCTTTCGGGTCACTGATATTTTTAAGATCATTAAATATCTTAGTGCTTAAAACCAATCCCCATGACCACGGTCAAAATACACCTACTGTGACGCTTACTTAACTGCAATTACATTTCTAGACTTACTAGTTCTGTTTGAGACCAGTTGAAATCTCTTTATTATGGGCTCCCCTTGACCTTGTAACACACTCTTTTCTTGATCCAAGTGCCGTATAATACCAAGTCAGTTGCCTTGTGAAGCTGTTAAGTATATTACGTCGAACATCATTACTTTTATTGATCTCATAAAAAAGATATCAAGTTAGTTTGACAAGATGTATTTTTCATAAAGCTAAGCTGATTGGAATTAATCATATATATCTCCTGTAGTTCTTATTTATCAAGCCTTGCATAATCTCTTCCACTCTTTTGCTCGGTAGTGAAGGATGGCTGGCAGTTCCATAATTTGCTAGGTCATCCTGTCCACTCTGTTAAGTATTGAGTTTAACTTCCTCCTCTGTAATTTCCACCTCTTTCACAAATTACTGAACATTAATATTAAGTGCCCAAGAGTTCCTTCTCCAGCATTTTCAAGCACTGGCTGCATGTTTTCTGCATCTGTAGTTAAAAAAAATGTCTTGGCTATATTTGGGCATATGGTTTCAGTTTGTTTTTTCTGTATTGCTTGTCTCCTTCCTACCACTTTAGACTGTACCAGTTCTTGGCACTTTGGTTTTCAAAGCGTATATGGATATGGGCTTTTCTCCCAGTTCCCATTAGCCAGAACACCTGCACATGCCCCTGTTTTATACAGAATTTTGTCATTCGTACTGATCTGGTACCAGTTTCCCCCAGTCACTTCCTTCTCCGATCTTCTATCCGGCCTGGAAATAGCTCCTGTGTTTTTCAACTGAACCATCACATGTATGCCATATTTTCCTGTCTTTCCACCTTCTTTGTTGTGGATGACTACGTCCCTGCTAACTAGCCATAATACTTGCCCTTAAGCTCTCTTTCCCACTTTTGACATCACACACTCCTCCATAGTGTTTGGTCTGTCAGTAATACCAGCTTTTTCATTCTCTTTTCTTCTTCCACTCTGGTATTGTGCTTTTGTCCATCTTGTCCTTGCATGGGGAGCAAGGTCTTAACCTTGACATCATGACTAATTCAGGTTTCTCCATAACTTGCAATTTTTCTGCAAGACCCTGTGCAGTAACTGAGATGAATCACAAATACAATGTTCTTACCTCAGTGTCACGCCGGTGGGGAATGAGAGGGGATTTGGTACATGTGTGCTCTCACCTTAAAGTTCCTATTCTGCCTTCTTCCTCCAGCTGGTTTCAGGGACTGCATGTGGCAGCATTTGTGCATGTAATGTAGCTCACCTGCATTGTTCCAGGGGAGCCAACAGGTTTGTGCAGATAAATGATTTTAGAATACAGTACGGGACCCTTTGGACTGAGGCTATATTTTTAAATGCTTTGAACACTAAGTACATCTTTGCCAATTGAAAACAAAGAACAGCAGTAACCATTTATGTAACACCATTAAATCCACTTGCAGTTTTACAAACACAAACTAATTATCCTGGGTAGCAGCTCTGTAAAAGGGCAGGTAAATATTATTTCATTTTACACATGGAAAGTAGGTTAGAGGTGCTAAATGTCTTGCATGTGGCTGCGGAAAGAATTATTTCCAGAGGCCTATGAAAATTCAGTAATTGTTAGCTCTCAGGACTGTGTTCATCTGCTAGAAGATGTTGCTTTGATTTGTTAAAAAGAGTGATTTTAAGAGATAAAGTATTACAGTTTGCGTTTACTACTATGGATTGATTGGTTTTGTCAGGCAGGACTGATGGCTCAAGGTTAATGCTCCAGCTGCTGGACCTTTTCCAGGAGCCAAGTTAGCAGTATGTGTTGTGGACGTGTTCTCAATAAAAACTAATACAGGTCATCTTGGATCAGAAACTTGGGTCAATAACAATAGATCTGCATAACCTTTCCACTTGCACTGGTGGTATCCCAGTACATGACCTTAGCACGGGCGCATCTTTTCCTGATGTGACTGTGCCTTTGCCTAGTGAGAAGTGCAGCCTAATGTCCTCCATTCTTTGGCCGTCCCCATCAGGAGGTGCTCTGCAAGGGAGAAGGAGCAATCACAGAAACAGGTTGCAGAAATCCAAGTGCAGGAAAACCAAGACCTGTATTCTTTCATACATAAAAAAGAGAGTTATCTTTTAACGGTATGCTCCATGCTGATCATTAAACACAGTCATGCACTCACAGCTGTTTTTACCAAGCACAAGGAAATAAATTGCAGGATACTCTCAGATCACATTGTCTGGTAATGGCTGACAGATTCTTTTTATGGGAAACTCTTCATAGATGTATGTGTACCTGACCTTATTTTGGGGGAGAGAAGTGCAAATGTGGGTTTAACATCCCCCTGCCCTTGCTTTATGTACTGGCATATGGTACTGCTCTGGAATGCCAGTGCCATTTATTAATTTCTTCAACCCTTTGTTTTCTTTCACAGCTTACACCTTGGATAACGTTAACCTGCAAGGATATTTTGTCTATTCTTTCAATGACAAGACTGCTCCTAAATATGGTCTCTACAGTTATGTTGCAAATCAATACGAACCAAAGCCTTCTATGAAACATTACAGAGAAATAATTGACAATAACGGTTTTCCTGGTCCAGAAACTCCTGAGTTGCTGTGCCCAGAAGAGATTGCCTCATGTCCTGAATGCCACTTCTTCCGAACCAGAAAATCATTATTAGCCTTTATCTCTTTCATATTTTTTGCTTTTATTGTTACTATATTCTTCATTACTTACTACTCCAAAAGGGTAGAAAGAAGGTATAAATAGAGCTGCCCATTTGAATACATCACTCACTGGCCTTTCTCTTGCATCTCCTTGGGAAATCTGAAATAAGAGTGCACAATGTTGTGATTGCTTCAGCACTAGTGATACTGCAGGACATTGACAATGAGAAGAGATTGCTAGCATATGGCTTCCAGAAATCATTTTCTCTGGTTTAGTACATTTGGTTTATGACTAGTCCTTAATTCCTGTGGTTGCAGTTATCTCACAACTTTCCCTGGGACCTTTTGTTGAGCAGATGCTTTCCCCACCTTGGTTTTCCCTCACTGAGTTGGACAGGTGAAAATATGTTTTGAAGACATGGAGTGGTGGAAGAGCCTGAATGTCAAATTCTCCAAGAGAAGACTGGGGATAAATAAAATGGTTTATTTCTTCAAATTAGCGTTTAATGCTGATGTTGCTTGATCAGAGCCGGCATCTAACTGGAGCAGGGAACGTGACTGCGCAGAGACGAAGGAGAATTGCACAGAGCAGCACCAGGGGAAAGGACACCCCCTTTCCTAAAGCAGATGCAGGGGGAAGAAGAGGGGGACACCAGTCTATGGTGCTGGGAGCTCTCAGTAAATCAGTTAACTACTACGCAGGTTGCTGACGGCTGCGTCTGACTTCAGGATCTCAATGGGGAACTTCAGCTAAAAGAACTGTGTCTTTCTCAGTGGGGAAAACAGCAGGGGTATGTCCAGGGATGGCAGGGGTCATACTATCTGATGGGAAGAGATGGGAAGGGTGAAAGGGCTTCTCTTTGATTTACTCAGTAAAAAAACAGAGAGAAGGAACTGGGACGTCCTTGCTGTCTCAGTCATCAGAGAGCTGTGTGCCTGACCCTGTGCCCGTGGACATGGCAGAGCTGGGGCACCCCGTTGCACAGAGCTGGCACTCTGCTGCTGCCTGGCTACTTACCTGCTGGAAACTTGTGGGTAATTTAGTAGGATGCTCTCTGCATGCCATTTGTGTTGAGTGTGGCGACTTTAAATCCCAGCATTTTGCTGTAATAATCCAGCACTTTATTGCTGCTTTGGCCAGGGTCTGAGATGTTGGAGCTGTTGGTCCAAGCCTCTTCCAGGTTGGCTGGAGGGTCTCCTTTGAGCAACTGGCTCTGGCTCTGGCAGCATTTCATCCCAAAGTATTACTGAATGTCTGCAGGCCTCTCATTTTTCTCTCAGCAAGATAAATTAGCAAAATATTAGCAACATTGTTTATTAGTAGTAATAGAGCAAGAATGGAAAAAACCCCTACGGTATTTTGCCTGCCTTGTGAATCACTACATTAGGAGTGTCCTCGGTATAAAGCACTGAGGTCATTTTTCTCCGCTCTCTAACTCCAGGCCCGCATCGCCTTCAGCTGTAATTGTATTTTTATTGCTATGTGAATAATGTCACTCACTGGAAAGAATATTTTAAAGGAAATGTGCTCTGTGTTAATTAAGAATTATTTATCTACTAGAGCTGATTATACTGTGTTAAATGTGATGTTTATCTACTAGATGACTAGTAGATGACTAAATGACCTCCCAGGGTTCCTTTCAACCTGAATACTCTGTGATTGTGTGATTCTACGCTGTAAATTAAAACTTACATACGAAATATGATTTTCATTTGTAATTTAAGATTATGTTTTTTCTTAAATAATCTATAGAAATAGAAAAGAATTAGTATCTTATCATAATGATTGATATATTTCCCCTCTAGTTCCAGTCTTAAAATGGTCTCTCTTTGCACTAATGTGTATTCGGTATTGAGATTACGGTGAAAAATTCAGGGTAAGTGATGAAGTATTAAAATATATATTTAAAAATTATTTATAGCCTGGTGGGACTTGCTGAAGAAGAGCAAATTTCAAACTGCTGTATATTTATGCATTGGTGCCTAGCACAGTGTGGATTACAAAGAAGTAGCACTCTCTAGATGTGTGAAATGCCAAATGGCTTTCTCCCTGGCATGGCAATGAATCACCTTGCAATACATTACTCCAGTAGTCAGATGCCTTCACAGCACATAACAAAAAGTGACATTCATTTAATACAAACTGTAGCCAGGTCATGCCTAACGTGTATGTTATATGGGTGCGTGTACGTATCTTACAATTATTTTGTTGTTGGTAAAACAAAAAAGATCTGGAGCTGATCTTTCTGAGAAGCCGAGCGTATGTATGTGCCTCCCCTGGGTTTGAGGGTTCAGGGGGCCTGGGCAGGGCAAGTCCAGAAGAGCATGGGTGCCATGGCTGGTGGGCACCGGTCTGTCCTGACACTTCACCAACCATTAACCGTCCAGCGGGTTGCTGCCCTCTGCTACTTCATGCCCCAGCCACAGCGCAATGTGTGAAACAGCAGTCCGAGCACGGAGGAGACGCTGCCGGTTCTTCCCGTAGGCTGGGTGATATGTAACCACCGACAGGCAGATGGCACCAGCTGGATATCTAATTTGTAGGTAAATTGGGATTTGTTGCTGTGAAGCTGTATGATCGCATCCACTCATGGTCCTGTGGCCCATAGAAATAACGCAGCCTTTGGCGCAGTTCCCTTCAGAGGAGTTTTTAAGTATCACTGCAGAGCAGCGAGCGGCTCGAGCTGGGCACAGCGGTTGCCAAAGTCCTCTCCTAAGCAGTCTGCCTGCGGTGCTGCCTGTGCGCAGCGATGCGATGCGTAGCTCTTGGCGAATGAATTGCATAATGATGGGCCAGGGAAAATACAGGCAGGTCTGGTGGAGATAATGGTGTGGTTTTGCCTCGGGAATCTGCTTCATTTTATGTAATCGGGGGCCAGCGCGAGTTTCTTGTCAATCTTATTGGAAAAAATCACCCTCCACTAACAACAAAAAAGCCCTTGAATAGGCAAAGATTAGGTACCTATCCAAGGAGAATTGCGGTGTGCTCGTGCAAACTGATGCGGTAATCGCCTCCTGTGATGCGGCTGTGGGCCATGGGGCACCTCTTCCGTTCGATACCCACCTGTGAGGGATGATCTGGCACTTCCCCGTCACCATCTGTGCACCTAGAGCAGAAGTGCCGGGGGCAGCAAGGACTTCGAGTGGAGGGGACTCCGTGCTTAAGCTGCAAAGACAGCTCGGGGGAGGACGGTATTTTATTTTCTGAAGAGCAAGCAGAGTCTGCATGTGGTGGATGTTAACATGCAGTATCTTATGTAGACTGCTTTCTTGGTTTTTAACCGTGTTTCTAGAATGAAATGTTGTTGCCTGTTTGCTCTATACTACAGATTAAACGTGTCGTAAAATACAAAATTGTATTTTTATTTAGAATATTTTTGTGACGGGAGTGCAAAGCTTCTGTTTTATTTCTTGAAAAGATTGTGCAGAGTGACTGTGGGAAGGATGTCTTTGCTAAATGAAAGAATTAATATTATATTGTTTTGATAACAATCTCAGAAGTGAAATAAAGATACTGTGCGTAACAAATTGTAACACAATCATAGTGTTTAATCTGTCCGATCTCTGTTTGCAACATGAAGTACAGCGTACCTTAGGAGAGGCTGTTACGATAACTCTGCAAGGAGTTCATGTTGCTGTTTGTTTTTCCAATGCCGCATAAATAACTGTAACTTTTGTGGGAGATTGCTGGGGTCTGTGTGTAAACAGAGGTTTTTCCAACAGACCTAGGGCTTTGGAGGGGGTTTCATTCTTTGATAATTTTTTTTGTTATTTTTTTTTTAAAGTGACTATTGCTATTTAAAAACCCTGTGGAAGTAACCGTACCAATATAGGAGTGTTTTGTTGTAACAGCTTATTTCATAGTAGCACTGCAGTAAATTTAACATCTCTTCTCATCCAGTGGAGTTACTCACAGGCTTGAAGGACTTTGTCAGCCTAGTTGTGGCACTAAGCAGTCAGTTTGTGGCATCCTTGTTAAACATCCTGAGGAATGTATGTGTCAAGGTTAAGGGAAGTAGGAGCAGAAAGGGACAAGACTAAGGAATGGAACAGCGGCCATACAAGTGTCAGCATGTTTAAACACACAACTTGCCCTTCACTTTTCTCCTTGCATTGTATTCGTGTGCTTTTGAGTCACTTAGAAAATTTGATGTGTTCATTCTGCTTGCAAAAACCTCTTAGGTGAAAATGCCCTTATTTAGGGTGAAGAAATCGGATTTAGGTGCTAGATTTCAGCTTCAGCTTAGAAAATTCGGTCTTGTTTCTCCTTTACTCGTGCAAAGCCAAGAAGGGAAGGTAAGGAAAAGAAAGGGGAAAGCTCTTCCTGTCTTTGATGTGCCCTGTGTGGATTGCCAAACCACTCTTTGCCAGCCACCACAAGGCTATGGCTGGTGCTCACTGGTTAAGCCCACCCTTTTTAAGAGACTGGAAGAAGAACGAATAACGAGGTGAGGTGAAAGTGGCAGGGTCCAACTTATCAGAGGCTTTTATTTTGTTTTGCGAGTTGAACAGAAACACCACTGTCAAACGGTTCTGAGAAAATTAAGATCATTAAGAAACTGGGAACTTGAAATAACAGCAGCCTACAGCCAATATGGTTGTGGGTGCTGACATTTTGCTGGCTATTACTTTGTGATGCTTCGTGTGTTTATGAAGGAGTGGCAAAAGGGCCAGCGAGGCAGAGAGAAGCCAGGGAAAATACTAAAGAAGCAGAGCAGAAAAGCCACAGGCACAAGCAGATGTGTGAGTTCCTTGCCCTGGAAGCCTAGGGAATGCTCCCCAGTCGTGAGGATGGGCCACGGGACTTTGAATAATCTTTGTTAAAAAAATAAAATTTGAAAAAAGATCTAATTTGTGAACTTCCTACCTGCATCATATTTGTGCCTTAATAGATACACCCCCTACATGATGAATTTTACTGTCAAAAGCCTTCTCCTTGTTGCAAGAGTTGCAACACAGTGTGGTGAAGCATCGTTATCCAGTCCCAGCCCTCCTGAGCTCATCCAAATGTGTTTCTGGCCCAAGTCCCAGGAGGCCCATGGGGGTCTGAGGTGCAGGAGAGGTGGTCATTGTCACCGGCACGCTGATCAAAGCAGTGGGAATGACAGTGGTGGTGGTTTCCAAATACTGCAAATACACACCAAGTTTGAGCAGTTTCTACTTTAGTTCTTTGCTATTAGTGGAAAGAGTTTCTTCCTTACTAAGAAAGTAACACAAGACTTTGGGGGTTGTTTTGGCAGGGAGAGATGAGTTTTAACTCTTCCCCCCTAACCTGGGATGTATAATGTACTTCTCATTGATTTTTTTATGGCATCAGTCCTTGCAGGGAAGGAGAGGGCCTGGGCAGCGCCTTCTCAGTCCCACCTGTTTGGCTCTCAGGAACTGGAGGAGCCTCCAAGCTGGAACTTCTCCCCTGTTGCGCATCCCAGCCAGAGTGATGCCAAGCCCCGGGTGCCTCCCGGGCGGGACATGCAGTGGGGTCTTCAGAGGAAAAGCAGTGCCGACAGCGTGTCCCGGCGGGATGCTGGCTGAAATGGCGGCTTGGCTCTCAGCAATGAGCTGGCTGTTGCATTGCTGCCTTCTGCGCTCCGGGCTCTGTAATAGGCTTTCGGCAGCGCTGTAAACCAGCAGGGCTGCACAAACACAACACCTGACGGAAGAAATCTGTTTTTACTCCTGCCGGAGGGAACTGCGAATTGGCCGAGTGTTTAGTTCAAGAGGTGTAACGGTATAAACTACCTGCACTATAAAGTTTTACGAGGTGACAAAGTTTTGTAGTCTGGCAATAGCGCAGTCGAGCTGGAGGCCATCGGATGCCCTGCCAGGAAAGGGAGGGGAGCAAGCCGGCGAGAGGGCTTCCCGGCAGGCTGCAGCCTCTCCGGTCAGGCCGGAGGGTGCCCTGAGGGGTGTAAGGTTGCTGCTTCTCCAGGCTGGGACAGGCGTGATCCAGGGGTTTAGTGCTCAGTGAAGAATGGAGCAGGGCCAGATCCAGCTCTCTCACCACCTCTTTTTCCCTCTTTGGGCACATATTTATTTACATTTGGGCTATGAAATGGGGAGCTAAATACCAAGGTATGACATAGGTATGCCAGGGCATATAGTTTATTTATAAGACAAAATACTGTTTATAGGCCTTATGGATTTTCTGGTTGATGGTTATTACTTTGCAGCAACCTCTCTGCCTCCCTCTCTCCACTACAATCAAATGGATCTTATTTCCAAAAGCTGAGAAAATAAATGCTGATAAAGTAAGCTGTCAGTGTTGCAGTCGTCTCTCTCAGCAGTAGCTGAGCCTTTAAGTCCACTTCTGATGGAAGTTTGTGAATTTTATACACATTTGTAACTCATTTATCTCCCACATTGCTGCGGGATCCGTGAGCGGATATTGCCTTTCCTTGCACCTCGCAGCGGGAGGCGGCGGGGTCCCTGCACTCGGCAGCACATGGTTGCTCCTGCTTGGTATTCACAGGCACGTTCCTCCAGCTGGTGATATGTTATTATTGGGCTGGAAGAAAAATAGTGCAACCAAGCTCTTATTATTTTCTCCTTTTATCTGTTTGGTCATATTAATGTGGGATAATCATTATATAAATGCATGGGAGACGCAGTCAAGGACACATTCATTTTAAAGTCCTCCAATGCTCTTGTACTTCAGTCATTCATCTTCTGTCTTTAATTACAGCAAGTGATCTCAGAGGCACTTAAAAGATTAAATTACTCAATTATTAGAAAAATCCAAATGCAATAACTGTATCTCTTTTCTGATAAATACCAGTGATTGCTGGAAAAGGTTGCATGAGGCAAGAAATACTGGGAGGCCAGGGAGGCCATATTGTAACATTTTGGCTTAGCCCAGTGATACCCATTTAATTTTTCATTATTTGCAACCATTATTTTTATTTGCATTGATAATAACCACAAACCATTGCTGTCCTGATGGTTTCAGCAGTGAGATGAATGTCACTGCTCAGCTATTTACAAGTCTCTTGGCACGTCTCTTGAGTGCGGAGAGGACCACACAAGACCACCGGGTGATAACCCCAGCTTAAAAAGACATAAAGCCGTGGTTGGGCATCGGCATGGCCAGGCGGTAAATGCCATTCCAGGCAAAGCTTGTGGATGGGGTTTGGGCTGGTGTTTGGGAAGGGGCTGTGAGTAAAACACGTGTGGTGGCTCACTCTACTTTGGGGTGGGTTCACTGCTGCGTGCGCCGGTGCTGTGCTGGTGGGCAGTCTGGCTGGGGCTCCACAACCTCATGGGAAGTGGGAAAGGTGGCTTGCCAAAAGCCAGCTCTGAAATGGTGCTTCCACTGTCCCGTGGCCCCAGCAGGGAGCTGTTGGAGTGCCCTGTGTGTGGGCATGGCCATCAATGCTGTGCCAATGCAGCTGCAGCAGCAGAGCTCGTCCTTCCTCACCAGCAGCCCTGCTGCTCACCAGGGATCCCCAAATACAGCCACTGAAGAATGCCAAGTTTTCCTTAAATTGTTTTGCTTTACCTCTTTTGCACAGCAGTAGACATGTGAGGAGCCCAGTGCTGTGAGCCTGGGTAAGGGGTGCAGGCTGGTGTGACCCCTCCTCCCTGGGCCAGGAGGAAAGGGATGTGACTTTTTCAGGAAAGAGAAATCCAAGCTAAAGAGCTAAAATCATAGAATCATAGAATGGTTTAGGTTGGAAGGAACCTTGAAGATCATCTAGTTCCAACCCCCCTGCCATGGGAAAGGACATCTCCTACTAGACCAGATTGCCTAAAGCCTCATCCAACCTGGCCTTGAACACTTCCAGGGATGGAGCCTCCACAACTTCCCTGAGCACTTTTCCTGCACTTTCTCTTCGTAGAGCCAGTTCTGTGTTCCTGTCCCATCAGGAGCCAGCCGACACTGGACAAAACACTGGAGCAGCCACGAACCCAGGGTGGTCTGCACTTACAGCCATGGTGGGGTCCTTGCTGTGCTGGCTAGCCAGCAGTGTGGCACATGGATGGGTGTTTGGTGTTGATAAACAAACTCCCTGCTTTCACCTACCCACATAGCAAGTCTCTGAACTGAAAGAGTCTGGGAGGAAAAGAATGGACGCACTGTTTGTGGTGAAGCCAGACAAGCTGTGGTGTTTCTGGCTCTACTGCCATGAAGGCCAAGCCTGGCTGGAGTCGGTGTGGTGCAGCGGGGCGACCGAGCGGGCTGGGGTCAGGCTGTACGCAGGCACCCAGCTAGCATCTGTCCTGCACGCGTGGCTGGGCACTGCTGGCCAGCAGATGCTGCTGAGAGGGTTATTGTCATCTGCTCCCCCACCTGTGGTTCCCACGTTTATTTAATTAAAAAAAAAAAAAAAGAAAGTAATTTGATATGTATCCTCTCAAGGAAAAGGCGTAGTTCCAGCAAGGAACCACGGGCCAGGCATGGTCCAGGGAGGGACAGATGGTCCTGCGGCTAATTTGCTCCCATAAATCTCAAGCTGTTGCAAATCCTCGCTGCAGCGAGTGCTGGCTCTGTGTTTCAGCCATGTGTCTGTCTCCGAGCAGCGCCGAGCAGGTGAAAGAGAAAGAGCAGAGTCTGCAGTTTTATGCTGAGTTTCCCTAGTGCCTTTTGCAGAATCGAGTATTTTGATTAAGAAATAACCCGTAATCCTCTATCTGGCTGCCAGCAGAGCTCCATGCAGCTGCTCTGGCCATGCAGGGCAGTCTCCTGCTGGAGCAGAAGTGCTTGCTGCAGAACGAGGTATTTTCTCATTAAAGCGCAGTCACAGCCGGGCCCGCATCCTGTCTCCTTGCAAACTGCTGCCAGTGAACCACAGGCTGCAGTTCAAGTCTCTGCTCAAGGTGAAGAGCAGTTCACCGCATTCAAACCACAGCTACCACTAGCCTCCCCATCTCACCAGACCTGTACCTCCTGGGAGAAGATCGAAGGCCCGGACTTGTCATTGCAATGGGGCTGAGGAGCACCTGTGCCGTGGTACTGGCTCTTTGTTATTTTCCTGCTTTTGCCTTCCTGCCTCCTTGGAGGAGAGAAGAAGAAACGATCTCTCCTTCCCCCTGGAGTTTTGTCCCTATTGTGGCGCAAGGGACATTTGCAGACTCAAGCTCTGGCAGGCTGGCAATGCCTGACGCCCTCCCCCCCCCGCCCGTTGCAGCTGGGGCTGGGATCACTGACCACTTGACCACGATCACCCTGCCCTGAAGGCTGAGCCCGGTGGCCTCCTGTGCAGCCTGGGCTGGGTGAGCGGGGCGCAGGCTGGAGCCCAGCCAGCAGATGGGCATGCTGGGACTGAGCGGGGAAGAGGGCATGTTGGGCTTGAGATGGGTTTGGGCAGCAGAAGGGAGCAGTGGAAAATAGCTACCTGTGGGAGGTCAGTAGTAAGGTAGCAGTACAGAGATCTTCATTTCAGAGTCAAAGGGGCAGAAGGAGATAAGTGTCCAGGTCACTTTTTCTGCAAGAGACGCTAACCTTCATCAGAGGCATCAAGTCTCTGGTGTCTGGGTCCTGTTGTGGGTTAGGGAGGGTATCTAGGAGTGTGTGAGACCTCCCCAGCACGAGCCTATAAAAGACAGGCAAGTAGTTATCTGCAGTGTTGGAATGTTTTCCCTGTCATTTACTCATTAACCGAGACCCATTGCTCTGCTCTGTGTTAGCCCTTGAGTGCCACGTACCCGTGTGTTTGCTGAGCTGAGCTTCTTGCACACTGAAGCGGGACAGTCTACGGTCACACAGTGTTAGGTGGGATCTGCTCTGCATCCACGGCTGCTTTGGGGGAAAATGTTAGCTTTCTACATAGTATAGCTGAGTGACCCATGATATTAAGGGTACCAGACGCCTCACAATTTAAATTGCACATTTTAACAAAGTCCAAACACCCACCTTGTTCTGAATTTGGGGTTTGATGCCCCATATTTCCGGTCCTGTCACACCATGATGTGCAACTGCAGTTGTAACAACATGGTCTGCCTGGCTTAGCACCCATCCAAATGAGGCCCTTGTGCAGCTGTGATGGACACACATATGGCAAGGACAGCATGACATGGCCATGCTAAATCCCCAAAGGACTGTGAGTGGGTCACGCCATTTAAGTGCTGCTTTCTGTCTGGCAAAGTGTGTTCACTCTCCAGCTCTTCCATGTCACTTGAGCTGGAGCAGCAGTATCAGTTTTCATCCTCTCCTATTTGATTTGCAGGCTCCACCAGTCTTCTGGATATCTCTTCCAGTATTTTCATCTCACAGTCATTTCAGTATGTTCAGCCCGTGCTCTCATCTAACAACTACCTGCTCCCTCTTAGGCATCCCACGATCCTCCAAGGCTCACACCGATTCTGCAGAGCAAGTGCATCAAACAGCAGGACGCCTTGCTGGTAACTCCTGCAAGGCATTGCAGAGAGGATGGATGCCCAAAAATTCAACGCTATAGAGACTGCACATACCAGGAGCTGAAACATCAGAGCTGTTAGGCTTAAGACAGTCTGTTTGCCCTGACATTGCTGCAGGTGGGTGGGGGGGACAGATGGGAATGAGAGCGCATCACATACTATATTTTTTTGCAAGAAAGGGAGAACTTTACATAGCTGACCATCTCTGCCATGGTACAGAATTGGAGAAGAGTGCTTCCTTTCAGTCCAAAGTTTAATAGTGAGCTTTCCCTGAATGGTGGGATGTAAAGGCTTATCCCCTCCTAGATGGTCTCTCATAGCTGACTCCCTCCTCAGCATCCTGTTTTCTGAGACTCGGCTTCTTTTGATAATTCAAGAGAGAGTTGGAGAGATATAGGCCCATCCAAAGGGACATCTGTAGATATGTGTAAGACAGATCACAGGAATCACTGTCCTGCTGTTGCATCTTTTTCCCTTTTGGAGTGGCTTGATGGATTTGAGATGGCTGAAGTCTGATAATGTGAATCCAACATTCAGCGTCCCAGCTTCACAGTCACTCTTATGAACCTAGACTTAGATTATCGACAAGAACATAGGTGCAGAAACATGGCTGAATTCAGCGGGAGTCAGAGGCCTAAACACTCTTGAGGACCTGAGTTCACCTTTCTCAAGTCAGCCATCCGAGCTTAATGGCTTCTTTGGAAAACACAATCTTTGCCATGAAGCTCTTGTATGCTTAAGGACACTATAGGATAGTTATAATGGACAACAATATAATTTTGAGCCTAAAATCATTACTGAAGTCCCATATCAGAACAGCTTAGTGTACAGCAGGTTGCAATAAAGAAAGGCAATGGCTTAAATGTACCGTGTTTCTTGTGCCAGTGGATGAAATGAGCACACGAAGGAAACATGATTCTTTAGTGTATGCAAATTTATTCAACTCTGCAATTATTTATTTACAACTAATGACTGATACCAACAGATGAGGTAAAAATATGAGGTATTGATATGAGTATAACATTTAAAAATGCAATTATCATAATGTATTCTCAATGGCAATGTAACAATACAAAATACTGTGGTAGCTGAATGGTAGACATAGCATAATGTGCATTTTAAAGAAATCTTATGTCATTGATACATGGCTTAGAGATGCCAGAAGCACCCGACAGGGCTTCTGCAAGGGTAGGAGGACAACCCTACCTTGCTAACAGTGGCAGGTGGCACAGAGCCCCTTCCAACTGAGCAATGACTTGTCAGACAGGATAAAACCACTGTCCAGGTTTTCCCTTCATTTCCTTAAGAAATTATTTACTGTCAGACAATTGCCATTCCGAGGGCCAGAAATTCTGCGTCCATTAATACTGAGGCACTATTGTATTCATTTCTGCAAACTATTGTAGCAGAAGTGCTCTAATTGCTTGTCTTTTGGAATGAAAGCCAGCACGAAACCTGCTGCCATGTCTAGAGGCATTTGGGGAGGAGGTGCCGCTTTCTGGGATGGCAGTCCCACTGGAACATGGGGACTGGCCTTGCCCCACCAGCTCACAAGCCACCGCTTGGTCCCAGGAAGGCTGGATGTGGGCAGCAGTGGTGCCCTGTGGCTGGCGATTGCCAGACCTCAACATGGCCACGTAAGCGTGTGAGTGCTCCCCTGTCTTTAAGAGTTAAAAACATGCAATAGTTGCACACGCCAACTATTGTTGGCCATAAATTCGAGGCAGGCGCTCACGGGCAGCCAACCTCCCTGATCCTGTGAGTTGCATGACACCATGTGTGTGAGACAAAGAGACGGGGGAAGGGAAGACAACAGTGACTTTTTCGGGGTCCTGCTGCTCTATGACATGACGCTGCCCCTGTCCACCCTGAGCTCCTACCAGCTCGCTTCCTCGGGTTGCAGGGCTGTCCCCCACCAGCACAGCCCTTATGTGTGTGCATGATGGCACGTGGGATTGTGCTCTAGCAGCAATCAAGGATGGCACATGGTCCACCCCACAGCCCCCATACCTGGGGCAGATTCAAAGCACTGGCAGTGGCACTCCATGAAAAGCCTTCTCCTCTGTAGCTTCATGTAGGATATGTATCCCACTTAATTGACCTCATACTAAATCTTAGTGGATTTTGTTGGAAGGACTGAGCTAAAACACTGGCTATGAATGACTCAGCTGGTTTATGCAGCAATAAATAAAGTCAAAGTGAACAAACGTGATTAATGAAGAACAGTATTAACAGGCTTGTACATTCTTATTGAATCATAGATGTAATATAATTTTTGGTCTTAGGGTAGTTAAAAACCAAACAGAACCCTGCCTCAAACGTAATGTCAACAAATTATTATTATTACTTTTAAAGCATTCTTCCATTAGCAAAATAATAGGTCCCTGAAAATTAAATGATGCAATAGGCTTAAATGGCTCCTACTCCTCATAGTCAGGGGCTAATCCTGCTCCCACCGATGCCTACAGAGGCAGGATCATGCAGATCAGTGCGATATAATATGAAAATGCTCGCTGTTACTATAAAAGCAGTCTTTTCAAGCATAGTCTGCATTTAGTCTTTTAAATCTCCAAGGTGTGTTTAAAAGCTTAAAAAAAGTTTAGTTATTTGTATAGTAAGAATATGAAAAGGCATGGTATTCATCTGCATGTCTTCGTGTGCACTGGTTGTGGAAAATCTGCTTTGGAGTTTCTGAACAATTAGCCATCTCTATGGGAGAAGGAAAGAACAACACAGAAACGCTTACTCAGAACCTAGAGAAAATGCTAAAAAAAAAAAAAGATTTACAGCTTAATAACTTACCGGTCTGGTTTCAGACACCTCAGTACACACAGTGTTATCTTGTACTCTCCAAGAATGAGCAGTTACTATGATCGCTGCACATAGTGAGGTTCTCTAGTGGCAGACATACCATTAAGTAAGGCAATAGGTAAGTTTTCAACACCTTGTACACAAACTTTCTGCAGCTGAATAGAAATGGCCTTCAAAATGTCTATCTCAGTTACATTTCCATGTGTTTTATTTGGTGAAACTGATCCACTCCTCATTATTTTTAAACGTACAGTAGCCTCCCTCCTCCTTCGTTCTTCTAATTTTTCCTACATCTATTTCTAGGTACCTTCTCACAGCATACACAAACACGAAACATATTTGACAACAGGCGTTTCGGTTATCACACGGATTATGCCTGGTAGTCCTGTGATAATAGCAAACACAGCTTATGTAGCAGTGACACACTAAGAAACAAGTGACAGATTCATTTAAGGTCCAACTGATGCAAGTGATTTGCACTGAGTTATATACAAAATAATTAATTTATACATATACATATATATAGATATAATATAGATAAATATATACATACTGTACATAATTTATGTACAATTAAAATAAGCTTCTTAGAAGCCTTTAAATACCAGAGTTCTGTAACACACAATTAATGGCAATAGTCTGATTTTAAAGTAATAATGATAAAAGCTCTCTGAAGAAATGTTTACTTCAATAATTGAAATTAATACAGAAGGGATGTGGCGGGGGGGAGGTGAAGTGTCCAGAATAAAAGAACTTTCCTATAAAATTCCTGTTTCACCTTTGTACAGACCCAGGTCTGTTCAAATTTCTGCAGCTTAAATAAGATCTTTGCTTTCAGCCTTCTTGTTCCCTGCCAGACCCCGATTTATGCTCGCACGTTCCCAGGAACACTGCCTCAGATTTTTGTTTCTGGTCCCTCGGCAATCAGAGGCTGAAATGAGTTTCTGATCCTGGCAACTTCTGCTGCACACAGATGTCCAAAGCCTTTGTTGTACCACTCTGGGGAATGTCCTCTGAAGAAATGGAAAGAGAATTATTGAGAAACTCAAATACTCAAGAAATGCGCCCCGCGGGAATGGGCTTGCCATGCTTCCTACTCCCTGCTGCCCACGGTGGTGGTGGAACTTCAAATACTTGTCATTGTAAGTGTACTCTGAAGTTCTCCCTTGCAGTAATCAAATAAGCAGATTTTATTTCTATGATCACATCGTAACAGTGGTAGACGCTGAGCAGAGAAATGAGCTTGGTGGATAGAAAAGACTGCAGAAAGACTCCAAAGCAGCAAAGCTACATTGACCATGTCCTCTGTTCCCAACACCTCCCCTCCCTGAGCTGGACATTTTTGCCCTGCTGAATGGACATCTGCTTTTTGCAGGTGGGATACTTACTTTAGGTCAATTCTGCAGATGTGGGTCAGCCTGGCTTTTCCTGAGCCACAAGGCTCTATCAAGTACTGAGAGTCCATCACGATGGCTCGCACAGCTCCCATAAGAGGAGCCTCTTCGTGCTCCACAGAGATGGCAACCAGCATGCACATCCCCTTTGGCAAATCTGTCCTCCATGTCCTGCAGCAACACATTCAAGACAGGATCACTTTAGTAACAAAACTTTTGGGCACACGAGTAAGAACCAGAACTAAAGGCACAGTTTGCTTGTCTGCCTATCTTTTTGTTGTTGCCTGCAATGCCACTGGACCACTCTAAGAGTCCCTGGAGGAGTTTCGTCTTCCCCAGTTAGGAGTCTGACCATGATGTGGAATGGCCACCCTTCTATGTTGTTGCAGGCTCCAGCTGGAGAAGTTTTGCTTCTCTACCTGAGCATTTTGTAACCATTATGTATTACAGGGTATGATACAGCCTTTTGCAGACAGAAGTTTTGGAAAGGAGATAAAGTGAGCATAAGCCATCCAGCAAAGGCTGAAATATTGCATTGTACCCATGCAGACTTACAGAACAACAAATACAGTTTAGCACAGCAGAAATCCTCACTGCTACCCACATTGACTTCTGAAACTCCTAGAACATGTTTCAAGGGCATCTGAATTAAAAACAGAATGTCCTTTTATTTTTTCCCTCTCCCAAGTTTCAAGCCTCTCTTACATGCTGCAGAAATTTTCCACCAAGTTCAGGAGCCCTAGACTTTAATACTTGATATTTTTTTTCTTGTTCTGTAAGCATTCTCTTCATATTCTGGCATCTCATATTTTTCTCCTCTGCTCTTTTCTATGCTGTGGGAAGAAATGAGAAATTCCCACTGTGCTGTGTAATGTGCATCATTTTGCCATGGACTGTCTGAGACAGGGATTACGCTACCTTGGGAAGTATCATGTTTTAGCAGGTAAGCTGCTTTCAAGGACTGTTGAAGTTTGGACTTCAGCAGATAATTTTAACATTCCTATATGAAATTGAGCTGTTATTCACTGTAGGAAGACACTGACTTCAGAAAGTTTTACATGTGTCTGTGCATTGATAAAAATGATGAGCTATCTTGGCAGATGAAACACATGGAGAGCAGGAAATCACACCTCAGATCTACTGTGAAATGCTGAACCAGCAACTGTGAATGCCTGTACAGTGCTTAGATGTGACTGTATCATTTTGGTAACTACGTGGCACTTACTTGGGCCATTTCTGAAGTAGAAAACTATGTATCCCAGAGATTGCAGAAGACTTATTCCTATTCCCAGTAATATGGATTTAGGCCAGTTTCTGTACTTCTCTAAATATCTTACAGTAGTAAAAACAGGCATGGCACCTAAGTCACAGAGATGCTGTGATACTTAATGAACATTAAACATGTGAGGAACCTTTAATGAAAAGCGATGCCTGTGCAGGGCAGCTGAGAGCTCCATCAGATCCCAGGCATATAAAACATCACCCCTATTCTCTTAACCATTAGAGCCTTCTCAAGGGAGCCTAATCCCCTTGTTATGACTGTTAAATTGAAAAAAAAAAAAAGAACAACTAAGTTTATCCTTTCACAGGCAAAAGTTTGATTGGGAAGGACAAAATTGCCATCTGTTAAAATATATTTATTCACGTCCCCAGAAGTGAATTATAATTTCACTGTTCACTTCCCACCAATCATAAGGTATCAAATTGACTGCGATATCGCTGGCTAACCTTGCTCCAGACTTAATGATATAAATCAAAAGAGATAAACAACAGAATCTGACAGATCTGCCTGATGGCTGTTTTCATCCCTTAAAAACCCACCAGGACTCAGTTTTATGATATGTATTTCAGTCCTTGGGGGTCATTCTGCCTGGGTTAGTAAAAAGAATAAGAACTCAATGGCAAGATTTTTCTTTAACTGATGTGACTGCACAGCAGGTCTTTAGAGATCATAAAACACCATGAAGCCTAATAGTGAACTAAGTGGCAAATAAGAGGACAGAATTATGGTCATCAAAACCTCCCCACCGCTCCCAAACAATCTTCTTGGTGCTATGCAGAGGGCCAAATTTATCACTGGTTTAAGTCAATAATATTATATAAGAAAATTAATTATAAAATATTTAATTTAGTCCAGTGTACTGTGGGAAGGCAAAGGAAATAGAGTAATGGGAGGACTGGTGTTTTAACATTATAAAGAACTTACAGAAAATATTTTTTAAATCTTCCCCAAAGAGTTCCAATAATTCTTCCCTTATACCGACAGTATCTGCATGTTATCATTCTCTAAGAGAATACTGAAGTTCATAAAAGGGATGTACTATTATAATTATATTTTACTGGGCTCATCTTTTTCCTTCAATCTTTGTTCCCTCTAATACAATTCTGACTCACTGGACTATTTCCTTTGTCAAAACTGCTTAGTATTTCTCTGGCACATCATTTCAACCAAAGAAAGCAGAGACCAAGAACAGGAATGCACAAAATCATCCTGAAATAAATAACTGTAGGAATTACCCTGTAAGTGAAATATGGCAGCAGCTCCACAATAGCTCCTAGCAAGCAAAGGGCCAGGATTTCAAAGGCAGAGGGTACATAAGAGCAATTTTTTTTATCTGTTCTCTATAGGCAGAGAGACAATGGCAGAACTGGGATTGAATTTGGAATATTGATACACAGCTATACATTTATTTGAGAGATGTCATCCCCTGGAAGGCAGTCAGAATACATATCTACTGCCCCTTTCTGTTCATTTCCACATTAGGATTTTTATGGGTTAGCATTTCTTGGTCTACAAAGACTCCAACTGCAAATCTAAAATAACAACTTATATAGACATCATATAACAACCTTAGCTTAAAAGCATCACTATCTTCTCTACTGAACATTCGGCTCTTAAACATCAAACATTCCCCAGAGAACAGCAAAAGCAGTGTAAAAAAACAATTTGGTTCTATTTGCCCTGTTTTGACAACAAACAAAGCTAAGAGAGAATAGCAGCTATTATCAGACATCTGTTCTAAGGAAGAAATTATATTTATGGCCTCAGGAGTATATGCTGCTCAAATTACATCAGAGAAAAGGTCAGCATGCTCTAGGGGTACAATTTTAATTCCGTTTAAGAAATCACCACTGCTGTCCTGAAGTAGAGCTCTCGAAGAACAATTATACAGATGCAAAGGCTGAGATAAGACCAGATCTTCCTTGTATGCACTGCAGGAAGCAAAGGTACTGAAGAACTGCCCTTAGCTTACCTTAGAACAACAAAGTCTCGGACGGGATGAGGAGCCATGCTGTTCAAAACATACTGGTAAACTTCTGTCTGCTTGTCCAGGCTCTCGACCACCTTCCACTGCAAGAAGTCTTCATCCCAGAGGTGACGTTCTCTCAGTACTCGGTTCAGGACAACTGATGGGGGGGCTTCAACTTCCACTGAGGCTTTCCAAAGCCTTAGGGGGTTCCCATCCCCAACCTGGAGCAAAGTAACAAAGAACATAAAACTCCGTGATCTATATGCATATGTTCAGCAGAGGATAACTGATGACAGAATCTTGGTATGGGTATCTGGCTTGAGCTTAAGAGCACGCATATTTCCCTGCTAACCATCACTATTATTGCTATTGCTGCTGCTCTTCTGTATGTGAGAACATATGCATACTAGTCCCGGGTGGAAAACTGAAGTGATACATTACTTCTGCTCTCACCCCAGTGCATACCTGGACAAGTTCCCATAGCGCCAGTGGAGTTGCTGCATTATTTCTGGTGTGACAGACACTTTTTCAACCCCAAGCATCCTAACTGTAATGAAGAATATGTCTGTGTGTAGACGTAAAAACAGATGAAAGGAGAGACCAAAACCCTGGGCTGAAATAAAGCTACCACCTTGGGCAATCTGATGCGCTAGCTGGGACTGAGGGTCAATTAACTCTCCTGGTTAATTGGTGGAAGAGCAGAACACATGTTGATTCACTTATCTGTCACATCTGTCACATCTGTGTATCTACACAGATGTTTGCTCCTCAAAATATCCACAAGGGAAGTACTGGGAAAATGCCTTTCAAAGAAGGCACACACAAACTGCTTGCTAACTCTTCCTAGCTCACGGCTCCTGTTACTTGTTACACCTCCACAGCATGCAATAAAGGGAGTGGAAAGTGCTAGGTTACGTAAAAGATGAATATCCTAAATTCCACACATACAGCATATCTGCATGGTTTTAGGGCTGTCATATTTCAGGCAGCAAACAAGTTAAATGTAAGCACTTGATCTTGCAAGCCCTGCTTTTCTAACCCCTCCCTACCCTGGCATCCTCATGGACCCATGCTAGTGCTCCAGAAACCTCCGGCACCTCCCACAGGCACAGGACTGTGTCCCCAGAAACCCAAGTCCCACCTTAAATTATTTTACGTAGTCATAATTCCTCCTCCCCAAAGCTCTCTGTTCCCCTGTCCTCCTGCCCAAGAGCCTCAGGAGCTCCCAGTCCCCTCTGTAGTCTCACATACCCTTGACCCCAGACGTGCGTGCGCCCCTATTCACTCCCTCCCCTCTCCCACATCCTACTCCCACCTAAGCCCTGCTACTCCCTCCCCAACCTGGCTTTCCCTGCAGAAGTGACGGAGCCTGGAACAACTTTGGAAATTTTGGTAAAGGCTGCAGATATCAAAAATCCACTGGAAACAAGGACAAGAGGATCAAGGGTAAAACTGGCAATGTGGCTGGCCTGGATAGTAAAGCAGCAGGCAGCCTGAAGAGGTTTTTTAATACCTGTGTTCTGGCTGTGTTCTCCAAACTGCTGGCAAACAACAGGAGATAGTCAGAAACTTTGCCTGTGCCCCAGTCAAAGAGCTTACCCAGGCAATGCTACCTGTTGTTTAAAGTCTCAGCTCGTGCTCTGGTTGTGTTGTCTGCTCTATCACTTTATCCATTTTGGAGACCTTGGCTTGCTTTGTGTGCCCTTTTCTGGAATCTCATACTTGAATCAGTATTTTATTACATTTTTAACTGCTTTTAGTAGTCTTTTAAAAAAAATTGTGGACCTCACCAGACAGAAGCCATGCAACAGGTCAAGGTGTCCCACAGCTAGGCTGTATTTTGCTTTGGTTTCTTTACTGCTTCTTCCACGTCTCCCCAAATTACCTTTTTGTACGCAAGTTCTGTGTTCTCTATACTGGAACATGTGACCCATCCTTTGAATTTCTCTTTTGCTTCTTTCTGGAGATTCTGCATGAGACTTTCCAGGTACATCTGATAGTTCCCCCTTTCCTCATCCACTTGTTTCCCGAGCTCATCCAGGGTGGGAGAATGTACTTCAGCATCAACGTAGGAGTTTCGGGACTGGGTGACCATCTCATGAGGGACCTGTGCCACAGAATGGAGGGAAACATACAGGGAAAACCTCCTGCTGAGAATTTCTTCTTACAGCAATGTGTTTCTAGACTGATGGACCATTCAGCATCCAATTGCAATGAGCCTATGAGCTGTAAAATGGATACCTATTTCTGTCTTTGCTTCTTATGTAAGATGAGAAATCAAAATCGCGTAATGAAACGTTCCATGGCTCAGAATAGCAGTACTCATGTGGAACCATATTAGACTGACCAACTGTATGTCAACACACCCGTCTTACTCCTCTAGCCCCCAGAGAATAGATCGAGGGCAGCCCTGAGGAGAGGGACTTGGGGGTGTTGGTAGATGAGAAGCTCAACATGAGCTGGCAATGTACACTGGCAGCCCAGAAAGCCAACTGCATCCTGGGCTGCATCAAGAGAAGTGTGGCCAGCGGGTTGAAGGAGGTGATTCTGCCCCTCTACTCTGTTCTGGTGGGACCCCACCTAGAGTACCGTGTCCAGCTCTGGAGCCCCCAGCATAAGAAGGATGTGGACCTGTTGGAGTGGGTCCAGAGGAGGGCCACAAAGATGATCAGAGGGTTAGAGCACCTCTGCTATGAGGACAGGCTGAGAGAGTTGGGTCTGTTCAGCCTGGAGAAGAGAAGGCTCCAGGGAGACCTTATAGCAGCCTTCCAGTATCTGAAAGGGGCCTACAAGAAAGCTGGAGAGGGACTTTTTACAAGGGCATGTAGTGATAGGACGAGGGGTAATGGCTTCAAACTGGAAGAGGGGAGATTTAGAATAGATCTCAGGAAGAAATTTTTCACTATGCGGGTGGTGAGGCACTGGAACAGGTTGCCCAGGGAAGTTGTGGATGCCCCATCCCTGGAAGTGTTCAAGGCCAGGTTGGATAAGGCTTTGAGCAATCTGGTGTAGTAGGAGGTGTCCTTGCCCATGGCAGGGGGGTTGGAACTAGATGATCTTTAAGGTCCCTTCCAACCTAAACCATTCTGTGATTCTATAAAATGTTGCCTTTTGCTTCTGGGGAAGGGAGATATGAGCATTCTCTCTCCTCCACCTGCAGTGAAAGATGCAGGGAGACTGCATCTCCTTATGTATTTTCAACTTTATTGCATGACACACAGAAATAAAGTATATCAGCTCTTCTTTTTGAGATGAATACGTTTTAATTGAGGTGCTAAAAGCATTATAATAATATGAAATGTTAAACCAGCAGATTTTTATTTTAATTATACTAAGATTTCCTAATCAAGTAATTTGGGTTGAAAACTGCCACAGAGTAATTATCCTGCGTTTTTAATAGTTGAGTCTTTGAATGCTAGAAGGGAACAGTCATAAAGAAATGAGATAAATAAACTTTAGATGGAGCAAGTTTACAAATATGTGAGGCACCATCAATCTCTGAGCTAATACAAGACAGAAAATGTAAGCATAAACATAAATACTTCAAAGGATGCTGCATTATGTGCCCATGAATAATGCTGTTTGAGTCTCTCACTCACCTCAAAAAGTTTGTTGCATTCCATTATCATGTGAGCAAGTCCCTGAGTAGCTGCCAGGTTTTCACTGAGGTCCTTCTGATCTGGCTTCCCTGTTGCATATTTTTTCTGTATTACTCTGTAATTGAATTCAGTGTCTCAGGTAAAAAGAGCTGAATGTTTTTAATAGGAAAGCAGACAGCAGCAGGATGTTCAGAACACCAGAGAGAAAAGCCTATCTTTAGTTTTTATTTATCACAAAGATTGCTCAGACTGTTGGGCCTTTTTTAAAGGAAAAATGTTTATGTAAATTATTGTTGAGCCAAAAGTAGAAACAGGAAAGGTTATGCATGTCCTGCATTAGGTATTGTACATTTTGAAATTGATTTTTAACAGACACGATGTACAGTGGTTTATGTTGTTACTGCTTAAAGTGCTTGCTCAGACACTGGTTATACAGGTACATGACCAAGAATCCCTGTATTCAGAACCAGATGGAGGAAAAAAAGCCCGAAGGGACATCAGGTTGGGACCACTAATGTTTAGGAGGGTCTATGCTCTGTTTAGTCTACACTGACCATGTTACATGCCATCTTAACGTGGCCTGAAAGAAACTCAGTTTCCCAAGTGGCAGAACGTAGACAGAAAATACAGAGTGAAAAAGCACTCCCTGAAAATCTATGTATTAAAATCCTTTAAAACATGGTCAATCTTTGACTTCAACAAAAGCAAAATCAGGCTCTTTCCCCTCACAGAAGCCAACATTACTTATGCAAAACTCACTAGTGCCCCATTGAAATTCTGCACGGAAAGCAGGCACTGCATATCACAACAGACAGCCAGAAACGCCTGCTGGGCTTGTGAAAACACCTTCTGTGCACGTACAAGTGTGCTTCTAGCTCTGCAGTGTGGGCTTTCCCCTCTTGCTGAAGCCATGCCCTGTGTAACGTGCTGGAAAGCAGATGCTTTGGAAAATTTTATCCTGCGTACCTTTAGAAACACTGAAAGCATCATTTTGCATTAAGGATATGACTATTTGTGGTGTTGAGAAGAAAATTACCTCGGTGAGCTTTCTTTCTTCACTATATTGAGATGGAAGAGGGAAGGGGCCAGACAAACAGCTATGTTCATAGGAGTCATCTGATTCTCCTCCACGGAGGTGACGTCGCTCAGGAAGCACAGCAGAGTCTGCAAAACCTCCCGGTTCTCATCGGACATCAGCATGATGGCTGCCTGCACCGCCTGCAGCCGCTGCTCCTTGGGGACGTCTGAGGAAAAGCAAGGGACGTTCAAGGGGGTCAAGTGCAAGATCAGATAAAGAGCCAGGAACAAGACAGAGTTAGCACAGGCATTCACACTCTGGGCATGGCTTTCTGAAGAGGCAGATGACAGGGGATGACGGGGAGAAGACCAGCTGGTTGTTGGAGGGCTGTGGTATTTGCTCCTCTATCAAGCAGAGCTCGCCTAGCCAGTGTATGACATTTCTCTGCTCATTTGAAAGGCTCTTCTCCAAGAAAGAGACTGAACTTCATTTAAAGTTTATGCAGGGAGAGTAGTACTCAGTAATCCTATCTTTAAATGGTATTTTTCAGGTTTCTTTTGTCCCCTAGGAAGACAGTTCAAAAGTCTTAGGGAAGCTTCAGGAAAATACTTACACTTGTGTCCTAAACCATAAAAAGAGTTTAATGAAAGCAGTAATGGATATGCTTAAATAGCATCTCAGACAGATTAATTTCTGAAACTACCGTAAGTTTCCTCAGTTTGGACTTGGAGCCCTCCTCTGGGTATTACATACGCTCTATATAATCGAACGGAAGAAGAACAAAAGCAGATTTACAGTACAGGGAACAGCCAGCTTTTAAGCTTGCTAGCCTTGTACAAGCACTTTATTTTAAAAGCTTTCAGACATGAATGACAAACTGAACACAATGCTTCTGATTTTCTAGAAGCGGCAATGCCAGGTCTTTCTGAGAAGTCAGAGGAGCTTTTGCTAAATCCATGCATCATGTCTTTGCTCCCCACATAGCCTCCTGGTACTCCCTCACCTGTACTGTTGCACTGGTGGGTCTGATGCATAGAGAAGATGACCAGCCAGTCCTTCAAGTCATAGGTTAACATTAGGCAACTGAGAGTTTTAGGGAAATGGAGAAAGTTTCATCAATGCTATGCCATATAGACTACTACGATAATCATCTCATCCAGAGTCCTCTGCGTTACAACAAACCCAGCCATTCTGGATATATGAAAAAGGTCCTGGATATATGAAAAAGATCTTCAGTGAGTCTCAGAAAATCAGAAATCCCTTGCCAAGACACTAAGAGAGGAAAAATCCTTCCTAACTTCACATTAGTAATTTGTTAAACAGGATGAAGGGGAAGAAAAACTCCCAGCTACGGATTTATTTAATTGCAGACATTATGAAATACAATTGGTATCCCAGCAATTTGCAACATTTTTCTTTCTGTGAAAGAAGTTTTGTCAGTACCGTCTAAAAAAGAAAAATATATTTGCTGTTGGTTACATGGAAAAAATCCCACTGCTACTCATTCTTCGTCCAAACATTGGTCTCCAGTGCCTACAGAGCCCATCTTTTCTTGTTCCCACCTTGGTTTAAACAGACCCATCCTCAAATCTTTCTGAAATCCTTTAAGCATCGGTGCAGTTCAAGAAAATCTTTCCTAGCACTTTTGTTCCCCTCCGATCAGTGTAAAGAAAAGTTCTTCAGACTTCCCACTGCAGTTCCATGTAGAGTTACAGAGTCAGCCCGTGCCCCTTTTGACAGCATTTTTTTGTTGGCTGCTAGCGATGTTTCACCATTCAGCCTTGTGGCTGTTGTGAATCCTAATGCCAGGCTCCTGACTTGGAGATGGGGATTCCTTCTGGCTACGGACCAAATAACACTGATGACATTGAGATCTGCCACATTTCTTTTCCTTTGGCAAGGGGGTAGTTTACTTGCAGTCTCTCCTACGGCAACATAGGACCTTCCAGTTTTCATCAAGCAATAGTTTAAAGGTAATTTGTTTGCAAGGACATATAGAACATGTCCTTCTAGTGGATAATCTTCTCCTTGGTCACTTCACTGATGGAAACAATTGTGATTGCTATTCTATTAGCATCAGGAATTTCTGTTGCTTTTCTGAACAGCCTCACCGATGTGTGCATAGGCAGACAAGACCTGCAACTTGTGAGCAGGAAAGAAGAGGGGGGGATCATAGAATCACCTAGGTTGGAAGGGACCTTTAAGATCATCAAGTCCAAACATAAACCTAACATTGCAAAACCACCACTAAACCACGTCCCTCAGCACCACGTCTACCTGTCTTTTAAATACCTCCAGGGATGGTGACTCCACCATTTCCCTGGGCAGCCTGTTCCAATGTTTGATGACCCTTTTGGTGAAGAAATTTTCCCTAATATCCAATCTAAACCTCCCCTGGCACAACTTTAGGCCACTTCCTCTCGTCCTATCACTTGTTACTTGGGAGAAGAGATCGATCCCCACCTCACTACAACCTCCTTTCAGGTAGTTGTAGAGAGCGGCAAGGTCTCCCCTGAGCCTCCTTTTCTCCAGACTAAACAACCCCAATTCCCTCAGCTGCTCCTCATAAGACTTGTTCTCTAGGTCTTTCACCAGCTTCGTTGCCCTTCTGTGGACACTCTCCAGCACCTCAATGTCTTTCTTGTAGTGAGGGGCCCAAAAATTATCAGCATTTGGAATTTCTGTTGCTTTTCTGAACAGCCTCACTGATGTGCACATAAGCAGACAAGACCTGCACCTTGTGAGCAGGAAAGAAGAGCGGGAAATGATGGTCCAGGACTAGGCACCAACTGTTTCAGTTTACTTGTGTCCCAAGACATCATGTATGACCAAATCCACTAAATTTATTTGCAATGCTGTCTCTCATGTGCAGGATCACAGCATTCCTCTACCAGCTACAGACACTGTGATGTTAAATACATTAGCGATTATGTGCCACAGACAGATTTTTACAGTAAAGGGAGGCATGGAAGTAACTTAGATTCTTTAGCACTGGGATTATACAGTGTTTAAAAATGGCTTTCTATTGTTTTGGCAGCTGAAACGTCTGCAAGTGAAAAGACTAGACACACTTCTCTTTAGTGCTTCCAATTATTTGGCTTAGGCTGGCTGGGTACACTTTTCTGTTTCTGCCAGAGCACCGGCTGACTGGCCTTCATAATGGACATTGTCAGGAAAAAACTCTAATTCCTCTGGCGTTTCAGTGTTTTCCTCATTGTTTATTTCTCCCTCAGTCTGGAGGAGAGATACATAGTCATTTCCTGATTTACAGGGATTTTCATCATGTCGATGCATTTCAGTCTCAGATTTTGCTGAAGACTGCTTATGCTGAAATGAAAAGAAGAAATCCTGGTTTTTTCTCTTTCTGAGATCTTTACATAGAAGCTGAGGATGTAAACGAAGGCAGCTTCTTGCTTTCATGTATTTTTTATTGACTATAATGAAAAGACAAATAATAAGAAGTCACATCAAAGAAGGGGACTGCATAGGCACATGTTCTCATGATCAAGTACCACTTCTCCATGCCCAGAAGACTCACTTGCATTGACATGTCTGCATGAAATGAGACCACAGTTTGAAGAAATCTGAAAAAAAATGAGTCTTTGAGCTTTTTATGTCCATGGCAGCCTGTCCTTCTGGCTTCTTTCTGATTGCGAGGCTGATATTTTCAAAGCCTCTCAAGATTTGAACAGTCTTTTCATTAAATTTGCTAGTATTTTGACGCTGAAACCTTTAGGTGGTTCTAAAAATCTCTCAGTGAAAGATTTTGAGGGCAGAGAGGTTCTTTTATACATCTAAAAGGTGTGCAGAAAAAATCCCACTCAGTGTTAACATACCAAAATTATGTACAATATATTATTATACAATATATATTATTATATAATTGTTTATAATAATTAAAATATTGGAACTTACATTGGTAGATGTGTAGAAAAGTCTCTCCTAGCTTACTTGTGAGGAGAGGTTCTGGCAAGTCCCTGAAAAATTGCTTTACCATGTCTGCCACGTCATATGCTGACTGGTCTTCATAGCTGACATTTTCTGGGGAGCTCTCATTCATCTGACGTAGGGCCTGGATTCGTGATTTCACTCCAGATTTTCGAAACAGACCCACCTAAAAAATCACCATGTTGAAATGATTTTTTTAAAAAAAAGGTTTTTTTTTAAAAATATTTATATTAAAAAAATCTATTGCAGGCAAATTAGATCATGACCAAAGCTTGGGTTGCTTATTTTACTGTAGGCAAGAACAAGAGAAACGTGCAAATGTGATGGTCATGACTTGCCCACAGTCTTGTAGACAAGTGCATGCTCTCATGATGGGACCGTAAGAGTTAATAACGCTGCTGCTCTGTATCCCATTCTAGTGGCAGGGTTCAGAGTGCATGTGGTTTCCCTGCTGCCTGAAGAGTTTAAGCAAGATGCTCAGCTGATATAAATCAGCAGTGGCTTGCTTGGCTTGGGTGACTGTCTGTTGATTTACTCCAGCTGAGAATCTAGTTCCTCATGTTTATTTGGGTATATATTTTGAAGACTAACAAGAAAATATGCTCAGTTAAGTAATAAATGCTGTGGCAAAAGATTAGTACATCCTGGTAGAGCTTTAAAATCAAGACCAAATCTATTTTTTTCCACTTCCTGCTCTCTGCTTCCAACAGTTCCCCCAAATCCCACTGAAACCCCCAGTTTGAAAGCGAGGGCCACAGAGGGATTACTTGTGCAGTGTCAGTAAGATACATTTTTATCCTGTTTGCTCTCTATTCTAAAGGAAGCGGTAATTCTTGAAATGATGCCTGCGAGTGCCTTCATGGCAGTGCTGCCCTTTTACCGCTCTTCTCAACAGTGGAATTCCCCTGGGGTGAATTCCTGAGCCTTAACCACATTATTTATTCCCAAGTGAGTTTACAGTGTTTCATTTGGGAAGTGTTAGCACTGTTTTCCTTCAGTTTTGCAGGGGGAAACGTGAAATATTGAGAAAGACCTATGAAAAAGGTGCATTTCAGGTTTGGAATCATAGACTTCTGTTCCTCCGTGCCCACTGTCTCACTGGTGGTCAGTTCAGCTTTCTGCATGGCATGCTCCACCAACAAAAATGTGTAAAGGCAAGGAAATAATGCCTTTTGGCCTTCTTCCCCTTACTTCTGCCAGCACAGAGTTCCCGTAGCTCCCTCCTCTCCGTAGAACATCCCCCATGCTCAACTATATGGTATTTAGGACTTTTGTTAACTCACACATTAACGACACTAATTACATAAATCACACACTCCTCAGCTCTGTGAGGGGATGTATTTATTTACACTGAGATGAACTGCTACCTCAGAGTGGCTGTGAGCAGCTCTTCTGCTATCTCTTCTTATTGATGAATTTAGCATCGCTTATGAGCTAAATTTATGTGTATGCAGCAGAGAACCAGAGCGTGCCCTGTGTACACCCTGGTGCACTGTATTTCTGTTCACAGGTGAAGCTCTGCTCTTCATTCTGACAGGAGAATACAAGAAAGAGCATCTGGCTCTTTTCATCTGGTTTTCCCTTTCCCTTTCTCTTCTTCTTTTTAAATCCCTTTTCCTCTTAAAAATGTGTGTTGCAGATGCAGAAGGACACACGCTATTTCTATCCAAAAAATACAGTTTTGGTGTGTGGTAGATAAATGTGACAGCAGAGGCTCAGTTCTCTGCTTTTGATAGAAAGTGTCCTTGCTGGTACAAAGAACCTTTAAAAACTTCCAGCTAAGTCTGATTCAAGAGGTCAGACATCAAATCTCACCTGTGCAATCTCCTGCGGCACATCATTCTGCTACTCTTGATCTCTGTTTTTGTTTAATGATATTTATCCAAACCAGGACACTCTTATTTCCCTTTTTCTTGGAAAAAAACATAATTAATCAAAAGAGGACAGTTCTTCACTTCATAGAAAAAGATGTTTTAGGCTCTGTTCTGCAATATTACAGACTCATTCTGTAAATAAAATGGGACTATAAATCCAGTGGTTTGTCAGAGGTTGGTCTGGCCCAATCTCTTTATTATTCTCATGCTGTGGATCATCTGCCCTGCAAGTAGCCATATGATGCATGACAGAAATAAAGATGCAGTTGAGAAAGGTGAAGCAGTTTCTATTTCACAAGTTGAAACTGAATAATATATCCTAGAAATAATGGTGAGGCTCCTCATACCATCTTAGACATTTCAGTGCCAGGAGCCAGAACTTAGAATGATTTAGAGCAACCTCAACTTTACCAAGTGCGTGCAGTAGAAGCTCTGATGCCTGTTCAGGACTCCAGACTGCCCTCTGCACTGCACAGAAGAGACACACAAGCAAGATGCTGGGGGAGACTGGAGGCTGCTCAGACCTCTGGCCAGGTATTAGGAGATGTTGAATTAAATGGTAACAAAGGATATTTCTGTAAAGCAGAGAAGCTGAATTGCCTGGAGGGGTTTGGTCTAGAAAGGTTTTTGGTGGAAAGATATTTTAAATGGTCCAAATCTGTACTTTTCCTCCTTCATTTTCTATTCAGTATTTTCCCAATTCCACTCTAAGTGGAAACTCAAGCTGAGTTGAAATGGCCCTTCACGTAGCTCTGATGCTTCCCAGCAACTAAACTCTCCCTCTTGGAGCAGATAATTTGTCTGAAACTGCCCACGGACACTCCTTTTGACTGCCTCAAATCTCTCAAGAGCTTTTTTCTTCTCTTTGGTTTTACCCTCCCTTTTACTTTCTCCCCCATTTATCCCCCCTTCTCTTTTCTCTTTCTTCCTATTGCTCTGCTTCTTTGCTGACAAGCCCATCCCTACCCCCACATCTCCTGTTGCTCATACTTGGGCAAGTGTCTCCTCCTCCAATCCCATCACTGATTCCAGGCTTGCTGCATCACTTTTCTTCCTATACGGGGTTTCCCTCCTCAGTACACAAACCCAGATTACGACAGTGATAACCAGGCTACTAAATATATTGCTCCTAGCTGTCTCTATGCATCTTCTATTAATAAATTTCCAACTGGCTATTCCTCCCATCCCTCAGCTCCTGTGCTATGTATGGTAGGCAGAACTCATCTCACCTCACCTCAATTTTGATACTGAGGAGTTAGATGACAAGGTCTGACCACTACAGAATCTCTTTACAGTCAACAGAGAGAAAGGATAGGAAGAGCCTGTGTATCCCCACTGGCTGTGAAAGGAAACAGACGTGATTCATAGCTAGGCATTTTATTTTTAGACTTCCATTTTGGCGAAAATGACTGTCACCCAACAAAATAATGTGAACAGCAACGAGAATCGTGATCAGAAAATGGAAAGATTCAGAACAGACCACTTCTATCCTTTTAGTGTGCTCAGATCTAGGAAAGCAGCAGTCCGTGGTGTAAAATAGTGGTTGCTCCTTTTGAACTTATAACTATTTAAAAGCAGTTATGGAAGAGGTCAATAATAGTAGAGGACTGAAATCATCAGCCAGGGGGTTTCTCCCACTCCGATGTTCATAAAGATACATATCCTCACCCTTAGGGGAAGAACAGTAAAAATATGATTGGTATGTCCCTGCTCTGTTAAGTTAAAGGGAATCAAAGAATCTGAAATACTTTGAGCATGAGGGCCTCCCAGCTGGCTTGTTGCAGCTAAGACCACTATAAAAGGAAATGTACCGTAATGGCTTTGGCATTGAACCCCTGCTGACCTAACTCTATCTGGATATATCTGACTTTGTCAACAGAATACTTTGAATATTTTGCTGAGTTTGCTCTCTGTTCCTGGACTTTTCTTTCTTTGCTAAGTAAATAAAATGTTTTGTACCATATCTTGTGAAATTGTGAATGCAGTTAACCCTCAGTGGCAACAGTCAAGCATAAGCGGTGCAGATATGGGTAGGAGCTGGGAGTCCTGAGCTCTGACTCAATAGACATGAAGACCTCATGGCGTTCTTTGAGGTAGGCTATTGTATACATATCAGCAGGACTGTTATAGCTACAAGAATTCAATGGAGTAGCTGGACACAAATCTCAAAATGGCAAACCGTTAGTATTGGCACTGTCTCAAATCACCAGAGGAGGTCTGGGCCCAACATGAGGTACAACAATCTTCAAATAATTCTGGTACTAAGTATAAGAAGCTTCACCATTTCTTGCTCAGGGTTTTTTTTCAGAAAAAATCAGTCGAGTCCCTGGAGTACAGTTCATACCTGATCTAGACAGTTGTTCCGTAAGTAGCGTAGTGCTTGCTGTATGCTCTGGGGAAGAGGCTGTCCTGTTCTCTGGACATGAACTATCAGAGGCACACCAAAGACGTTCTTGTCCTTGTAGTCAGGGACTTTCATCCTCTTCATGAACTTTGGCACAGACCTGAAAATTAACAGGAACAGGCTGCATCCACTCTCTCTGAGTAACACTGCTGGCAGAAATTGGTAACTGGGGGCACCTCCTTTTTTATAAAGATAGTGAAATAATGTTTAATGCACAAGACATGGACACTTAACAATCTGTATAATTAATGGATTTCTTGACAACTTTTATAAGCAGATGGCCTCTGGCTCTAAGATATAGCATAACAGTCTGTTCTAACAAAAAACTTTTACTATGCAGCTGTCATCCAGCTGAAGCCAACAGGATTTAAAGCATCCATTAGGGACTCAAAGGAATGGCACAGCAAAGCATAGTGGAGAGGATATCTGAGAGAAAAGGAGGTTCAGTCCTCTAACATGCTGAATGATTTTTATACTACCAGTTACGTGATTTAGTATTTCTATTGACTAACAATTTACAGTAATAGATGATGGTGGGAAATCCCTATGTGCCAGATTCATCCCAGGTATTATATGATTTATTCTAGTTGAGTAACTTAAGTGAAACTGGTGAGCTTGCTTTCTTCCAAAAGGGATGGTGAAAACGAGAACAAACTGGATTCCCTTTGTGGGAGTCATGATTGCAGTGGAGTTAAAAAAAAAAAAAAAGGATGAATATGACCTGAATGTGACAAAGATTTTTCTCATCTGTGTGGGAAGGAGATAAAATTTGGATTAAATGACCTACTGAAGGAGTACAGCATGTAACTTTACAGCTATTTAGAGTCCCACTCGTATAAATCCTTAGAGACTAATTATACAAACTGAAGAAATATCTGTCAGGAGGGAAAACCTCTGTACAAACAGCAGGATCTAGAATTTGCTGTATTCTAGTCTGCTTATTTGGAGTTAGTTAAGGTGAGATTCATTTCAGCACAGACATTGCCAGATAGCTGCAGGGAGCTGCACCAAAGGATCTGGGAGTTCATCTTAGAATCATAGAATCATTGAATTTTAGCTCTCTAATGGAGAGTCCCAACTGCCTCTGTACCCACTGTGGAGTAAGGGTGACCCAAACCCTCAGCCTTGGATAGAATGAGCTGCCTTTGGAGTCGCCTGTCTTTTTCCACTGACCACAGACAGCCAACTCAACTTGTTCAGATTAAACTTATAACTTTTTGGAGTGGCTGATGTCAGTGAGGCAGATCTTACATGTAGTCTCTTGTATCTGTTTTTCCATTTCTAAAGGCAAACTTGTCTTACCTAGCTCACAGTTAAATTTAGTGGGATTTTGGTGAAGTGCTTTGAACATGGAAATCGCAATGTAAATGTCAAGTCATATCATTTTTGGACTCAGTGTCTCTGTGTATTAGGGAAAGTTTCTGGTATCCTTTTGATTATTTCTCAGATCCTTATAATCTCTTATCTGTGCCCATTTCTATTCCCGTATACCTGAGTCTGCGTGCCCCATCAGGGTTCGTATACTATTAAACACGCAGGTTTCTGTAGCCAGTTGCTACAGAAGGAGCCACCTTGCCAGCACTGATGTCCCTCTGCCCTTCACTCCACTCTCTGAGTGACCAGGTAGCTGTTACAGCTGCCACAGCTGCAAGCTCCCTCTAATGCAAATCCAGGACTAGGCTAAAGCTTAGGTCTTTTGATCTGCAGAGAAAAGTTTCCTAACTGTTCTAACCCTTCTTTTAAAGCACAAACAACCCAATATCAAATACATGAAGTATCAGCAGCAGCTGTTTCTTTTCGAATCACAAAGTGAATTTTAGGGAAGACTTACTGTAAACATTTCCTACTTCTAATCACTCTCTCCTACTCCTGTTTATTTTTCTGGAACTGGAGTGTTGTTAGAGAGGCTGGGGTTGTCTCTCTGTTAGAGGACAGGAATGAAGTCAGATCTCCAGGATCTATTTCTGACTTTGCCACTGAGTCACCAGGCAGCACTGGATTAAAGGGACAGTTTCAAATTCTACAGTTTAAGTCAATTGTCCCTCCTAATTGCATTTACTGAATTTGCTATCAGAATAACAGAATTAGGAGAAGCTGTTTTCTTCTAAAAATGCCTCTGTTCCAGTTATCGATGGTACTCACCAGGTCCAGCCATGTTTGTTAGACATGGAGTACTTTTCCATGATGGCAGTGAGACGAAGCAGAGAGAATTTTTGCAGTAGATTCAGTTGGGCTGCTGACTGATTGCTGATGTGAAGTGATGCGATGGAGTGGCTCAGGCGATGAGAGATTTGGAAACTATGCCATCGTAATCGCCTTTAGCAAAAGAAACAATAGAAAAATCAGACAACTGCTTTAACTGGGCAGAAAAGGATGGTATACTGTGAGATAGGGCTGGGCAATATACAAAACATACATAAACATACACACACACATTACAGCTCATGGTGTGTCAACAGAAAGAAAATGTAGCTTGGAGGCAAATAAAACAATTGGCTCAATCTCTTTAATTTTGGAAATGCCCAAGCTTTGATTTTTTAATGTTAGATTCGCAAGTGGCTGTGGGTCCCATCCATGTACTCAGGGAAGCAGTGCTGCCTGCTATGCCCTTTAGCCCACACGTTTCCAACAGCATGTGGGAGATCTGGATTCAAATGTTCTCTCCCTGACTCAGAACCGGGGTTTGATGCCTGGTCCCTCACCTCCCAGGGGACCGGCCTGACCACCAAGGTATTTGGAGATGAGGTTCTCCAAATATCTCTATTATTAAATACTGAAGGATTTTTTTGAGAAGGGATTGAACTCTGTGTCTCCTTGGCAGCAGACGTAACCACCAAGCTATTGAGCCACTCACATCTTTTCTTTACTCCTATGTACGGGATATATTGAGAAAAAAAACTCATTTCAGTTTCTTGTTTTGCTAAACATGAGTTCTGGCTCAAATCCTAAAAAGTTTGGCACTGCTCATTTACTCAGCAGTTTCCTCGAGTTCACTCACTTGTCATGGTGGTGAGCAAGCATGGGCAGCAGTGAACCATGGCACGGCAGAATCCTCTGTGAGGACATGACAAGACTAACAGTAGATCAGAAAATGCCAGGTATTTTCTCACTGCTTTTGCACTACAAAGCCACCCTACACACAGCAGTATGGATCCGCAAAGGCCTTTACCCAGGGCTGTGCTTCCTTGGCTCAAGAGGAACTCATCCCTCTGACTTAAAACAGGTCTGCAAACTATTAACAAAATCCCGCTTTTCACTTTTATTAAGTTAATTGTATACCATCATTTCATCCAGTCACGTAAGGGACAGAGGCAGGGTAGGGAAATTCTCTTTAAGCACAAAGGGACACATTTTTGAAGCAGGCCAGTGCATAAAAAGTGCACAAGCCTACATATGCATAAATACTGGGGTGCATAACTTAGAAGACAAATTGAAAATACATCCCACAACGTATACAGGGTCCTACTATATAATCGATAGATCAAGCGAGAAAAAAAAGCCCTAGTTTGCTCTATTAAACCAATTCTCCATTGATTCCACGTAAGAATTTCCCTAGCAGGATGTCACTTCTCCCAAAGTCCCACCTTTCCTCGGGAAGTCCCCGTCCCATACAGGATGAGTATGGTACCCCGCACCTTCTGACTCCCAGGCTGAGAGCCTCTGCTTCATTATATGGTATTTCACAATCTATGGGATTGTGTACGAAATCTTCCTACCTACCTGCTTGGCCTTGTGAGAGATGCTCCCACCCCAGAGTCTCTCCTGTCCCTAACACCGGTGGCTTCTGATTCATTCAAGGATGTTCCATCTCTGTCCATGTCACTCGGTGTGGTCCGGCCATCAGAGACAGAGTTTCCTTCAAAATCAAGTGTGATCTGTGTGGGTGACTGGAAAGGCAACGATGGAGATTCCCTGACCGACACATCATCAACCGGCAGACCTGGCAACACATTCTTTGACCAGCCATCTACCACCTCCTGGAGTCCATTGACATGTTGCAAAATGTCATCTAAATGAGGAAAAAGGACATCTTTCTCTAAGTCCAGGAGGTCCCCAGTGCTAGCATACAAGTGGGAACCTGGCACGTTGTCATAAATACTAATTCTGCTCTCTTTAGGACAGCAAGCCATCAACCCAGACTCTTTTGGAGTAGAGCAGTTCTGCTTTCCCAGAGAGATGCTGCCTGTCCTCCAGTTTACACTGTTACTGTTGTCTGTAGGTGAGAGGCTTTCAATAGAAAGTGCCTTTGGGAAGGTCCCCGGTTTGTGGTCCTTGGGAATATGCACAACCAAATTCTCTTGGGAATGAAATTCATTTTTGCGGTTTTGGTCCACCACTTGCCGTAAGGCTGTTCCTGCCAGAACATCTAGGTCCTCCAGGTACATCCCACCTCTCTTGTTTGCTTCATGGCATTTGCGTTCCTTCAAACACGGTGTGCTCACCCCACTGCTGCTGTTTTCGGACTGACTGCTGTCACTGCTGGATTTGGCAGAAAAGGACAGTCCTCTTTTGACTGAATCTTGTCCTAAGTTTTGGAGATCGCCATTGACTATCTGTACACAGTGCATATCTTTCAAGGACTTCGGCTCATACTGGAGAACAGGTCCACTTATCTCTAAAGGACCTGTTCTTCCTGAGCCTTTTAGTTTTCCATGCACACCTTTTGCTTTTAGTGTCTCCATGCGTTTTAGAAAGGTTTTTGCTTTGGTTCGTGTTGGTTTCTCATTCTTCAGGTTGTCCTTGGGGGACAGGGTGGTGTTTATCGCAGTGGAGTCTTGCAGCAGTGTGCTTTCTACATCATGCTGGCCAGAGTAGTCGCAGGTTTCCCTGGCAGCGCTGTTGATGCCGGATTGACTCCTGTTGTCACTTCCCCCACTGCTCTCGCTGTGAATAGATGAGACCTCAGGTTCACTCAGATCTGTAAGGACACTCTCACTGCTTGTGGTGTTTTTCATTTTAATGTCCCCAGAAGATCCATGTCTGTCTGATTGGTGAAGCAAAGCATCAATGTCGTCCACCCGAGACCATCGTCTGCTGGTTCTTTGGAAAGTCCATTTATTACTGATAGCGCAGAGGTCTTCTTCATCTGAATCTTCACTCTGGAAAACAGCAAGTGGCACATGTTAAAAGCAGGTCTTTTACTCATTATTTGAATTAATGTGATTGTGCTGCTCCATGTGAGAACAGGTGGTAAGCTCTCCCTGAACCTAGGTTATGAAAGATTGGTCATCAATCCTTTCATAACAGCCTCTTTCATTTAATTGTGAAGACTGCTGTGAGCATCTTAAAAAGTAAGAATAAAAGTCTGCTCTATGTTAGGGAGCTCCTGAGTCCCATCAATACCTCTTGGCTTCTGTGGGGTGGATTGCCTATGCGCTGAACTGTGTAGGACTGATGCCCATAGTGACTGTTTAGAAAAAACAGGGTTTTGAAAGGTCCAAGTAGAGGGATACTGACTTGCAGGGATGGTGTTAAGATACAGACGGTACAGACTGGGAAGGAGCTGAATACTACAGCAATGTGAGCCATTTAAGAAACCAAGACAACAAATATCGGGTGCTGCACTTTGTTTTGCAGTAAGAACTAAGTAAACATCTATAAACTTCACAGACCACATACATCTAACAAGATTTATATTTTAGGAACATAACTAGAGACAAATAGCCACGATGCTTAAAATAACAGTAAAAAAATAATATTTGGAGGTATTGCTTAGGCAAAGGAAGGCAGTGAATGCAGCTGTGGAGGTGTGGGGAGAAGGAGCAGGCAGGCTCAGTCCTGGATGGGGCAGCATCTACGGCTGAGGTGAGCTTCCCTACAGTGGCAACCACTATCTTCATTGCCTTTGCCATCAGAGGCACCCCAAACTTGATGACCTCCAGCCTGCCCCAGTGTCTCTGGCTTCCCCTGTCCCCTTCCAAGGCAGCAGCAGCCCCACAGCCCTCCCTGGAGCATGCAGAGTTGTACTTATGTTTAGGCAGTTCCAGGAGCTACTCTGCAATGCAGACAACATGCGCCTTGAAAAAAATTTGGATAAAAAAGCTCTCCCTGTAACATTTTTCTCATCTGTTTGCTCAAACAAAAAAGATACATCTTCAGCATGAAGGGTGCAGTCAGTGTCGAACTTGCTGTTCTCTAAGGATGCGAAGCCCAGAGTTGCTAATGAGTATCCTTCTCTTGACTTTGAACCGAGTTTATACTGCATTATTCTTGTACATTTGTTTTAAAGCAGAACAAACTAACTTCACCTACATGACATCCAAACAGCTCTTCACATTCTTGGAAGCAGTATAAAGGCAGTAAAATATGATGGGATGTCAGACTAAAATGAGGTGCTAAACCAGAAAGACTATTTTGGGACTGGAAAAACTCTCATTTTAAAAGTCTATTATTAGAAGTATTTTTCTATGAAGTTTTGATGGTAAAGTTATCTCCCATCTCTGACTAGATCTCTGCTGGCCTGTCTAATTGAAAAATGTAAAACAAATTTTACCAGAACCCCCAAAACCTTAAATAATGCAAAACCTCAAAAGATGGAGATTGGGATCAGTAGTGTGCCATAAGCTTTTGCCAGTTTATCGCTTCAAGTCGGCCAGATGTTTTAGATCATGTCCAAACCATAAAATAAAATATAGCTATGAAATTTTGGGTTTAGTCATTCCTCTTCTATCTGTTAATGTTGAGGTGTGCAGTGCTCTTGCAGCTGGTGTTAGTTCACAGGAGTGAATGGAGATCTTAGTTCTGCCGCTGGCTAGAGAAAAAATTAAGCAGCTAGTGAAGCAGCAGGAAAGGGGCTAGAAAAGGCTAATACTGCTTTGGCCATTTTGTCTGCAGGGAAGAAATGGCACACCAGACAGCTCTAACTTCATTTTAGCTCCACAGTTTGCTGTATGCTTATATGGAGCGAAGGACTGCACAGACTCAGGCACTTAAAAATCCATCTGTTGTGGTCTTAGTAGTGCCACAAAGTGGATATTTTAAAAGTCGCAAGGGTATGTGCTTCTAAATATTTAGTAGCGGTAATTATATCTACAAAGCATACCATTGCTGTAGTGTTGATGGCACCAGCCAATAGGATAAAAATCTAATTTTTTTATTTGTTATACATCCCAATATGCCAAAGAGACCTTAAAGAAGATTCTTGGCTGACACAAATCCCTGTAGCTGCACTGACATTACTGTATGAACTGACAGGATTTAGCCTGTATTTTCTACAAGCTGGAGTCGATTAAACTAGCCAAAGTGGTAGAGACATTGTGAAAAACACCAAGTGGAGAGCACAGAGTAGGAGACAGAAATAAACATCAATTCAGTGGTGAATATACTTTAAATCATTTTTAGAGGAAAATAAATTTTGAGATTTTTTTTTGAGAAATAGAGATGAACGGAAATGGATATTGGTAGTAAACAAGTTTTGCCTCTAACCACAACAAAAATAGGATTACATTCTGACCAAGAACCACTCAGAAAATACAGAGGGGTTTCGGTGTTGAAATTTGCAGCTCAGTTAAAAAAGAAGTTTAGTTTAGTTCTTTTAATTGGTATCGAAACATGCTTGTATTTCATCAGAAGCAAAATCAGACAAATGAAATATCTGGATACTGAAATGCTGACATGGTGACTCACTCCAAATTCGACTGCACTGTGAGTCCTGTGACATAATGTGCTTTTCTTTTGATGGAATCAGTAGAAATTCTGGAAATCACGAACATCCTGAATGACCCACTGTTCTTGTTAGATATCAGAGTGCGCTGACAAACGATTCTGTCCTAAAAAAAATGCAGAGAGCACTTTGCCAACTGACATGTCACCAACCTTGGGGACAGTGGATCAAGAGTAGGTCTGAAAGCAACGATTCATCTTACACAGGCGGAGCAGACATCTTGGAGCAGTGACTGTATATTTCTACTGACCTAGGGTGAAATCAAGTGCACGGCTTTGGACCATATTCAAAAGTCCATTTAATACCATTATGTTTGGGAAGACGAGAAGGTGCAAGTTTCTCGAGGAGTGACTGATAACATTTGCCAAAGAGAAAGAGGTTTTGATTCACAGATTTGTCACAGTTGATTTAAAATAGTACAGCTTTTTGACTGAGGGTGTACTTGCCTAAGATACAGAGGGATGCTAACAAAAGGCAAGAAGTGGGTTTATCTACGGTGGAATTCTGCCACATTTTTCCAGCTGGGGACAGGAATTCTCATAAATCGACAGCTGCAGAAGGCAGTTAATCCAAAGGCTAATCTCTGTCTGTCCAAATCGCTTATGGACATATTTGCAACACATACACGAGGATTTCTGTACGCACCTCAATGAAGCCAAGGGGAAGAGAGCAGCCTACATCATGAATGTAAGGGGTGGGCAACACTCACCCCGTGCTGACTTTCACGGTAACCTTGCCTGGCAGCTCACTTGGCCGTATTTTGATTAATCACTCAAGCAGCTGCGCTAGTCCTGTGCAAACCTGTTATGCTGAACCTCCAAAGCAAGCTGATTTTGCATTTCATTGTTCAGATCACCATAGAGACTAGTAGGAAAGGCAGTATCTACAGCAAAAAAGTTTACTTGGTTTAGTGTTCAATTCCAGCCCCAATTTCCAGCTTTTACACTTGCATTTACATTTCCTTCTGTCAGCAGTCTCTCTTCCCTCTTCTTCTCTCCCCCACATTTTCTCCTACTTTCACATGGTCTGTATCTGTCATCCCAAATCTTCTTTGTCCCCTCTTTCTCTAAATTTTTCTGTGCTCTGCTTCTCGCTGGCCTCATACAGGTATGGACCCAATTAGCCTCCGTCCCCCCGAAAGAGTACCAAGCAGGGCAGTCTCACTTCCATAGCAAATTCATGGTCATCTGCAAGAGCAGCTGAGGGCTTTAATCCCTTCAGAACAGGGAGGAGTGACAGCAAAAATGAATAAAGACAAAGATAACAAGAAAAATCCTCCTTTTTTTAACCCAACATAATCAGACGCTGAAAGAAGCAAGCAAGCATACCAACCTCACAAACCCAAAATACTTGTTGACAGAAGAAGGACAGAAACTAAACAGAACTTCTAGAGGACAATCAACATTCACCTATATGTCGCTTTTTGTAATTCTGTCTCTTGTGCAGCTCCAGTACCTCTGCTTGAACACAAGTACACGGGTGCATGGACACAAACCAGACACCGCTCCAAGCAGGTCAATGACACAATCGATTGAGTTAGTTTTTGCTGAAGGACCTCAGCCTTTTCCTATATAGCGCCTACCTGCCCGAATCATAAAGTTATTGTGTAGTCAGGGGATTTTACTGTTCCTTCTCTCAGGTGTGATGTGGGTGTTTGATGTGGAAAGTGTTGGCACTCATCAAAGACAAGAAAAACCCATCATATCTGAAGCAGTGAAGAGCAGAGGTCCCCATGGCTCCAGTGAATGGACAAAATGCAAGCTAAAGAGGCCACGTACACAGCAGAACAAATGGGCCTGTGCTGAAGGCAGAATATCTGGACATTAAAACCATTCTTTTTTCAAATTCCCTCAAACAGTGAACAGAATATGAATAGACTGAATCTGCGAATACACCAAAAATGCAACTCTTGGAGGCAGTTTTTAAAAAGCATTAGACAAACACTCTAAGGAAGGAAAAACAGACACCCAAGATTTGTCAGAGTCGGCAACTACCATTGTACACTACTGAAGGGCTTGGGGGAATTTGTGACCAGAAAACCAAACGTTCAACAGTTAATGCTGGACATGTTACAAAACTCTCAAAATCAATAGGCCGTTTCTGTAGTCCTCGCCGAAACCCTTTAAGCTCAAATAATTCCCATGTTACACAGGAGCTTGTAAGGATGACAGAGTTTATTTTCATATTCTTAACTGGGAATAAGTCAGTACAAGAAATAAAGAAAAGCTATTGTTTTTGTCCAAGCAGCTTCCATTTTTTCCGAACAGGATTTTCCATTGTGTACTTATATGGCATTAGCAAACAAGCCAGCATAATGAAACCACACTGTCTTTTCACCCGCTAACTTGAATTGCACATACGTAAAGTTTTAAGTACTGTGTGTGCCCTTTTAACACGCATAGTATTGTTCCTACTGTATTAGTCACAGTTTTTTTCTGTTTTATTTATAATTTCAAGATTCAGCAATTCACATTATCGTGCCTCCAGATAATGCTGACACTTGTGTTCAAAGTCAAATACACTTAACTTACTTTTAAGAGCATTACTGACTTAAAGGCTAAATTGGGGAGGTCTTATCACAAAAGCCAGGGCAAAGCCAGCACACTTCGTGAAGTTTCCTTACCTTTTTTCTTTGGAAGTTCACATCGAGTTTCATTGAGGCGCACTTGTTCAGTGTGTTCAGCCGTCTATGAGGCAAAGCAAATTCAAAAGATTAGCAGCCTCTGATTAAAGGGCATGACTTTTCATAAGTTCAAAAGCTTTTCTCTTATCTGCCTGTAGGGTGCCAACTACATAAAACAGGCTTCAGAAATGATACTGGTCATATTATTCCAGGCTATAAGACCACTGCGTTAAAAGGGAATCTTAGCTTCACATTACTTGATAGCCAGGTTTTATACATTGCTTTTTAATTCGTAGACATTTAAGTACTTAGCAAAGGAAACAAGTATAAACAAACACCTCTGATGGCTGGGGAAATGACAAGAGAAGAAAGAGGTAAGTTGCCTTCTGCAAGACCGTAACATGATTGGTCTAAAACAGGGATTTCAAAACCCTGGTGAAAGACAAAAGAAAAAGATACAGTTCCTGCTTTAGGCAGTTAGCATCTCCTTTAGAAAACTGACATAAAGAAGAACTTTTAGCAGTTAGTTAAACGTTTCTTCACAGCCAATAGTTCCTTTCCCATACCTGTGGATCTTATAGACAGGTTAACACACCCAATGTTTAACAAATCGAACATCTTCAAATAAATATTTTTAGCTATTTTTGACCATGTTTGTAATCATGTTATCAGGGACTCTGTAAGGCTTCTGCTCCTTAAATCCAAGGCTACCTCACGACGATAGTGGGTTGAAATGACAATCTGATAAAGATGGAAAGTGAATGTGAATGTGTGTGCCCATGTGCAGTCAGAGGACAAGAAAACATGCTCTTTTAATAGAGAACCTACCATGCTAATCGTAATTCAGTAGTTTTTATTTGTACTTAAATGTCCTGATTCATGAAACCATACATCTTCTAAAAGCAGAGGCTCACAGTTAAATATGTTCAACTTCGAACATTTTCTGGATTTAGGGATGAATTTCAAAATAAAGAGAGGAAGAGTGAGAGAGCCACATGCCCACAACACTCTTCTGTAGGCTGCCTGCATCTCCTGTGCCTTTGCAGCAAGAGCTGCCCTTGTTGCTTCTGGGTCTCAGGAAGAGGCTGAAAATCTTCAGAACTGGTAACATTTGAAATGTATGCGATAAGTTACGAGAACACATGAAAAAAAAGTATCACATCAATAATACAATCTCTCACATAGCATAAGAACATCATGGCATTAACATATTCCTCCCCAGGACTTCTAATATTAGAAATCCTTTCAAATTGCCACCACTAATAAAGAACCAGCCCACCAAATGTGGATCTTCCTTAAAAAAATTCTCTCACAGAGTATCACCTGTTCATTTGTAGATAAAGTACTCCTCCCGAACTCAAGCCAATAAACCCGTTATGCCATATCAGAAAAGTCCTGTGCTCATCATATTAATGCGAGTATAATGCATGCACAAGCACACCCTGCATGCACGATAGTAATGTTCTTCTAATAAATTTCAGGCTTTGTGGTTCTGTAGCTGTATCTTCAGCCTTCTGCCCACAAATCCTCCTCCTCAGGGATTACAGCTATTATTGCAAAGCTCATCTTTTGCCCAAACATGGAATTTCTCAACCCAAAGTTGCGTTTTCTTGGGGCCTTTGGGCTGCATAATGTTCAGCACTTCTTTTGAGTGTTAAATGTTTAAATTTGCATATTGATATTAATTCCAAATATACAGAGGAACAGACACAGTTTCAAAGGACTCCAACTCAACTTTCTGTCTGTGGAGAGAGCTTCCTCCGAACGGTGAACTGGAGGCTCAGATCAGAGACCCTGCACAGGGACCAGCGCTCCTCCCATTCACTGTGTTGCCATCTGCCTTCTAAAAACCTAGGAGCAAGCCACGCGTTTCAGGAGCAGGAAGATGAGGAAGCGACAGCCCTTGATGTACCCTTCACCCTGTTTGCACTCAGGTACCTCTGGATGTGTCCAGCTGACAGCAGAAAGTGCCGTGGTATTTCTATTGAAAAGGGCTGCATCTTCAGCACGGAAAGGTGCAGAAAGTACACGGTGAAACCAACAAGACCATCCAAAACCATTGTTTTCCCACTAACGGCATCTGAGAGCGAGATTGTTTCAGCAGAGACTGAGAGGTCAGCTCTATACAAGTGAATATCATTACTTAGACTGGAAGCTTGGGAAGCCACATCGTTGTCCTGGCTGCTTTCTAAACTGGCTTTGCTATGAAGAATTCGCTTCATCAGGAACAAAACTACTTTTTACTGGGTGCCAGGGGCTCAAGCTCAAGTTTTAAATTGACCCATCTACAAAACATCAACATGCTTTTTGGGGCTCTTCCAGTGCTGTGGAAAGATTTGTCAGTGAAATTAGAGAACTAATGATGATATTTGTGAGCTTGCCTGGTCCTAACAACTCCAATCAAAGCCAGTCTATTTCAACTTCTTATGCCTTGTTGATGTGCCAGCAGTGGCAGAAAGCTTTTCTCATCTGTTTAAAGTTGTTAGACGACTGACAGCCAAGTCCTCAAAAAATCTTTCAAAAAAACAAAAATAAAAGTATCTGGCTACAAAAGGCTGTCACTAATGTCCCAGTCAAAGTGAGAGAAGCGCTACACTTTCATGTCACTGCTTAAAAACATGGGGAAAGACTCTCTGTTTGTAATGTTAACAAAACACAAAATCTGGACTTGAGAAAAGGTAGGAAAAAACACATTAAATAAAGGCAAGAGAAGTAGCTATGTAAAACCCAAATCATCTCAGATGCATTTGAATGCTTGTCTGGAAAGCTCTGCAGTGTTCAGGGGAAGCCTGCAAATTATTTACTACAGCAAGTGCTTCATTGATTTTAGTTTTATTTCTTCTCCAGGCCATCACAGGTAAACACTACCTCTATGGTTTAACCCCTCTATGGTGAAACATCTTGTCCATGTTAAAAATATCTCTTGATACAATACTTAAACACCAGCAGAGTGATTCAGGTGCCCACACAGAGATGTCTGGTGCTATTTTAGATCCCCTAAAGTGTCAAGCCTGACCTTCAGCTGCTGCAGGTCCTCTTGGTCCAGCCAGCCTATGGAGAAGTCTGAGATATCTTAGGAGATCTGAGATGGCATTAGACACAGGTATTTAGGGCTCAGAATCCCAACCCCAGTGCTGTACTTATTAACCCTTATGATGGATGTTTTTCAGGAGCACGAAATCTCTGACTTTTGCATCCTGTACAGCACTAAGCAGTGTTTACAAATAAATACAAGCTTGTAGCAACATAGGATCTGATTAGCTGAAAAGCCTTGTGGGTGACCTGTTGTCCTGCTTGAAGAGCCGTCCAGATAATGGGAAGACAACTTTAAAGTGGCTCAGAGCTCCATGCATTCCCCTGGACCTGTTCTGCAGCTGCTTCCAAGCAGCTGGTGTGGAATGCAGCCAGGGGCACTAACCAGGAGTGCAGAAGGAGTCACCATGGGGAGTGCTAGCATGGACAGCACAGCATCTCCAACCTCTACAGATCTGCAAATGTCCTCTCTTATGGATCGTGACCAGGCAAACACATTATATGGTTCTGTAAACTCCTGTCTGCGGGAAACACGACACTATATCTTTGTTTTATCATTTCTCCTAGGCAAGTTTAGGTGCTGCATACACATGTCCCTAGCTGGCTCCTTCTGGTGCTGTGGAATTTGAGAAAAGGACATCCAGCTCTTCTGAGATCTGAACATTGAATAAGGGTCCTCCCAGTACTGGCAGGTCTAGTGTGAAGCTGGCACTGGCATGTCCCTGATCCACCAGTTTTGTGCATGAAGAGAATATACTGTTTTCCAGTCCTATCACTTTTTGGTCACGGCTGTAACTGAGTGAGGTACCTTATAGGCTACAAACTCACACGAGCTGAGTCAGCTCTCCATGAGATCAGCAGAAGCCATTCTACTGACTTCAAAGCAGGGCTTTCCGTACTGCATGTGGAGACCTGGACTTATCTCCTAACAGCACCTCGAGCAATGTAACTCAGCAGACAGAACAGACTATACAATCACCACTTCAAAACTCTAATGGTAGGATGTCCCATGTACCGCGACCTTTGGATTATTTACAAGCTATCTAAGAGACACTAGCTATGGAAAAAGAGGCTGCTGGCTGCTTGGCACAGTTCAAATTGTAAGCGCTTGGTTTAGGGGCCTGTGTATCAGACCGTTACATACTTGTTCTTTATATTCTTAGTCACTGTATTTAGGTGAATACAAAAAGTACAACATAGCTTGGCTTTTCCTTCTCACCCTCTTATCACAGCGGCCACAAAAGTTCCCAGAGCAGAGTTGTTGCTGCTATTTTGGAAATGACACAGAGATCCAACTATAAAATTTTCATGGCCAATTATTATTTTGGCAGGCTGACAGCGTTTGCCTGCAGATTGCATAGCAATTTTCTATTGTTCGTTACTCAATAAAATCCGAGTGGAATCTCTTGATAGATACGCCTCTAACCCAAAGGCCTCAAATTTGGTCTTTACTCTGCCAAATTTTCAAATGATATTGTAAACAGCAGGAGTGTTAGAATATCTCAAAAAGGTCACTGAAATCCTTTACAACAGGGAGTCTTAGGCTTTCTGACTAAAATACTACCAGCTGCCTTAAAAAAAGAAAAGGTTCCTCTGCATTTATACCTCATGTTGTCTTGTATACTGCAATGCCATAAGAAAACTGATTATAAAATGAGGTTCAGAGCCTGATTTCAATCCACAAGAGCAGAGAAATTCAGTGTTTATGCTAAAACTATTACCATTCAGAGGTAAAACTCTCCTCAAACTGATTATCCACTCTGGCATTCCAGCTTTAAAATTATCCTCCAAATAAAAATGAGAGCCCCATTTTGCTCAGCGCTATGGGCTGAATGCACTATTAGTCAGTGTGAAGGCTTGGTCATGCATAGCTTTGAGGGCAGTTTTGGGTGTTTGAGGAATGGAAATTTGGCTCCTGGCCTGGGAATTGGTGCATACAGAAACAATAATCAACCTTTTTTTAACTTTCTATTTCATAAAAGTGCATCACAGCCTGCAGCTCTCATATGATACACTGGCATGCACCTTGTAGTAACACCACCACAGAGGAAAGCAAGGGTAGAAAACGGGCCATAGTGGTCAGCTGAGTTGTGAGGATTTCCAGTGCACTGGAAAACTTGGAAGATGTTGGTTTGATAGCTACTACAGCAACAAAGCTGGTACTGGGGGCAGCGGTTGGCACTGTTTATTGTTTCTGAAGAACCCAAATCTTGACATTTGGCACAACCGCTTTTTACAGGTCTCTCTCAGGTAAAGGTTTGGAGCTGCTGAGTTACAGCAAATTAAATGTCTGCAATGTGAAAACCATAATCTGTACATAATACTTGTATTTCTACCTGGTGTTATTATGAGGTGTTATTAATTTTTTAGATCTAAAATGTTTAAAAACTCCCAACAAAAATTAAAGTCAACAGGTGTTCTGAATAAAATCATTACAGAAAAAGTTACTAGACAGTCATAAACCCCTTTGAATAAAATAGTTTGGAAAGATCTGTGTCTACGCTTATGTACTACAGGTCTCAGCAGCATCACTTGATTTAGGATAATATAAAGCATTCTGTCACATAAGTTCATCTCCAGCTGCTAGTCTATTTTCCAAAACCTGATCTTTTAAAAAAAAGGAAAAAAACCCCAGTCTTTAGCTGTTCAGGTCACAAAGAAACCCTCATAAACATATCAACCTAGTGTAATTGTTGTAGGTGGATCTGTGAGTCTACAGAGAGGTTGCAGGAGCAAGAGGTGAGCTGTTCCCATTTAGCTGTGTAGGTGTTGGATGTCCGGTGACCATAATTGAAGTACTACCATTGCCAATTACTGAAGAGAAGAAAGACTGGGGAGAGTCACAGAGCTATGCAGTGACTGCACCTCACTGTTTGCTCTCAGGAGAAAGGGACAGGGACAGACATCATACCTGCACTTTTGGATGGTCTTTCGACTTTGTAGGAGAGTGCAGAGGGGAAGAGATCTCAACCTCCTACCACTACCACTTTCCAGTTCCCAAACTGCAGCAAAGTATGTCTTCTACCATGCCAGACTGAAGCAGGGGGACGCATGTATGTGTGGGAAGAAGGTTTCTTAAGCATGGGCATAACAATCCCTCCCAACGAGCTGTACAGAACAGCAGTGCATCAAGTCTGCAGTTATTCTGCTCTCCAGCATCTTTCCGAGCAATCACTGAAGGATCCAGGTCTTCTCTACAGATTTGTCTTCAGGTGCAAAGGCTACTACACAGAGAAAGAGAACATTTTGTTCCCCCTAACCCTAACAGACAAAATGAGAAGCAATAGGTCTGACTTGCAGCAAGGGAGTTTTGGGAAAGCTGACAGCTACGGCCAGGAATTACCTGGAGTCTCCAGGAAAGAGGGCATAGCCCAGGACGGAGAGATGGACTAGGTGAACTCTCTTCCAGCCCTATTTTCTATGATTCACAGAAGCCCTCTCTTCAGTCCTCCATCACAGGCTTATTAATTCCTGCAATGCACTGTACAATGTGCAGAGGAACAGCGTACACTCTCTGATGACTTTAGCCACAGTTGCAGAAGGGGAAACAGAGTTTTGTCCAATTATCTTGGTGTTGGTGTTGTGCAAGTTTCCATAACATGTAATAAAGCCTGCTTGGTTAGGGGCCAGACGGTCCTTTGTCCTCACTGAAGAGGGGAGGAGCAGAACCCAGCTTGAGCTGAGCACAGGAGAAAGATGAGGGGAACAATGCCTCTGCAATGTGGTTTTGCAGAACTACCACAGAATGCTGCTTCTTGAGTCCTGGGGGACAGTACTTGAGCAATGCAATACGGTATATTCATCACAGGCAGAGTATAAAAAGCTAGATAAACAGCAAATGCAAGCCTTCTGGGAGGGGCAAACCAGTGATTAGTTGTAGCAGCTGTAGTTCTGTGGGGTTCTGGTCCCACTTCTGTTACTGGTGCCAAAAGGAGAGTACCAAGGGAATCACGGCAGCATGAAAACCATGTCTGCTGCCAGAGAAAGTACTTGCTGAATTCTGTGCAATGAAGTTTCATCTTTTCTGCTGTGCTTGGACATAAGAGTTATTCATATGCAGCTCAAATGTGACTCCTTCATTTATTCAGGGTTTGCTAGTTCTTTCCTAAAAGGCAGGTGTTTCAAATCCATTGGATTTGGGTCTTCTCAAATCATGTGATGTTTTCTATGAGTGTAGTGGGTCCTGTTCCAGGATTTTCCGTACAAGAAATTAATTCAGAATGGTATCATTATAGATATCATTGCTTAATTCACATGGAAAAGCAAACATCTCTGCTGCTGCTTCTGCTCCTATGCTAGCAATAACGAATCAGCTCATGTTTTTAAATTATCAGAAAAGAAACTTTAGGTGTTATTTACCTGCAAAGAGGTTCTACAAGGTCCTTGTCAAGAAAATCATGATCTTTCTTTACTGCAGCAATGTCAATGGGAAACTGGGAGTCTATAAAAGGAGACACAATATTAAGATGACTGCTTGCTATTCAAATGAAAACACATTGTCTACACCTAAAATGCTTTGCACGTGCTCGCTCACTGAAATCCAGTATGACCGATTTCACTCAGCTCTGTTCCCTTTTCAGTCACTTTACTATTTTTTTCTCTTAAAAGTATAGTTGAACGCCCCATGCACCAAAGAGACAGTAAGACCATTTCATTTAGGCTTTAATAAGATACTCAATTGAGAGCTGTTCTTTCTAGCGCCTAGCACAAATGAATGACATCAGAGAATTACCAACACACTCTTTATCCACATGAGCAACAAGGTTCTCCATTCCCATCACAGTGATTTAACGGATTATTTGCTAGACAGACTTTTCCCATGAAACAGAAATGTTCTGCGCTTTTTGCTTTTAACACAACTCCCAATAACAAACATTTCAGACAAAGGGTTACTCGAGTAACAGAGACAAAAAAAATAAGCTGAATTATAACCCCCAGTATTAGCTAAAAAGCCAGACTAGTGTGCTGGAAGCTGACATTTGTAATGAAAAGTGACATGGCTGCAACACATTAGTGGGATCCATAACGGTGGGACGGGTTCCAGCACTGTGGCTGCTCTCCAGGCTGCTCTGCCATGCTTAGGTACCGCAGCAGGACGCCGGGATACAGGAACTACAGCCAGCAGTTTCAGACACTAGTGCTTAACACTGACATAACAGATGCCTGTAAAAAGGACCTTGTTTTCCAAGACGCAGACTGTCTAGAGCACATATTGACTGTATGGGAACTGTGGGAGCCCAGCACAGGCCATTTTTTGGAGGGCACATCCCTCTGAGTTCAGCAGGCAGTGGACTCTCCTTCCCTTGGGGGAGTCAGTATCTGAGATACTCTGATTACAAGGACAACACAAAAGTACTACTAGGCACCCAGGGACTGTGGTAGACACGCATCTGTGTCAGCTTTGGTCTGGCAGGCTTATTAGTCCTTGCTGGGTTTAACAGAGCCCACCTGGCTCCTGAGGAGCCACCTGAGCATCTCTGCATGGTGCTCCCAGTACCTGGCACCCAAGCAGCCCATCAGAAACGTGCACCTGAGCCTTAAGGGACCTCAGGTGGCCATCAGAAGCTGCAGAAGTGTCCTCGTCCATCCCTCGTGCAGGGATGGATGGTGTCCAAGCTGGCTCTCAGCAGAGCTGGCTCTGACCCACAAGGTTTCTTGGCCATCACTCCATGCGTGGAGCCGTGCTGCCTCCAGACCCAAGCTGACCCTGGAAGGCGTCCAGTGGCGTTTGGCGGAGCTGTGCTTCGGCTAATAAGCCTGAGCGGACCCGAGCTGGCTCTGTGTCTCTGGCAGAAAGAATATGCAGTTTGGGAAAAGTGAGGATTAGCTGCAGTTTCCCTCTCAGCATTGAGCTAGGGAGAGCAGGAAAACCCTAGCCTCAGTCCCCAAACTGTTCCTGAATGCAGCAGCAGTGCAACCACTTGCTCTGTCCTCGGGGACGCTGCTTCCCTGGGCACAAACTTTACAGCTAGGAAGGGGACACGGCCATTTGCTTTGAGTTAGCACCAAAATACTGGCTTTTCTTGCTTTGCAAATGTAAAACGCAGCTCAGATTATTCACTTTCGGTAACTTTGCAGAGTTTTCAATCTTATTTTCAGTAAGATTGAAATTTTCAGTAACTTTCGGTGCTTTCAATCTTATTTTAGACATAGTTCAGGAAGTTAAAAAAAAAAAAAGAGACCTATGTATTTGGTTTTTTTGTACTTGCTTTTGTTAACCTTTGAGATTTACACAAACTATGTCCCTCTTTTTTTTCTTCCCATGGCTATGAGGGCAAAAATCTTACTTTTATTTAGGCACTGGTATGACTCCAGCAGCTGAGGCTTTGTGAAACAGCCAGCCATGGCCATAACTCAGTCAAATGTAGAGTTGGCCGACTGCAAGCCCTCCTGGCAAGGGCCCAAGTGCACTTTCAGTACTGCACAAAGAGGAGAAAAACCTACTTACCCTCATAGAACTGAGCATATTGGGGAAATCCAGCTGCACGTAACCAGTCACACGCTTCCTTTGCTTCAATTTCTGAGCAGAAAGAGAAAAAAGTTCACGCTTTGTTATTTTGCATTAGTTCTTTTAATTATAAGTAAATAGCAGAGACACTTTGTAGTAGCTGTTTATTGCTTAAAAGTACTGTCATCAACCTGAAGTATTTTTTTATAGCACCAGAAAGTAGAGTGCCTTAAAGAAATCCACCTGCCTCCACAGGACCCTGACATTTGCATAGCCACTTGGTGACTGGGATGAAGTGTTAATCATCTCCATGCAGCAGGAGAAGTTGCTCATCCAGGTTTGTGGTCCTGTGTCCTATCCTCCCCCATGGGTAAGTTGTTGGGGAGAGGTGAAGACGAAGCAGTATGGAAATGGGGTGACAGGGAACATGCACTGTGTTTTCTCCTGCTCTGACACTTCTTGTGGAGAAAAATCCCATGTGAAAGCCACTGAAAGCTCTGCCAGGAAAACCCCAGTGCATTACTGAAGGGACAATTGCACAGGCAGGGTGCCCCTTCCTACCTTCAGCCATTTGAACTCCACTATGTCGACTCCCTCCATAGTCAATAGAGAGAGAGTTACTTCCAAAGGGTGATTCATTTCACTTTACCTTAAAGTAGTGTCTAAAATAGGTGGGATAAATCAACTATTGACAATGCTTTTCTCTTGTGGCTGCTAACAGAGGGAGGACAAACAGCTACAGGTATGTCTGTGCAGCTAAATAAAATAGATACGGGCAGTAGCTTCAAGCACTGGACCCCAGACTGCTCACTCTTTAATTTTAATTCCCTTCCAGGCCTGTTTTGGACTGTTTCAGTTATCTATCAAGACAAATCTTTTCTTGAGAAGGCTGGTACTAAGCAGTGAGGAGAGGAATCAGTCTGTGTCATCTTGTCCCTGCGTCTCCACTATTTAGAAGTATGGACACAACTGATGCTGGACTCGGTTTCCCCTTTCAAACAGCTTTAATTGGGTAAGATGTATCCTACCCCCAGGGAAAAGGTGGGGTGATCATCAGCTGGACAAGAGAAGAGCCCCTCTTCATTTTGGGAGTGACATGATAGGTAAGCATGAGGCAATGGAAGAAAATAATGTTCAAGAGGGGGACTACATAAGACCTAAAGCTTTTTGCACAGGAGAGGCAGATCCACCCCGTGCAATTACTAAAGCAGCAGTAAATAAACGTCAGCTACACAAAACCAGACAATAAATTTTCAAGTGTCTCCAATGAAACAGACTTTGTGCACTCCAGCAGTCACACACATGGTTACGCACCCAATGTCTGAGATGACCGATGCATGTTGACAGTATGGTACCTCAATTTTTACCAAGCTCCATGGCCTTATTTTATGGAAAGCAATGTGGCAGGTCCGCTCTGCCCAGCACCCGCCCTGCTTGCATGTGCAGCTGCTCTAAGAGCAACTGGAGGAACAACCGAAAATAGAGGCTGACCCAGACAAATGTGGGTTTCTGGGGAAACCTGGGCAACACCTCCTTGCTGCCCAGATCGAGATCAGGATCTACCACTTGAACAGTTTTGGTTTACAAGATCAAAGTCAAAACACGTATCTGCACCTCTTACATTTGCAAACTGCTAAGGAATGGAGTGTGCAGGTGTTGAAGCAACTAGACATTTTATGTTTCTTATTATTCAGCCTGAATGAACCAGTCAAGGGTTTTGACACATTTGTGGTTGTAAAATCTAGGCAGCCATAATACAAAACCCTAAATATAAAACAAGCAATGGAACTGGAAAAAGAAAATCAGACTCAGTTGCTCTTGTGCATGCAAAAAAAATTTCAGTTGTAAATCTGTTTTCTACTAAAATGCATTTTTATAGATAGGACATGCTGGCGTGAATTTTTGCCCATGTAATTCTGTGCAAATCACTCATTATACCCCGAATTACTTTACTCACTGAAGCTCACTATAAAACCTGCTTTGAATATACTCTGCAGTATGTGACCCACACACTTTTCTGCTTCTCTAAATACTCAGTCATGCCGGCAAATTTTGTTGCAGAAATAAAAATTCAGAATACACATGGCCTACATACTAAAAGCCCGATTTCCCAAAGATGATTAGACAGCCAGCAACAGCTCTGCAATGGCTGCAGTCATTAGCAGTGCTGAAAAGGATTTACCACCAGGTCTTCATTTGCTTTGACATTAGTTCACGTCAAGGCCAAAAAAAGGAGTATGAAAGTACATTCAGTTCTTAACACTGTGCAAAAGAATGAGAAGCTTACATAAAACGTGGCTCTCACTACTGCACATCTGTGTGCTGAAAGCACATCTCTATTATGTTCCAGTGAGACTGAATATTTTTATTAAATGCTTGGAAAAAGGACAAGTCTTTATACTTTTTTCTTTTGCTTAATTCAATCTCATGAAACACAGATGAATCGATCCCATTTCAAAATGTATTTTACAACTCAGAACAGCTGTAGGTACATTCTAGCTTCATCTGGCCTGGAAGCACAACTAACAGAGGCTGAGGGTGATGGAGAATGCTACCATTTAATGCTCTTATGCTTATCATATTTCAATGTTTTTTGCAGTTGGCTGCTCAGAGGAGCTTGCTGAGGAATCTTCCTGCAGCCCAAGTGAGATGTAAAAAATCTCAGGTTGTAATGGGTGAATAACTGCAGGGAATAACCAAAGAAGTGAATCTCACCCATTGTTGGTTTTTTTGTTTTGTTTTGTTTTGTATGAGACTGTAACACACTGCAACCAATCAAAAGTGATTGATGGATTAACTTCTGCTTTCAAATCTTTGACTCTATCTCCTTCACAAAGAAATCTATTGGGAGTATTCTCATTTTCTAAATGATCATCTCACAAACAGATGCCCCCTCAAGTAAGATTTGCTAAGTTAGCTTCCAGGATACTGGGTCTTGGACATGTATCAGTGCCCAGTTCCCTCCCTTATCTCTCTTTCCTTTTTGGTCTTATTCAGAGGACAGCAGGAGGGGAGAAGTGCAATGTGCTGCTGGCCCAGCCAAAAATAAGATTTTGCTCACACGAGTGTATTTCCACTGGCTAAAGGCACATGTTCCAGCCATTCACCTCTTGGCCACTCCTGCAGTTTGGGAGAAAAGGCACAGACAAGGATTTACTCCTCAGCAGACACCAAAGGTGATTTCTATTATCTCGCTCTGGGCATGTAATCCAAGTTATAGTTCAGAATGCAATACAGATGCTTTCATTACTGCATATTATAATGCTTAAAACATAATTTGAGATGCTCAGTTTAACCTTCTCTTTCTGTGCACACACTTTAATATTTGCTTTTTGTTACTTGCTAGTTAAACATCAGTGAAGTCTTCTTTGAGAAGGGACAAGTACAGCACCAAAAAGGCCTCACTGAATCTGTCAGTGCAGGGTTGCAGAAATACTTTTGGCAGCGTTGTTCCAGTTCTGTTCCCATGTCCAGGTCAACGCAGAGGTCTGAATCAGCCTGCAGCAGCTGCACTGTCTTGGTGCAACCCTGAAAGACCTGGAAAACTATATGTGTTCACAGGTGGCTCCAAGGCAGCTTGTCAACAGCAGAGAGAAGGGCTGTCATGCTGAGAAGAGTGATTTTAGAGAGGAGAGCAGCCCTGAGGAGAGGGACTTGGGGGTGTTGGTAGATGAGAAGCTCAACATGAGCCGGCAATGTGCACTGGCAGCCCAGAAGGCCAACTGCATCCTGGGCTGCATCAAGAGAAGTGTGGCCAGCAGGTCAAGGGAGGTGATTCTGCCCCTCTACTCTGCTCTCGTGAGACCCCACCTGGAGTACTGCATCCAGCTCTGGAACCCCCAGCATAAGAAGGACGTGGACCTGTTGGAGTGGGTCCAGAGGAGGGCCACAAAGATGATCAGAGGGTTAGAGCACCTCTGCTATGAGGACAGGCTGAGAGAGTTGGGCCTGTTCAGCCTGGAGAAGAGAAGGCTCTGGGGAGACCTTACAGCAGCCTTCCAGTATCTGAAAGGGGCCTACAAGAAAGCTGGAGAGGGACTTTTTACAAGGGCATGTAGTGATAGGACGAGGGGTAATGGCTTCAAACTGGAAGAGGGTAGATTTAGAATAGATATAAAGAAGAAATTTTTCACTATGCAGGTGGCGAGGCACTGGAACAGGTTGCCCAGGGAAGCTGTGGAGGCCACATCCCTGGAGGTGTTCAAGGCCAGGCTGGATGAGGCTTTGAGCAATGTGGTCTAGTGGGAGGTATCCCTGCCCATGGCAGGGGGGGTTGGAACTAGATGATCTTTAAGGTCCCTTCCAACCTAAACCATTCTATGATTCTATGACATGGCTCGTAGTTTTTTGCTTAAGACTGGCAGGAGCCACAGCTCCTCTGAGAAGCACATAAGCCACCATCGACCCACAAGCAGCATCTCCCTTTGCATGACCAAAAGGCTGCTCACCCCAGTGCACCTGTTGGTGGGTTTGTCCTTATGCCCTACTGCCCTGCTCTGCTGATGGAAAAGAAGTCAGGGATAATACTGCTTTCCAATTTTTTGGGCAGCAGTTAATGACAATCATTAATTATTAAGGCTAGACAATAATTCACAGAATTACTGGCGTTGGAAGGGACCTCTGGAGATCACCTAGTCCAAACCCCTGCCAGAGCAGGTTCACCTAGAGCAGGTTGCACAGGATAGATAGAAGAATATTCACAAGCATCAGTATGTCTCACACTACTTGAATTCTCAGGGCCTTTTTTCAGTTTTTAGTTGAAGCTTGACAGGAAACAAATTTCTCCTTTCTACCAGTAGTGAGTTATAACTGAGATCCACACATGCAAAAGACCTCCAGCCACATTTCTGGGGAGCTTGGGGTGATGATCTCCTCATGGCCTCCATATCCCCCTCATCTACCAGCTCTTCCCAGGAAGTATGTCCAAAGTCTCCTGCGCACATACATTGCTGCTGACCTTCCTCGCATCTCACCCCAGAGGCCCCTCAGAAGTTGCCCCTGCTTCACCGAAACCTTTCAGTGCAAGCAGGGACTTAAATCCTTGTCACACACTTCTTTGATCAGCCAAGCCATCTTTTTTCCACCCCCCCATGGGATTGTGTCTTAATCTTTCCTCCTAGAGTTGTCCCACTGTGTATTAAATTAAATGTTTATCAGAGACACTAATACAGTAGCCCAAAGCATATATAGCACAGTAGAGATTGAAGTGCAAATCTCTGATCCATTTTTTTATTTATTTAAGATGTAAGTAAAGTGAAATAAGTAGTGAGAGGTTCACCCAGGAAACATGACAGATGTTCAGAGCACATTTGGGACTTGGCTTTGAGTCCACCTCTAGTGTTAAGCAGGTTTGAGCTTGTCTCCCACAGACCATGTGGGTGCTCTGACTATTCTGGGGCTGAAATGGAGACCATTTCTTGCAGTCTTTCTCTCTCTCTCTCCCAACACTTTCTCTGATTCTTCATAAACTGCTTTCTCAGTGCCCAACACCAGAGGACAACTCCAGCAGCTAGCTGCCACCAAGGGGGACATCCTGCCCAGCCTGCTCCACACCAGCTGGCTCCTTCTCCTGCTTCCCTTCGTGCCACACCAGCTCCTGGCTAACCCTTCAGAGATCTGGCTCAACCCTCTAATCTGACAGAAAACTAACCCCCTAAAACCATGAATGGTCTGCTGTTGGATCTGACCCAGATCCTCTAGGAGCCCTGTTTAGTCCACATTAGCTGCATTTTAATGAGCCCAAGAAAACCAAACCACTGGGACAGTTCTTCCTCACATGAAAGAACGCAGGAGAACTGTCTAACAAGTTGTTTGGAGAAAATTGCTCTGTCAAGAGAAAATAATGTAGCTAAATAAATTTTCTAGCTTTGGACCTTATTACTGTCCATGACTATCAGTGCTAAGACCTAGATACTACAGTTCTTTCCCTTTTCCTGTCTAGACATCAGCATTTCATCTTGTTTCTGCCTTTCTGCCTCTCCCTCTGTCTCTTCTATCTTCTGTTTTGGGGTTTCTCCCTTTTATTCAAACTTTACTGTTTAGTTAAGGTTCAGATATCCCTTTGCACAATGCAGGGAAAGAAACAGCAACTGAAATAAATAAGGTACGTAATTACCCCATCTATTGTGTTTACGTCAACTTTATGTGATAACCTTTATTATTCATCTGTAACAAATCACTGTTTATGCTCACTTTTTTATTCCCCCTATATTGCTCACCCCTTAAATCTAATTTACTAGACTTAAGATAAAATATCTGGGAGTGTTAGAGAAAATGATTAATCAGGTCATTGGAAAGGAGTGCATTTTACTGTGCAGCCGCATTAGTGAGCTCCAGTGGCCATCCCAACCCGGTCTGTTAGGTGGAAGAGGTCTCACTCTTGCAAGTGTTGTTTGGGAGTAGAGTAACAGCTTGGTTACAGCTCACAGGCTTTGCAGGTGGTTAGTCTGGTGCTATGCTTTACACTAATTTTTGGTCCTTGTCTTACTCTCTCCATCAAGAGGAGAAAAACTATTGGGATGACAGAGTTTGTACTGCATCTTCCAGAACAACATTTACCTGACGTTTTAGGATCAGTTTGGAGGCTCAGCTCAACCCCGGGTTTAATAACACCTTTTAGTCTCAGGAGCTGCTGTGGACCTGCGTGAAAGGTGAACCAGAGAATACTCCTGGGGAGGAAACATTCATCATGTCTTACACCTGAGGCATGCTCAAGGCAGCTGTAGAAACTGTGGGAGAGCTTCAGCCTTGCCTTGCTGGTCTTGATGCACCCTTTGTGCCCCACACACCTGTCATGTCACCAACAAGCCATGTCACCACCCTGATGTCTTCCCAGAGGAGCACCCATGAGGGCAGATGGGATCTGTAGGAAAGTTCAGTTCAGGCTGAAGCTGTATGAGAACAGGTCTAGTGTGTTTCAGCTTCTTGCAGCCCAGTCTGAGACACTTCAATGGCCACCATTACTCTCCTGCCCCTACATCTCATAGTCTTTAGGATGCTTATTTGTGTAGCTCTTATTTTACAGACGGAGATTTAAAGCACTTCAGAAGCACATAAGCAGGTTAGAGAGAAGGTTGGTGCGAATTAGGTGCCTGACTCCTTTAACTGCCCATAAAAATATGGCTATGTCACTCCTCAGTTACTAATACCCTTAGAAATCTGGTCTGGACAGACCAAATCCCAAATTTCTGATACCTAAACCCATCACTCCATTGTCACTCAGCTGCTATGTAACACTAAATGCTGATAGGTTTCCACTGAATGGCATTTGCAAAGCTACTTTGGAGTTAAGAAATTAGACTACAGTAGGGTAAAGGTGCTAAACTGTAAAGAACAGGAAAATATTTGTAAATATGAGAAAAGATTACTTTCCAAGGTCACATAGGAAATTCACAGCAAAACAGAGGCTTACATCTATAGCTTGCAAGGAGCAGGTTAACTAATTGATTATCATCTTGCTTCCCTTCTGCAAGCAGGTTGATGTAGATAATGGAAAAATACAAAACTTCTTATATTCTCTAAGGAAAAAGTCCCACGTCTTTATTAAGACAGATACAATTTTCTGCAACCTTTCATGTTACATTGTACCCACCAGAATTCTTTAAAAGGGAAAATTCTAAAGTTTTATTTATAGGATAAATTTTTGTGCAAAGGATATTGGTGTCTCTGAAATTATTTAGGCTTTTAGCATAATTTCCTGAGAATGCTATTTGAGGGAATGCATTTAGGTAGAGGTCTAATGGTTTACCCCATTCCCTTCTACTCTGTAGGACTTTTCCAGAAGAATTCCAATAATAATGCAAAGGCAATTGTACCATGCATCAGTAAAATTACCATTTATAGTACAGATATATCATAAATAAAATAAAACATAAGCATATGTTATATGATTTTACTACACTATGGTGCTTACTCTTCAATAAATCCTGATAATAAGGTTTCCAAAAGTAGAATTTCATTGGAATTATTTTATATCATGCCATATTATTACTATTAGAGGCAAGGTTATGTTTTGCAAGCAAAGAACAAATAAAGCTGTCAAAGTGTTATTTTAATAGACCTTAAGCTTTTGCAGAATATTGTGGTACCAGTAATAATATAATAAAATATGGACCTTTTAAAGTACTGTGGCTGAATATAATTCAAATGTCAATAGAAAAAAGATCCTTTCAAGTTCATGAGTAGTTTCTTTATCTGTAATTCTTTACACTTGGTGAATAATAGTCAGATGATGTCCATTCATGCTCTGACTTCTTAGAAAGGTTGAAAGTGAGAAGCATGATTATTCATGGACATGAAGAAAAAAAGTCTCATATGCTGAGAGATTAAAAGACTGGGACTGTTTACCTTGGAGAGCAGATGAATAAGGAAGGGTTATGATTAAAAGGGTACAAAATCAGGTAATACAAAAATAGGAAATTGGGAACTTCTATTCACTCTATCTTGCAGCACAAGGACAGGGAGATTAATGAAAAGGGAGGAATGAAAAAGAAGGAAGGCAATCTGAACTGATAAAGTATTTTTTTAAAGCAATCTATAAAATTCATTGCCAAAGGACACTGGGATCAGGAGGTGAGTGGGCTCAATACTGAGCTGGAGTCTTATCTGACTACTCACTGCTACCACCACAGATTTGGAAAAGGATTCTCCACAACAGAATAAATGAAACCAAACTAAAGACAGTGGTATGATATTATTTTTTCCTGGTTAGATGACCCCTTATATAGCTTTTACTTCTGAGTTACTGACATTTCTATTGCTCAGACATAGTCTGGGACTATATAAACTGTTTCTTTCAACCACTATGACAACCTACTAGAACCAAATTCTGCACATCCCAGATGGGAGAATTCTTGTCAGCCTTTTATCTTAAGCAAGGCTGCATTTCCCAAGAAGAAAGAAGAAAGGTGTGTTATTCTGGCAAGAAGTTAGGAACACAACTCCCCTTTGGGTGAAAGGATTATGCTGAATTCCTTTCCTAAATTAACAGGATACTGGTAAAACTGGTAGGCCTGAGATTTATAGCAGGTTCACCAAGCATGAAACTTCACAGGTTTGGGAACACAGTGCCTGTATTAACATTTTTTATATCTAGATCTCATCAGAACTAGGTATGTAACACAATGGTTTCACTCATGCTAATAACATGAAGGCAGATATGCAAATAGCATCTCAACAACAGGGAAAACACTATCAGTTCACAGTTTAGGAGGGACCTTTGTACAACGTGCTACATGTCACAAGCTCTTTAAGCTGAGAGGTGACCCGCAGGGGCCACTGAAGTAGCCACCACAACAAGTCAGCACGGACGGACACAGACACATAAAGACCTCAGGAGCAAGAAATAACCTGAGGGACTCAACTTGGAGTAATTACCTGGCCTTCCAGACAGCCATCACTTTCCCTAAGAGTCTTTAGCATAAAACCAGTTCCCCAGGGAATTGTCCCATTATGTAGACTTCTAAGTAACTCCCTGTGCTGAGGTACAGGTTGTTCAGCACAATCAGGTACCTAAATATGAGAATGCGATGAGATTTGGACACCAAGTTGTCTCAACATTTGAAAGTCTCAGACATAACATTAATAACACAGCAAAGATGTTTAAAGTGCCAAGAGATGCTGAAAAGTCACATCCATGTTATATGGCTCAGCTATGTGATAAAAACAAGAGTTTAAGGTCTTCCTTTGAGTGTCCTCTCAAGGTCTTTGCTTGCTGCAAAGACCCATGATCATGATCATTTCTATTTACTGCTGGTTTCCCTTTCTCCTTTTCTTTCCATGTCTTCCACTCCGAAGTCACTTAAAACTAACTCTCTGCCATTCACTTCTCTGACATTTTTGCTACCCACTGTCCCACAAGTCCACTCAGTTTATACAACCTTACTCCATGCTAGTTTGTTTTCTTTTTTTTTTTTTTTGCCATTTTCCTTTTAAATTCC